>CAHIKZ030000634.1:507500-607500 GCA_903632075.3 Acanthosepion pharaonis
GCTCACTGGGGTCGACTTTTCTAGTCCCACGTGCCATGTTTAATGGATGTCAGTTATCAGTTATCTCCGCCTTAACCGGGTATTGAACTCACACTGTTTGAGTCCTGTTACTGGAGAACCAGGACCCAAAGAGTATGAGTTCAATACCCGGTTAAGGCAGTGGAGAACTTGGTGATGGGAATTAACAGGAGATAACTGATAACTGACATCTATTAGACATGGCACGTGGAACTAGAACAGTCTACCCCAGTGAGCAAAATAAAGGTGTCAGTTCGACATTCCAAACACCTGAAGAAGACCTAAGCGTACAATGGCCGAAACGTTGTAATAAATATGGCGACAAAGATGAGGATATTAGTCTGAATAATATAAATAGTGTTTCGGCCGTTTATTTTATTTAGATTCCTTGAGTTTTCTCCGATGTATTTTTGTGACAATTATTAGCGGCGAATACGTAAACTTCTTCAGGTTTTAGCCCATTGTTTTGTTTAATATTGATGTGATAGAGTTAGTGGATAGGATTCATTTTTGATTCAGTGGGGTTCTCAGGAAGGGCCGTTTTTCGTTTTGGAATATTTTATGGGACTTTTATTTAACATTGAATATACGTAAGAAAAAAAGAGTATTTTTATATCCGTAAGAAAAAAAAAATAATAAGCTAAACTACGGAAGAAAAAAATCGTAGTTTTATATATCTAAGAGCACTCTTATAACGTAAGAAAAAAAAGAGTACACTTGCATACATAAGAAAAAAAAGGCTACTCATATATACGTAAGAAAAAAGAGTACTCTTATATACGTAAGAAGTGTACTCTTATATCTGTAAGAAAAAAAAGTACTGTTATATACGTAATAAAAAAGTACTCTTATATACATAAGAAAAAAGCGTACTCTTATATATGAGAAAAAAGAGAGTACACTTATATACGTAAGAAAAAAGTGAGTATTATTATATACGTAAAAATCACCCTTATATTCTTTAGAAATGAAGAGTACTCTTATATCTGTACTCTTATATACGTAAAAAAAGAGTGCTCTTATATGAAAAAGTGAGTACTCTTATATACGTATATCCTTATATACGTAAAAAATATTCAAAAATGAAAGAGTGCTCTTATATACGTAAAAGTGTAAAAAGAGTACTCTTATATGAGAAAAAAGTGAGTACTCTTATATACGTAAGAAAAAAGAGAGTATTCTTATATACGTAAAAAAATCACACTTATATTCTTTAGAAATGAAAAAAGTACTCTTATATACGAAAGAAAAAAGTGTACTCTTATATACCTAATAAAAAATACTCTTATATATGAGAAACAAGAGAGTACTCTTATATACGTAAATAAAGAGAGTATTCATATATACGTAAAAAAATCACACTTATATTCTTTAGAAATGAAAAAGTACTCTTATATACGTAAAAAAGTGTACTCTTATATACCTAATAAAAAGAGTACTCTTATATATGAGAAAAAAGAGAGTACTCTTATATACGAAAGAAAAAAAGAGAGTATTCTTATATACGTAAAAAAATCACCCTTATATTCTTTAGAAATGAAAGAGTACTCTTATATACGTAAGAAAAAAATGTACTCTTATATAACTAATAAAAAAGAGTACTCTTATATATGAGAAAAAAGAGAGTACTCTTCTATACGAAAGAAAAATTATCTGCAAATGTGTGTGTGCATAGTTAGATATGAATCTTGCATTATATTGATAGTTATTTTTAAGTCTGAAGTTTATTGTGTGCACTGCTATTCTCTCTCTCTCTCTCTCTCTATATATATATATATATATATATATTCAGATCTATATTTAGAAGACGTCTTTTAGCATTGATAGCTCTGTGTACGCGCCATTAGTTCATGTATTTATACAACTGGGTACAAGCATTCTTACCCACTGGATCTGGAGTGCACACGTGTACACAGACGCAGACACACACACGCACACATAGGTACCTGTATATACGTGCAAGCAGATAAAAGTAAAAAATAGAAAGAAAAAGTGTCTCAGTGGACATTTGGGGGAGGTGATGTCTATTTTTACTGGCTTTTCACGTTTCGCCTTATCTTTAAAGTGTTTCAGGAGAAACACATCTGCTATGCTTAGCGAATCCACTTTGGTTGAAGCTTGCAAAAAAGAAGAAGTAAAAAAAAAAGAAAAAAAAGAGTCGAGAATTTCTGGTGAATATAGAACGAGGTAAAATATTAGCTCAGATGAAACTCCTCGAGATTATGGTATGATCTTTCTTGGTTTCTTAGGGCGCACGTATATTCATTTTGAGTCAGATCCGAATGATCGTTCATATTTAAAAAGCACCATCATGCAGAAGATCAAAACAAGGAGACTTTATTAGTATATTTATTCGTGTAACTTTGGGCTACGAAATTCTGGAGAAAAAAAAAATATTAGCTCAAGAGCATTGTCTTTAATTGAGAAAAAGAGGACAAATTTCGTTTCCGCCGGATGTATCCCTTGGAGACGGATAGCTCCCCAAAATAGGCCAACCAACGTATAAATATTTACAGACTCAAATATAAATAACCAATATCTACTTATACCCGAACCAAGAAAAATGCTTATAGACTCAAATATAAACGACTTATATTGACCTATCCGTGAACAAAGTAAATGCTTATAGACTCAAATATAAACGACTTATATTGACCTATCCGTGAACCAAGTAAATGCTTATAGACTCAAATATAAACGACTTATATTGACCTATCTGTGAACCAAGTAAATGCTTATAGACTCAAATATAAACGACTTATATTGACCTATCTGTGAACAAAGTAAATGCTTATAGACTCAAATATAAACGACTTATATTGACCTATCCGTGAACCAAGTAAATGCTTATAGACTCAAATATAAACGACTTATATTGATCTATCCGTGAACCAAGTAAATGCTTATAGACTCAAATATATTTATATAAATAACCAATATCTACCTATCCCCGAACCAAGAAAAATGCTTATAGACTCAAATATAAAGGAACAATATTTACCTATTCACGAACCAAGTAAATGCTTAGAGACTCAAATATAAACAACTTATATTGACCTATCCGTGAACCAAGTAAATTTCTTATAGACTCAAATGTAAATGACTTATATTGACTTATCCGTGAGCCAAGTAAATGCTTATAGACTCAAATATAAATGACTTATATTGACCTATCCGTGAACCAAGTAAATGCTTATAGACTCAAACATAAAAGACTAATATTTACCTTACTCGAACACTATCATTTTAACTTTGTACCTTAAGTGGCCTTTGAGTTTGTGCAAGCCGAGGAATCGTAACAAAGAACAGAAAGAACGATTTATGAAATAAAATAGAGGCTGATGTTTTTGATTCATCATGGCCCAAACCGAATTATGTCCAATCCAACAATGGTAACCACCTCTGAACTCTTTTGATAGTAAGATAGATTAGAGTGACTACCATTTTGTAAAACAAAATATTTATAAAGTTAGATGACGCTAGCTGATTTAGTTCCATTTCAACACTTGTTGGTTTATTCAATATCGAAGTCAGTCCCCTTTTTAATTAAAAAAAAATTCAGAACTAATTATATATTTAATTCTGAAGATTAGACTAAATAACAGATTTAACGTTAGAATTAAATATATTAATCATATATGAATAGTTTTAAAGTTTGTCCTTCAACGTTAATTACCATCAAGAACATTTCTGTAAATGTCGAGTGTTCGGAAAGTGATTGCGTTTCAACAGAAACAGATGCAAGACTTGGTTTTAACATCTCTATAGAGACAAAAATTGGCTTATACTTTTCAATGCCTAAAAAATGAAAATAATAATAATAATAATAATAATAATAATAATAATAATAAAATTTCTTTATTACGGACCATATATGGGTTTTTTTTCCAGTAACGAACGACTCCAATTTCAATGGAGTCCCATGCTTTAAACATGGACTACTTAAAATTATTGCAAATTTATAATAATTGACTGATTGAGCGATTGCTGTTTTTTTTGTTTTTTTTTTACGGTTTATCAACATTTTGCAGGTTATTTAAAGCCAGAAAATATTTTTTAGATTATAAGAATTTTGGGGAGATAATAAGGAATTACTGATACGAGTCCTGTTCGGGGACGAATAAGTTGGTTTCTTCCTCGTAATTGTAAGACATATACTTTCTATGAAATTACTCGGACATTTAGATCGGTAAATGTAGTTTATACAGTTTATTAAAAAAAGCATTTACTTAAATGTATAAATCTATAAAAATAACGTATAAACAGAACATATATATATATATATATATATATATATATATATATATATATATCGATTATAGGTGCAGTTCAATTTATAATTACATGAATCATTCATACAAAAAACAAATATAGACGTTAATGATTTAAATGGCGAGAATACATCGTCGCAAACAATATAAATAAGATACATCAACCACGAACCTGTATATGAATGATATGATCCCTGTTTATAAATTCCAGTTTCATAAGGTCTTTTTAATTTTTTACAAGCTTTCATCTGTTCCTACAGACATCATCAGGTATGGAAATAGATTTTGTTCTTGTTTTTTACTTCTCGGTAATAAGAGGACAACGAAAATAGAGATGTGATCCGAAAAAATGCTATGAGAAATGTGTTATTGTTTTGGAACGTGCAACTTTCGGATAATAAGTGTGACATTCCTGTAATTATTGAACAATATAGTTCATGCCACATTGACGGAAAACTTACCAGTACAAAAGAATTCTTGTATATTTGTACAAAAACGCACAACCTTAAAATTTAAAATTCAAACTCAAACAAGAACAAATCTATTTCCATACCTGAGGATGTCTGTAGGAACAGACGAAAGCTTGTAGAAACTAAAAAAAGACCTTATGTATTCTCGCCATTTAAATCATTAACCTCTATATTTGTTTTTTGTATGAATGATTCATGTATATATATATATATATATATATATATATATATATATATATATATATAAATATCAAATATGGGTGTAGTTCAATTTATATTACATGAATCATTCATACAAAAAGTAGAGTAATAAAATTAATGATATAAATTGCGAAAAACATCTTCGCAAACAATTTCATTTAAAAAAGAACTGCGACATTACTCTATTTATTGAACAATTTAGTTCATGCCACATTGACTGAAAAAAAACTCCTACAAAAAAAAAATCTCAAACTACCATATTAGTACAAAAACGCAGTCTCTTAAATTTTCAAAAATTCAACCTTAGCGTTGCGACTGCACGCTCCATAAGTTTTTATCCGTTAACAATAACACATTTCTAACAAAAACATATTTCGATTCGCATTTAATTTTTCGTGCCCGCTACCTGAATCTACTAAAAAAAAGAAAAAAAGAAAAGTAATTTCCATGCCTGAAGATGGCTGTATGTACAGCTGAAAGTACTAGCAGAATAAACAAAGACATTATACAACTTGTAGTTATTAAAAACAAGGAACATAACATTCATCGAGTGATTCGTAGGTTAATGTAACTTTAATAAATTTGTTTGCGAAGATGTTTTTCGCTATTTATATTATTAACTTTACTAATCTACTTTTTGTATGAATGATTCATGTAATATATATATATATATATTTATATATATATTGTATATATATAGAGAGATGATAAACTCTCCTGTCGTTTTCGACGAATGAAGGTTCGACAGCAGATTCCGCTGTGTGTTTTCGAAGACTTTCAAGGCCAGCTTAAAATCTACAGAACATTCCACATCTAGGACAAGTAAGAGCAGCCATATGAAAGCCTTCAGGAATGTTAGTGCAGTGTTCAGTATTTTAAGATGAGCTGATCCCACTTCACTGTCTCGACCCCAAAGTTTCATAGGCGGACCTGTCCGTTCATCTTCAGGGGGTAGCAGCAATTTACATATATATATATATATATATATATGTGTGTGTGTGTGTTTAGAGGAGGAGTCCGCGTGTGCTTCCATACCGATAAAGACAAAAGAGACTAACACGTTCACCCCGATCATTTAAAAAAAAAATTCGCAAGCGAGGAAAAAAAGAACGGATCGGTAATACCATCAACAACAAGTTCACACCAGCAAAAAAAAAACAAAAAAAAAAATTACCGTTGGTGAGTCTTCCCCGTTTCTCTGTTTATTTCTCGCACCGCTGATGAAGGACCCGGGCGTGCCAGAAACTTCTGGAGTAATAATATTAATCTCCTTACTTCATTTCGGTCTTGTGATTAACAATTAATATATAATAAATTCTTTTCACACTGATCACATTGTTACCTTTTCGTTTTCCCTTGTTTTATTAACCAACCTATTATATATATGTGTGTGTATATGTGTGTGTGTACTGATTACTTGTGGTGGGATAGTGTGTATGTGCGTATGTGTGTGTATGCGTGTATAGGTATAAATAAGTTTACGAATTCCTCGTAGTAAGACAATATGTATGGAGGGGAAATATACGCACGCATATATACACGCATGCTGACAGGAACACACCAAAATAGAAACAGATCCAAGAGCACATAGGGGTCACTAAAACATTAAAAGATTAAATGCCGATAACTACTCGCTGGACAAACCTTAATTGTTTTATGACCCTTCGCGCAGAACTCTTCATTGACAATTCTAGAAAGAAAATTCAGAGAATGTCTCATATCGAGAACATTTCACATTGAACATGAAGAAAAATTAATTATTTTTAATAATATATTAGAAATCTCCACTTTTACCTGAAGACGGTCATGAGACCAAACACGTGTCGTAGTAAAATTATATAAAACAAAAGCATAATATTTTTTCTCAATAAATCCACATTACAACAAAAAACGTTTGCGGCACCTCTCTTCTTTTTAATATACATACTTTTCTCTCGTTGGAACCACTACAACATATTTCTTTTATATATATATATATATATATATATATATATATATATATATGGCCTGAATGTTCGAGAAGTTTCATAGAAAATATGTCTTCCGACAAGAACTGAACATGTATCCTACATGAAACCGTCATATAATCTGACGTGCAATACCATTTAGCTACAGAGGAAGCGTCTGGTTAACGACGTCAAATTACTGCTTTTAAACTACAAGCGACCCATGACGTCTCTCGAACGCTTATATCTACTCGAAGCGTATCTTAACGTAGACAAATGACATCATATATTATGAAATGGACTATGTCCGACCATTATTTTAATATATTTCTTGTGTATACGTTATTTGTATAGATACAAATATTTAAGTAAATGCTCTGTTTATAATAAACAGTACTAACAACATTTCCCGGTTTGAATATCATGAGAAATCGTAAAGAAAATATGAGTCCTCTGACAGGAATCGAACCTCAATCCTACAGGGAACAGTCATATAACCTGACTTACTATACCACTGAGCTACATTTTTGACGAAAATTGCCGAAGAGAATCGAAATGATTTAACGGAAATTACCGAAGTAAAACAAAATATCGTCTGTGTATTCGTAATGGAATCTGGTTTCGCTTCTTGGGATGTTGTTTTCTGATTGCCGAACAATGAGAAACAGTTTGGTCTGTAGACATAACATAATTACTTTAGGAAGGAAAAAAAAAGTGTCTCCAGTTAAAGAAAGAGGTAAGGGGAAAAATTTCTCCAAGATTTGAAAATCTAATCCGTTTATATACGTAAATAAATATACTGTTTAATAAATAAACGGGGCGTCTACTCTAACGCGAGCATCCACTAAAATAACGATTAAGCAATAAAATCCTGTCGGATAAATAAATTAAAAAAAAATCTTCCCTTTCTTTGGTTAAGGAAAGGGATAATTTATTGCATCAGATTTTGAACTGATATATCAAAATATCTGAGCATTAGGGTCTTCCTTCTGAAACAAAGTTAATTTCAATACACATGCGCAGTGACACTGCCTGCTGACGCGATAAATATCCTCAGTTAACTCACTGCTACACACGTTAAAGGTTGAACACAGTCTAGCCACCGATGTACACGAATGACAAAGGTAACCTAGTCTAAATGACTATAGAGCGACATTTACTGAAAACTTTTCTAAACTTAATAACTCAAATATAAAGGATTTACAGATATATGTTTATATAAGCTTCTGTCCTGACTTTGGTTTGAGGAACCCACCCACAAATTTCGTAAAAATATTTTTGATACACCCTGTAAATATATATATATATATATATATATATATATATATATATATATATATATATTACGATAAACGTGCAATCAATTTACAAATACATGAATTATTCACACAAAAACTAATGCAAAGGTTAATGATTTAAATGGCGAGACATCCATCATCGCAAACAATTCAAATAATATACAAAAAAAAAATTGCGCGCTCCAAAAACAATAACTCATTTTCAATAGCATTTTCGGATACAACAATACATATATTTTCGTTGTCCTCTTATTACTAAGAGAAAAAACAAGAACAACATCTATTCTATACCTGAAGATGTCTGTAGGAACAGACGAAAGCTTGTAGTAAAATAAGAACTAATACGGCAGAAATATATAAACAAGGATCATTTCATTCATAACGGATACGGAGGTTTTTGTATATTATTTGAATTGTTTGCGATGATGGATGTCTTGCCATTTAAATCATTAACCTTTGCATTAGTTTTTGTGTGAATAATTATATATATATATATATATATATATATATATATATATATATATATATATATATATATATATATATGAAGACATAAAATGGGAGTTCTTGAAGAGGGTAATTGTATGTCAGAATGGAAAAACGTTCAACGTTAGGTGTTTCGTCCACATCAGATTAATAAAGATCTTATCGCTGTAATCACTCTCTCTCTCACACACACATATATATATATATATATATATATATATAAAATAAAAAGGCTTAAACACTAATATTCCACTGTCATAATTTATTCCTCGAATCCTAAATATGATCCAATTCATCAGACCTACAAATTCATATATATATATATATATATATATATATATATATATATATATATATATATATATATAGACAAGTGTATGATTGGTGTATACGGAATAAATTCGAATCACAAATAATTACTATTCTTAAAAGAGTGCTCAATACAGAGTAGAGCGAATATAAATATTTATTTAAAAATTATAACATAAATATGTTATAAAATCACTACAAAAATAGACATTTTGTTTCAACACCTCTGATGTCTTATCATGTGATGATGTTGAATGTAGATTGTAGAATAAAGGTTTTAAAAGGTTCAAATTAATTAACCATCCCTCGTCAGGGGAAACGCTGTCACATGAGCTAAAATGACCAATCAAAATACAAGTATACGAGAATTCAAAAAACTTGACAACGAAGTAAGGTTATAAAAACTATTAAATGCTTTAAAGTTATGTTTATACTAAAATAGAATTTATTCTAACTAATAAGTATTAAATTGCATGATAAAATTTGAAATTAAAATTAAAAACTACCCATTTCAAAAATGTATATAAATATATATAAGTGAACATTGAAGTCAACACTTAGAGGCGACAGGCTGTTTTATGCTAGACGCAATCGTCAGGACACGAAACATGAAACAGCCTGTCGCCTCTAAGTGTTCACTTTTATATTTATACACGCTCTATCTTTGATATTGAGCATTTTATCCCATAAACATAGCACAACTTAAGACTATACTTCTTCATATATATATATATATATATATATATATATGTTATGAAATGGACTAATTCCGAAAATTGTTTAAATATATTTTGTTTAGACATTAAATATTGATATATTAAATATTTGTATCTAAATAAATAATGTATAAACGGAAAATATATATACAGTAATCCCTAGATTAATGTGGGTAATGTGTACATTAAAAGATTAAAAAGATACGCACTGATCCGAATATTAACAAAATTGAAAAAAATAGCTACCCGTTTTTAAATTATAGAAATCTTTTAATTAATCGGTAGCTAAAAAATAATCAATTTTCAGTTACTATGGTTGAACTGAAGAACGTTTTACAATAATATGAATTTAGGTATATAAAAATTTTAGCACAATAATCGAAAAACGCATTAATCGAATGTGCATCAATCGACAGATTCATATACATATATATATATATATTGATAATATTAGTGGTAAATATACATACATATGCAAAATATATAAATACCCACACATGTATATTTTTAGAATAAAAATTCCAAGAAGAAGAATCCAGGTAGAACACAATGTCCAGGACAGAGTAAGGATATATATATATATATATATATATATATATATATATATATATATATATATATATATATATATATAGCCAAGTATAGGATTGGTGTATACGGAATAAATTCCAATAACCAACAAATACTATTCTTAAAAAGATTGCTCAATACAGAGTAGAGCAAATATAATTATTCATTCGAAAATTATAACATAAATATGTTATAAAATCTACAATATAATATATATATATATATATATATATATATATATATATATATATATATATATATATATATATATATATATGTGATTATATAACGTAATATACTACGTAAACAAATGTATATATTAAGAAAAGTATCTGAGTACGTATATATGTATATATCCACTAATGTGCATACATATATATATATATATATATATATATATATATATATATATATATATATATTATAAATTAATTGGTTTAAAATGTGTTTTCGGCTACACAGTAATAACCATGTTTCAAAAATGGAAGCTAAAAACTTCAAAATTAATTTTGTAATTAAATTAAAAACATTAGTTCCATTTTATCTTCAAGCGAATATTGCAAAATATCAATAAGAACACCGGATTATATATCTTACTGTTCTTTCTTTATATATATATATATATATATATATATATATATATATATATATATACTCATATTTAAGTAGACGCTCCGTTTATTTATTAACCAGTATATCTATTCATTTTAGTCTACCGGTCTGAATATTCGGGAAATTTTATTAAAGAAAAATATACCATCTACGGCAGGATTCGGAACTGCCTCCTCCTTTGTTAGAGGAAATTTCACTTAACGGCACTCTTTAGCTTTGTCTGATCGGTTAAGGTCTTTGTAGCTCAGTCGGTCGAGGGCACGTTGGATCTTCAAGACTTTATCTGTAATGAGATCGTCCAGCACCCATACGATGTAGATCCAATATTATACAACACTTCAGTACTCTTCATTTCTAACGTTGTTTTTCTATATTTCTTTCTTCATGTGTTCTTTCTGATTTCAATATGATACTTTCCGACGTCTGTTGCTACTCTACACAGATGGGTAAATCTTCGGGCTTGCTTGATAATTTTCGCTTTGAGCCAAAAGTTGTGATCACGGTATTTTCAAGAGGTATTTCGAGTAATAATTTTGCAGCTAGCATCCTTCCTTCTGTCGTTTAATATAACAAGGTGTCATATAAAAAAAACTTTATGTTCCCTATCGGTGACTTGGCCTGGCTCATCATCATTATCACCAGTACTATGACCACTCCTATTTCAAAGCGTGTATAGCGTGTCTAGGGTAAGTAGATCTGGAGGAGACCATCCTTCACCGTCAAACCAGAGTTGATGGCCTCCATCAACGCCTCGACTTAGGCGCAGACACGTAACTGTTAACTGCAACGGGAGAATCCTCCGGTCTGCAGTAGGAAGTCCTCCGTCCAGCGATGCCATGTCATTGCTACACAGACTGCAGACACAACGATAGAAGCCAGTTGTGTCAGATTACTTTTGACGCTACAAAAGCATTCACCCTTCCTTTCACAGGTCTTTTTGAATGCTGCTGGGGATCTAGTTATCCTCCTCATCAGAAAAGCTTGATGTGGGGACTGGTCTCGTCACCGATGACTCAATAATGCGGCAAATATTATTGGTTTACATAGTACCAGTAACGTATGTAGAGTGACCTGAGTGAACTGGCTATATTTGTTCAAATGTGACATGTAACATGTTCGTATCACAGAGCAGTGAGTTATGTGCCATAAGTGATACACGCTTAGGCGATCATGTATCTTTCGATACATAAATGACGAGGTAGATTTTTCCCGCAGCAGGTTGCCATTTTTTTCTGCGGTAGTTGGCATACAAGGCTATAAAACCCGGTCTGTCCTGCTATTTACCCATAGCTATAGGGAGAAGAAGAGGATTCATACCTTTCCCAAGGTATAATAAATGTAATGGATTCGACTGGAATTCGAACTCGGCGCTCCGATTCCTCAATCCGAGCCGCTATCCATTACTCCACCGTGCCTCACAGAGCACTGCTTTTAAAACAAAAGTGCTCTCTATCAATCATCTGAGAGACCCCCTTCTGTCTTCGCTCAGGACGGTCGATGCTAACCCCCAGAAGATTTGACTCGTTGCAACTTCTTGGGTTAACATTTTCGGCTGACATAAAATGGAAGTAATATATTGAATCCAGGTCTGCTGCTAAGAAAGTTGCTTCACTGTGTCGTGCGACAATATTTCTCTTTCCTGAATCTATCTTACATATCTATAAGTCTACCATACGTCCATACTTCGAATATTGCTGCCACATATGGCCCAGAGTTCCTGCTATATATTTAGAGATTCTTGATAAAATCCAAAAGACGAATCAGCAATATTCAGTCACTTAGTCATCGACCTAAATTTGTTTCTCAGTGCCTTTTCTATAAATATTTTCATGGTAATTGTTCGGATGAGTTCTTTGCTAGGGTACCTAGACTTTATGAATTTCAGCACGGTATTAGATTAGCAACAAGTTCTCATCAATTTACAGTTGAGTTAGATAGAGGTAAACACAAGTTCTATGCTAGCAGTTTCTTCTCTCGCATTTCTCGCTTGTTGAACTCTCTTCTGGCTTCTTGCTTTCCAGTCAAGTTTGATCTTCAAAAATGTAAATATCAAACGTTATCCACTGTTTTCTTGATTACACTTCTATTGTTTTCACTCCTCGATAATGCTTCCCTTTTCTAAATCTTTCAGACCCAGCAACCCTTTGTGTCTTAGTGGCTTTACTCTCTTGCTTGGGTTGATTTCTATGAATAAAAAAAAGAAGTAATTTATATACGAGTGAATGAAACTGACACTGAAGGGGTTGAATGATATATGATGGGAAAATGTATTAATTTATTCAGATAGTTATATTTTTTGCGATTCTTAAAAAAAGGAATTGCCATTAAAGTTTTTTGTAAAGTTTTATTGCTTTTTAATGGTCGTGAAGTTGGTAATTTGATATTGTTTTTTTTTTTTTTTTTTTAAATATCAAAGTAGGTTTCGTGAAGGAAACTTCATTTCTGTTTGTAAAGCTTGTCATAGAATTTTGGGAAGAGACTGATTACACAGACCTAGAAAAATTGTTTTTGAAATGGTGCAGAGGATGTTTTGGTTAATTTTGAATAGTTTAGGGGATTGTGAATGTAAAACTAACATCTAGTTACTATCATTCATTATCTTCAGTCTTCTAGCTCCAGTATCCAACAAAAAATAGTGAAGATTCGGTTAGGTCACCGTAAATGTGAAGAATTAAACAACATTTCTAGTTGAAGCTTAAATTATATATATATATATATATATATATATATATATATATATATATATAGGATTGGTGCATACGGAATAAATCCAGTAACGAAAAAATACTATTCTTAAAAAGTGCTCAATACAGAGCAGATATAATTTATTATTTATTCGAAGATTATAACATAAATATATATATATATATATATATATATATATATATATATATATATATATATATATATATATATATATATATAATAAAATGGCTTAAAACACTAATATTCCATGGTCATAATGTATTCCATTGGAAAAATACGATCAATATTTGTCGGTCTGATGAATGGAATAAATTATGACCATGGAATATTAGTGTTTAAGCCTTTTTATTATATTCTTACTCTGTTCTGGACATTGAGTTCTACCTGGATTCTATCCTCTTGGAATAATTTTTTTTTTTATACAAATATATATGTATGTGTATGTGTGTATGTACATATATTTATATATTTTGCATATGTATGTGCATATTTACCACTAATATTATCTATCTATCTATCTATCTATCTATCTATCTATCTATCTCTCTCTCTCTATATATATATATCTGTGTGTGTGTGTGTGTATTATAAATATCCGACAATTATTTTGAGACATTTTTTTATATGTTTATACGTTCTTTTTAAGGTCGATTTTACTGTTTTACTGTTAAATCATGGAGAATTGTAGTTTAAGAACAGGTTCGAATCCTGTCGGAGGACGCATATTTTCTATGAAAATTTCTCGGACATTCAGGCCAGTAAATGTTGTTAATACTGTTTATTATAAACAGAGCATTTACTTAAATATTTGTATCTATAAAAAGAACGTATAAAGATAAAAAATGTCTTATATATATATATATATATATATATATATATATATATATATATATATATATATATATATATATATATATAATCTAAAAGGCTCAAACACTAATATTCCATAGTTAAAATTTATTACATTGGAATCGTGATCCAATTCATCAGACCTACAAATTCAAAAGTTAACAGACAACCTAACTCCGGGTATAAAAAAAAAAAAAATTCAATGAGAGTGTATGTGTGGGAGTGAGAAACAAGGGTGAGAGGGAAATATATAAAAGCTCTAGAGAGAGGTATGATGGAAGAAAGAAGAAAAGGAAAGACATTAAGTTGAGGGTGGGGAATAAGATTTTAAAGAGAGAAGTTAAATAACTGTTTTAAATGTTTAAGATACAGATAAATAAATCACTACCGACTCGTTGACCTAAAAAAAAAAAAAAAAAAAAAAGGGACCGGAAAAGTGTTGATACATTTGTGATGACATTATCACAATAATTATATGATCCAAATTTAAAATCTAGTCAATTTATACTGCCAATGTATATATGAAAATTTGTCGTTTGCTTTTGCATTTAATAACCTTATGTATAGATGAAAAAAGACGAGAAAGTGGAAGAAAAAGCCCAAGGAAAAAGAAAAGACCGAACTAAAAACGGGGGCATTTATAAGAGAAATGATGTATAAATCAAAAACAATTTGAAAAAAAGCATGTTATTTCCCCCCCTACAGATTACAAATTTAACATAAACATATAAAAATACTTAATGCGGTAAAAACCGTAATAATTATTACCACTTACACACATAAACCCATATGCATATTGTTGTGAATTTTTTTTTTTTTTCACTCCAAGCAAGGCGAGAAGCCACTAGGACGCAAGGGGTTACAGAAAATTTGGAGCAAGATCAGATAGGAGTGATAGAGGAAAGGATGAGGAGAAGGGTAGTGGATAGATCAAGGCAACTGGAGATGTCGATTGACATTACATTTGAATAGCTGGAGATTATAGCTCTCAGGGAAACTGGAATAGGGAAGAAAGTTCCACAGGCGAGAGATGCGAGACATGAAGCTATTAGAGTAGAAGAGACGGCTACATTTAGGAGTTTCGACAGTGAAAGGGTGACCGAGCAGCCAATGCTAGCTTTCGGTTGAAATTTATAAAATCTTTCTCTTAAATCAATTTTTCAGGCTGTCAAGTTCAATAGCTGTTATAGCTCTTTCCAGTATTGATGGAGGTTTCCTTCCTAATCTTTTGTTCGAGGTAGTGTGGAATATAAACATCTTGGTTATGTCATTTTTTTCTCTTCGAGTTACACGTGCTATCCATTTTAGTTATTGCCGTAATATTTTATTTTTATTATATCCATAAAAAGAATACCCGCTCGGCCCGGTGGCTAGGATCAAAGTGTAGTATCTGCGCTTTGTGAGCTGCCAGGTCGGGTGTCTGTCGAACTCTCTGCTTGCAGAGAGGAACCGGACAAGCTCCGCCGAAGGGTGGGGTTTCGTTCGGGGGAGGTTGACGGAACTAGCCCGCTTGGACGGGTTTAGATGGGTTTTATTTTTGGCTGGGCGTACGGGCTCAGACATACCCACATTAAAAAAGCCTTGTGCCACATTCGGTCCCCGTGGGTGGATTGATAAATACCATTTTAGTTATTGCCGCTGTTGGTAGTCTTCTAGTGACGTGATTTCTGTTATTTGGTGTAGTTCTCAGTTTGAGATTATGTAGCGCCAGTCTACAATGTTCGAAGAGGGATAGTCTCTGCCAAGACCCACAGGTTTTACTCGCTCAAAACAATTTTTAAGCATTGATCTTAGAAAGCGGTTGTATACGGCTGACAGTTTAGATATTTTTGAACCGGTTTGGCTCCATGCATGACATTTATATGAAAGTCTCGATCTAATGAGGCTACTTAAGAACATGGCTCGTGTTTTCACGTTGAAGCTTTTGGTTTTGTAGCAACTTGCGGCGTTGGGCGAAACTACCTCTATTCTATTTTTAATTTCTTTTTATCCTGATTCATCCGTTGAGGTATTTGAAGTATTTAGTATTCACTAAATTACTAATTGAAGTGTTTAGTAATTTCTAATGTTTACTAATTCCACATCCTGAAATTTTATGATGGATTCGGAGTATATGCCAGCATTGTTTTCATGCCAATTACAGATCACAATTTCTGTTTTGGAAAGGTTTCATTTCTTGAAACACTTGGTAGAAGATGTTGATTTTCTGTTCAAGATCATTCGTATCCCAACAATGAATACCTATGTCATAAGCATACCCCCCACTTCATAAAAAAAAACATTGGCACCATGCATTCATATGAAAGTCTAGAACTGATGAGGCTATGTAAGAAAATGACACAAGTTTTCGGGTTAATGTTTTCGTTTTGTAGCAATTTGTGGTGTTGAGCAAAACTATATTCTAATTTGAATTTCCTTATCGCTTATACCGAATTTATTATAACTAATCCATATACTGATGTACTTAAAGTATTTTGCATTTACTAATTCCACATCCTGAATTTTTATAATGGATTCTAGGTATATGTCTTCACTAATTTCATTCCAATTCCACATCATAATTTCTGTTTCAGAAAGGTTTATCTTGAATCCCATTTCTTGAAACACTTGGTAGAGGATGTTGATTTTCTGTTCAAGATCATTTTTATCCCAGCTATGAATGCTTCTCATCATCATATCCAACCTCATCATCAGTTCATTGGCTTTGGAAGGGAAAGCAGGATTATTGTTTTCTATTGGTTGATTCATTTGAGATGTGGTATGGAATGCTTAAATGATCAATACCCATCTCTTCACACCTGTGTTTGGCCAGAAGAGAGTTCCATATGAAAACCTCAAACTCACGAGGCTATTTAAGAACATGACTCGCGTTTTCAGCTTGACTTTTGGGTTTTGTAGCAATTTGTGGTGTTGAGCCACTATCTCTAGCACAGCCTATTTTATGTTTTATTTAGTTTTCTTCTATAGTAAATTTTTTGTAACTGATCTTATATGTCTAGATAATTGTAGTGTTTAGTATTTAATAATTCCACATCCTGATTTTTTATGATGAATTCAGGGTAGGTGCCATCATTGATTTAATTCCAATTCCACATCATAGTTTTTGTTTTGGAAAGGTTTATCGTGACTTCTATTTCTTGGAACACATTGGTGGAGGATACTGATTTTCTGTTCAAGATCATTGTTATCCCAACAAACACTATCTATGTCATCAGCATACCCCACCATCATCAGTCCAATGGCCTCGTGAAGGAAAACAGGATTGTTGTATTCTATTCGTAGTTTTATAATAATTAAATAAAACGTAAATAAAAAATAATAATAATAATAATAAGTGCCTCCTTATTGATATGGCAGTCCCTGCTGACTGCAATGTATCTTTGAAGATATTCAAAAAGCTATCAAAATACAAGGACCTTGAAATAGAAATTTCGAAAATGTGGCATATGGGAACATCAACAATCCCTGTTGTAGTTGGAGCCCTAGGACTGGTTAGAAAAGATTGCAGTAGACTAATTAAAGTCCATGCCTCAAGGAGATACAAAAAATTGTTCTCACAAGTACAGCCCACATTTTACGAAGGGTTTTATCTATGTAATATTATTATTATTATTTTTTTTTGTTTTTGTCAGTGGAAAGTGTCATGACGCCATTTCTAACCTTATGTCTCTGGGCGGGACCCGGAAAGAAATATGTAAACGCCAGAAATCAAAGAAAATAATAATAATAATAATAATAATAATAATAATAATAACAATAATAATAATAATAACAATAATAATAATAATAATAAACTCTTTGGATGCAAATAAATATCTTATGACATCAACCATGTAAAATTAAATAAATAAATAAAAGCAATAAATTAAACTCAACGGTATAATTTCACCAGTTTTAATTAATTTCTAATATATACTTCTAATGTTTCATGAGAATAAAATTATTTATTCTAAGTTTCTTAATCGTATAGAATAAAAAAAAAATATATTCTTAAACTATTGGTTACATAAGGTTAAAGATAATTTATTTTTAAACATAAATACTAATCTCTTGCTTTTACACTATTCGTGTTCGGCGTTTCTTTAAATTTTTTTCGTGCGCTTTATAAGTTAGGGGTAAAAGTAGAAAATTACAGTTTTTGACCAATGACATCATGACTACTCTGTATGAATAAACGTCATTTTCATTATGTTTTAAGCAAAAGTAAGCAGTACATTTTTAATGAATCCAGATACTTAATCCTCAAATTTACTAATTTATTTGGAACACGCCTCTACGACAAATACTGGATTTTACGAATTTAAGCGCAGTACTAGATTGGTAGTTAGGTTTCATCATTTTACAGTTGGAAATTGTGAGTAACCGTAAGTCCTATGCTAACAGTTTCTTCTCTCGCACTTCTGGCTTGGTGAAATGATACCGTTTAGTTTAATATTATTGCTTCTTCTTTTTTTTTTACATGGTTGATGTCATAAGAAATCCAGAAATACATAAAAAAAACCCAGCAATACATAAAAACACAGCAATACATAAAAAACCAGGAATACATGAAAAAATCCAGAAATACATGAAAAAATAGGCAAACACAGTTGGGTAGACACAAAGATTTGGTGGGAATTGTGCAAATGATTTCAGTTCAATCAGACTACCTTTTTTTTTTTTTTTGGTAAAAATATAAAGGTGTTCCAATAACTCGAACTGATTTTGAATGTGAATTAAGTTTAAGCGTCTAATTATTTTTTTTTCTATTTTTTTCAGATTTAATAACTTAAGTCTTTGGCAATTCCAACCATGGAAAGATTAACAATCAAACAACGCGTTAAAGTTATCGAAGCCTATTACGAAAATGGACGTTCAAACAGAAATGCTATGAAAAGTTCCCATGTCGCATCATTTCTCGAAAAAAGCGAAGTCAATTGGCCACGACGATCGTGCGACTTGACGCCTTTAAATTTCTTCCTTTTGGGGTTATCTCAAAAGTAAGGTTTATGCGAATAGGCCAACAACAATTCAACAGCTGAAGGATGAGATAAAAAGGCCTATTGGTGAGATCGAGGACCAATTATGCAGAGACGTCATCACAAATTTTCGCCCATCATTTTTGCAAGAATTTTCAAATCAATGTGTTTTTCACCGCAAAAAGATGCTCAAATTTCCTAGACTAATTTATGGTAGCCTGTTGACGCCAGAGTAGCAAAGATTTTTACCAAAATTTCGAAGGTTCTAAAACGGGTTAAAAAAGTAATTTTTATATTAAAAAAATCCTTTGATCTTTCCGCTTAATAACTACATGAAGAATTTGACGATAAAACTATGTTTTTATGAAGTTTTGGCACTTTTCATCATATATATATATATATATATATATATATATATGTGTGTGTGTGTGTGTGTGTGTGTGTGTGTGGATAGGAATGTGGTTGCACTCACCCGTTGTATATATATATATATATATATATAGATAGATAGATAGAGAGAGAGAGAGAGATTGCTTAAGATTTGCTATATTTATAGAGGAATAGTGTATTTGACGATAAGGTCCAATGCTGATCTTCACGCAAAATGCAATATTGATTTATTGATATTGAATTGTTGAGATATTAGTCTGAAGAAGGCCTTTCGATGGTTGAAACTTGTAACGTAGGCGTTTTTTCCATGGTTTCATTCAGTCGCGCGCGCGCGCTCACACACACACACATATATAAATGAAAAAATATGAGGCCTGGCTAATAATATATATATATATATATATATATATATATAGATAATATTAGTGGTAAATATACATAGATATGCAAAATATATAAATACCCATATATGTATATTTTCAGAAAAAATTTTTCCAAGTGGAAGAATCCAGGTAGAACTCAATGTCTAGGACAGAGTAAGGATATAATAAAAAGGCTTAAACACTAATATTCCATGGTCATAATTTATTCCATTGGAATCGTAAATACGATCCAAATCATCAGACCTACAAATTCAAAATCATCAGACCTACAAATTCAAATATATATATATATATATTAAAAAAGAAAAAGAGAGGTGCCACAAACGTTTTTGTTTGTAATGTTTTTTTTTGTTTTTTTTTTTTTTTTTAGAAAAAATATTATGCTTCATTTTCCATAATTTCACTACACGTGTTTCTGGTCACGTGACCGTACGTTTGCTGCACCTCTCTTCTTCTTTTTAATATACATACTTTTCTCGTTGGAACCACTTCAACCTCTTTCTTTTATATATATATATATATATATATATATATATATATATATATATATATATATATATGCATTTTAAGAAATAATGAATTTTATTAATCCGACAGACTTATGATCATTTATGATTATTAATTATGATTATTAAACTGTATATTTTTTATTTATTTTTCGTCTACTGGCTTGAATGTTCGAGAAATCTTTTTAAAGTCAAAATTACGCTCTCTGGCAGTAGATTTATATCTAATAAGATTTCTCGATCATTCAGGCTGGTAGAAATAAATAGATAACCTCTACTTTAAATACGAGAATCGACTAAAAAAGTAACGTTTTAATGTGATAGTATATATATATATATATATATATATATATATATATATATGAATAAAAAGACAGAGAGATTATATCAAGGCAAATGTGAATGAAACGCATAAGCAAATTATAGTCTTTCCTTTGTTTTTTTTATTCATTTGTTCTTGATACACTCTAACTGAAAATAATTCACACACATAGACACACACACACATATACATATATATATATATATATATATATATATATATATATATATATATTGTGTATATTTAGGGCAACAATTTTTCATTGATGCATGTTTCATTAAATATATAGACAAAGATTTGTCTATTTATTTTAAGTAAGTTCCTTTCGTATTGTCTGATAAGCTTAAATTATCATTGAAAGACGAAAGAAAATCTGTATTGATACATGTTTTAAATCCAATCTAAGCTTTTGACACATAAGCCATTATCAAAGATGACATTTACTTTTCAATATATTTTCCTCCGTGTATTGGTTGATATATTGAAAATAATTGTCATCTTTGATAATAACAAAATGTTTCAAAAAGCATGAACCCAAAATGCGAATTGCAAATCAGAGATACCAAAATCAAAACAAGTGCGGAAATTTAAATATCTGGAAAATGTTTTAACAGAGGACGGAAAGAGTGATATTGAAATCCGAAGGCTTATTGGGATAGCCAAAGATGCATTCCAAAGTAATAAGAAATAGGAAAATTCCCTTAGAAACGAAGAAAAAAAGTACTAAACTTCTATGTGATATCTGTCCTCCTGTATGGCAGTGAGCGATGGACGTTCTCATCAAAGATGAAGAGAAAACTTGACGCAACAGAAATGTGGTTCTACAGAAAGATGCTGAGGATACCATGGACCGACCATGTGAGAAATAATGAAATTAATCACAGTTCCACTTAAATTCACGTAGTCAGAGCACCGGGGATAAAAAGTACGTCAGAGCAGTTGCCATGAAAATTTTGTGGAGAAAATGGAAATAAAATGGAAACTAATACTTAACATTAGGAAGAGACAGTTGAGGTTTCAGCCTCCAAATATTGACAAATAGAATTAGGTTAGAAAACGAAGAATAGAGTTCTGAATGTAAAATCAGTCCTCTTATATGTTAGTGAATGCTGGATAATCTCTTCACAGACGAAGAAGAGACAACAATCTGGTTCTACAGGAGGATGCTCAGAATGCCATGGACTGAATACATATATATATATATATATGCTATACTCATTCAAAGACATCAATACTTACAGAAATATCTTGGTTGAGATATAATAGCAAATTGCAATATTACGGATGAAGAAAATAAAACAAATTGAGAGCAAAAGTCAGCAAAGTAGCCATTTTGATTTTTTATTGACCAATCAAAACTTCAAACGTATAACTATTGCCCGTATTTTTTGTCTCTTCGCTTCAAAAAGTATTCATGCCGGCATAGCACTGCCAGCTTTCAGCATCATCAGTACCATGACTGGGTGTGGTCTTAGGTCGCTACATAGCTGAGCACCTGACCAACTCCCTTCATACGTTTCGGGTGACGTCTCGGTTGATGATCCCAGGGTTTCGTCTTTGGGATTAAACAATATGATAAAGCGAAGTTACGTTTTTCTGATAGAATGAAACGACGTATAGAATCTCACAAGTTCGTTTCTAGAGATTATTGTCGGCTCTGCAAGAGGGTGCATAACAGCAGAAATTCCTCAATCCCTCCTCTATTCAAATTATTCGAAGTTCTGACATCTACAGCAGACAAGATTGAATGCTTTGGAGTACCTAGAACAAAAGATTTATTGAGTGAAATGCATATAACTCCGTTACTGGTCTCAGACATCATTTCTAGACTCCTATAAGGGAAACGGAGATGACGGGATCCCAGCCATCGTCGTCGAGGTGGCTCTAGTTCTCTCCAAACCGCCACTGGTCTCGGACTTCATTTCTAGACTCCTATAAGGGGAACAGAGATGACGGGATCCCAGTCATCGTCGTCGAAGTGGCTCTAGTTGTCTCCAAACCACCACTGGTCTCAGACATCATTTCTAGTCTCCTATATATTGCGATGGACGAAGCAATTGACTCAATGTATTTATTTGTTCCATTTCAGGTCAGCAGTCAACGTGAGACCGAGCAGCCACAGAGAGGTGCTCTCGAGAAGTTGAGCGTCAGACATTCTAATGGAGGGCAGGGAAGGATCTCTGCGGTGAAACTGGCTTTCTTCTTCTGTTTAGCCAGTGAGGCTCACCAAAAAGCCTTATAGACAATACCTGAACATTCTCTTCGTTCTTTATGTGCCGTGTCACCTCAGGATGTAAGCGATCGTGGCTCTCCACAGCTTCCTACCCCTTGTAGCTTTTAATACTCTTTGTCTTTCTGTTATTTCTCATACGACCTGTTCTCTTATCAATCTACTCAATCCCACTAAGTATGTTATGCGTTTATATCCTCTGTATCTCTTGCCCTCTATCGGTCCCGAGAGTATCATATTTTCCACGCCCTCCGTCCTCATTGTTTCTCAGAAATTTCGTTGATAACTTACTAAGTTCAAGTTATAAATGCCCATTTAATTCCTATTTTATTTGAAGAATTGATTCTTCTTCATTTGTGTGCAGTATCCTTTCAGTTCATGGGTGATCATGGCTCTCCACAACTTCCTATCCTTTGTAGCTCTTAGTAAGATTCTATATTTTTGTTATCCCTCCTAATCCTTGTTCTGTCAAGCATTTAAACAATTGTTGGATAGATTATTCGCTGCTTTGTTCTGTCCCTCTTGGCTTCAATATATCCTGTGAGTGTCAAATTCTCCAAGCCATCTTTCCTCGTCGTACGTTCTATAAATTTAAATTTTCTCTTTCGGATTCTAAATATGTCTTTTTTGTTTCCATTTTTCGTAAAACTTTCTCGTTGTTTCCATGTTCAGTCCATGGTATTCTGAGCATCCTCCTGTAGATTCAGAGTGTTGTCTCTTCTTCATCTGTGAAGAGATTATCTAGCACTCGCTGCCATATAGGAGGATTGATATTACATTCTGAACTCTATTCTTCGTTTTCTAACCTAATTCTCTTATTTGTTAATATTTGGAGGCTGAAACCTCAACTGTCTTTTCCTAATGTTAAGTATTAGTTTCCATTTTGTTTCCATTTTCTCCACAATAATTTCATGGCAACTGCTCTGACGTACTTTTGTCCACGGTAGCGTGACTACGTGAATTTAAGTGGAACTGTGATTAATTTCGTTATTGCTCACATGTTTGGTCCATGGTATCCTCAGCCTCTTTCTGTAGAACCACATTTCTGTTGCTTCAAGTTTCCTCTTCATCTTTGATGGGAACGTCCATCGCTCACTGCCATACAGGAGGACAGATATCACATAGAAGTTTAGTACTTTTTTTCATCGTTTCTAAGGAAATTTTCCTATTTCTTATTACTTTGGAATGCATCTTTGGCTATCCCAATAAGCCTTCGGATTTCGGTGTCACACCATCCGTCCTCTGTTAAAACACTTCCCAGATATTTAAATTCACCGCAGCTGTTTGATTTTGCTATCTCCTATTTGTAATTCGCATTTTGGGTTAATGCTTTTTGCAAGCAAGCATGAATTCTATTTTATTCTAGTTGATGTTTAATCCTTTCTTCTCGTTTTCCTTAAGTGCCCATATCACCAAAAGAACGTTAGCGATTACCTGATGACGGCGAGCAAAAAAACTCGCATACGAAATCGACGTCGGTCGCTCGGATTTCTCCTAAGCCGTTTTCCGCCATCCATTTACTCAAGCTCACTAAGTATGCGTTTTTTTCCTCTGTCCGCCTTGCTCTCTATCTATCCCATGAGTATCGGATTTGCCAACCCTTTCTTCTTCATTACATACCCCAGAAACCTCAACTGTCTCTTCCTGATATAAAGCATTAGTTTCTTTTTTTATCGTTTTTCTCCAAAATTTCACCGTTACTCACATGTTTGGACCGCGGTATCCTCAGCAGCTTTCTGTAGAACCACATTTCTTTTGCTTCAAGTTTCATCTTCATCTTTGAGGAGAACGTCCATTACTCACTGCCATACAGAGAAACAGATATCACATAGAAGTTTAGTACTTTTTTCTTCGTTTCTAAGGGAATTTTCCTATTTCTTATTACTTTGGAATGCATCTTTGGCTATCCCAATAAGCCTTCGGATTTCAATATCACCCTTTCTGTCCTCTGTTAAAACACTTCCCAGATATTTAAATTTCCGCACTTGTTTTGATTTTGGTATCTCCTATTTGCAATTCGCATTTTTGTGCAAGCAAACATGAATTCTATTTACATAAGCTATTGTCAAAGATGACAATTACTTTTCAATATATCAACCAATACACGGAGGAAAATATATTGAAAAATAAATTTAATCTTTGATAATGGCTTATGTAAGCCCAAAGTTTAGAATTGATTTAAACATATATCATCAATATGGTGATTTCCTTTCGTCTTTGAATGATAATGTTATTAAGCTTATCAAACAATATGAAAGAAACTTACTTAAAATAAATAGTCAAGAGTTGTCTATATTATTTAATGAAACATGCATCAATGAAAAATTGCTGCCTAAATATGCACAATATATATATATATATATATATATATATGTATGTTATATACGAATATATATATATATATATATATATATGTGTGTGTGTAATTTTTTTTTTTCTTCACCTATTCTTATTGTACATTTCTCTGTTTTAATTTTCAATCTCCCGTGGAAGCCTGACGAGCGGGAGCGAAACCGGTTGCTTCCCCCCCCTCCCTTGTTGTCGATTTTTTTTTTTTTATTATTTAATACTGTTTTAATATGTCTTGTAATATTAAATTTTATACTTTTATTTTTCGATCATTAAATATTTTATATATATAAAATATATATATATATATATATATATATATATATATATATATAGTTAAATTTCCGCAGTTGTTTGATTTTGGTATCTCCGATTTGTAATTCACACTTTGGACTCATCCTTTTTTTCTCTTCTGGCAGTTGATGTTTAATCCTTTCTTCTCGCTTTCCTATACTAAATTCTGTAAGAGTTTTTGTAGCTTACTTTAGTAGAACAAAAACCTTCATGGCAACCACCGGAACGTGAAGACACTCTACTTTAAAAACTGACACGATACCTGCCAATGCGTGACGACTCGACTCACGAAAACTACCATTTCTTCTTCTTCTTCTTCTGAAATCTCCACATTAGATCGTTAGGTCACGAAACATGATCTACCCCCCTCACTGCAAACAACGGCCTTTATCTAAGATGACCCCTAACCTCCAATCCTCAATATATCGCACTCTTTTGACTCACTAACGGCCCTCTCTCTCTCTCTCTCTCTTCCTTCTCAGTAGCTGTGATACCAAGCTAGACACCGTCGACATATATATATATATATATATATATATATATATATATATATATATATATAATAAAAAGGCTTAAACACTAATATTCCATGGTCATAATTTATTCCATTGGAATCGTAAATACGATCCAAATCATCAGACCTACAAACTAAAAATGAAAACAGAAAAAACACTCCGGAAATCAAAACAGAATTTAGAGAAAGTGTAAGTATGAGGAGGAGGGAGATGAAACCTTAACAGAGAGAATTTTAGGAGATGTGGGGATTTAAAGGAGAGAAAGAAAGTCGACGGTGTCTAATGCATAAAGATACATTTCGTGGTGACATACACACACCATAGACAATTAGAAGTTAGGAGGTAGGGAAAAAAAAAAAAGAAAGAGAAGAGGTGGGGGAGAGAGATGGGACGAAGGAAAATAAAATTGTGTTTACTTAAAGGGCCGCTTTGTAATTGAGAAAATTTGACAAATTAATATCGACTACAGGTTACAAATCAAATATAAATATATGAAGATGAATATAACGATTGTCTAATTTAGCAAGGACCAAATATTACTATGTTCAATATTAAGAAATGGACAAAGTCCGACAATTTATTTATTAAAGACATTTTTATGTTTAACGTTGTTATTTTATAGATACAAGTATTTAAGTAAATGCTCTGTTTACAATAAACAGTATTAAATAACATTTACCGGCCTGAATGTCCGAGAAATTTTCATAGTCAAAGGACGAATATTTTCTATGAAAATTTCTCGGACATTCAGGCCGGTAAATGTTATTTAATACTGTTTATTATAAACAGAGCATTTACTTAAATACTTGTATCTATAAAAAAAGAACGTTAAACATAAAAATGTTTTTAATAAATAAATAAATATATATATATATATGTCACGCCTTTTTAACATCTTTCCTTGCAAAGGACCAACAATAATAGAAAGTGCACGGAATAATACACATTATATCTGCAAATTCTTTTACAAGTTTCAACCTGATATCTCTCGATTTATTCGGCAGCTGACGAGACTCACAGAAGGCTTAATAGACATTATTTATCCGTTCTATTTGCTAGAACAAAAAAAAAAAAAAAAAAAAAAAACATCATGGCAACGAGCGGAGCATGAAGACACCCTACTTAAAAAACTGACAAGACATTAACGGACGCGACTCTCTAAAATTCACAAAGAAAACAATGCACATGATTTTATTTTTGTTTTACAGTACGGTTCAACCCGTACACAGCCACGAGGCCACTCGAGGTAGAGGGCTACGTTAAGGGGTCGTTTAAACGGATAGGAAGTGAAGATAATGGTTAATTCTAGACTTGAACAGTTTAAGATTGTAGTGATCGGGGAAACACCTTGGGGTTCTGTTCTACAGAGCAGTGGTTCGCAGGATGAAGCCATTCGAGAGGATCTTACATCTCACCGACTGAATACGGAGGAAATGTGGGCGGATCATACACACAATCTTATCAAATTCTTTGATAATGACTTCTTCTTCTATGTGCCGTATCCCTTGAAGACGTTGGCGATCAATATTTCTCCACAATTTCCTGCCATTTTTAGATCTTTTGTGTTTTTCTGTGTAGTAGTAATCCAAATATTCTTGAATTTGGAAAATCTAGATTACTACTACACTCACAAAAAAATGGTTAAACATCGGAAAACATAAGGAAAAATTAATTCCTTTAAATAATATGAGAAAATAACCATTCTTCGCCTGATGAAGGTCGAAAAATTTGAAACGCGTGTAGCAAAAATATGAAAAATAAAGTATAATATATATTTAAAAAGCCACATTAAAACCAAAAATGTTTATGGTTTCTCTCTTCTTTTTTATATATATATATATATATATATATATATATTTATATATAAAAAGTATATAATGTTTATAGGTAAACCCAAGGAGGATAAAATCCAGGAGCTCAAAAATCAGTGAAATAATTTAAGATATATATATATATATATATATATATATATATATATATATATATATATATATATATATAAAATTATTATTATTTAATTATATATATATATATATTTAAATTATTAAATTATTATTATTTAATTATATATATATATATAGAGAGATTAGATATATATATATATATATATATATATATATATATATATATATATATATATATATATATATAGTTATAGTTTTAAGCTATGCTAAATTTATGAGTTAAAGTGTTATTATCAGGGATGGCGCGTATATAAATACAAAAATGAACATAAACGTCAACACCCAGTCAGTATGAAACAGACAGTCGCCCTGAATGTTGACTTCAACATATATATATATATATATGTATATATGTGTGTGTGTGTGTGTGTGTGTGTGTGTGTGTGTGTGTGTGTGAACAAACTGATTTATGAAGAATTAATGAATTTTATTTTTTTAATCGACATTTTTCTTAATGGTCGGGGCTTCTACTCGTACACGGGTATCCACTAGAATAACGTTTGAAAGAGTTCTATATGTTCGAAAAGCGTATGATCGTTATAAATTCATGAACGGGATTATGAACCAGGCGATGAGGAAACTGATCTTCCTCTTCTCTGCCGTGTCCCTTCAGGGTGTTGACTATCTAGGTTCTCCACAACCACCGGTCTTTTATAATTCTACGTAATGTTTGTCTCCTTACTATCTTTTCTAATCGCCGTTTTGCGATTCATCTGCACAAGTTCGATAGGTAGATGACTCCCTATTTCCCTCTCTGCCTTTTGCCTTGTGAGTATGAAAATCGCCTAATCCTCTTTTCTCATGACGTGACCCAGGAATTTCGTCTATGTCTTCCTTTGTTTAAGTTATAAATGTCCTTTGAATTCCCTTTTTTTTTTTGAAGAAGCGATTCTTCTTCTTCTATGTTCGGTATACCTTCAGGTCGTTGGTGATCATAGCTCTCCACAACTTCCTATCCTTTGTAGCTCTTAAATTTTATATTTTTGTCATCCCTCCTAATCCTTGTTCTGTCAACTATTTAAACAATTGTGGGATAGGTTATTCACTGCTTTCTTCAATCCCTCTTGGTTTCAATATATCCTGTGAGTGTCAAATTCTCCAAGCCATCTTTCCTTGTCGTACGTCCTGTAAATTTCAATTGTCTCTTTCAGATTCTAAATATGTCTTTTTTGTTTCCATTTTCCTCAAAACTTTCTCATTGTTCCCATGTTCAGTCCATGGTATTCTGAGCATCTTTCTGTCGAACCAGATTGTTCTCTCTTCTACGTCTGCGAGGTAATTGTCCAGCATTCACTACCCTATAGATGAATTGATTTTACATTTAGAACTTTATTCTTTGTTTTCTAACGTAAGTACAGTGCTATGCCCGCATGAATACTACTTGAAGCGAAGAGACAAAAAATACGGGCAATGGTTTTACGTTTGAAGCTTTGATTGGTCAATAAAAAATCAAAATGGCTACTTTGCTGACTTTTGCTCTCAATTTGTATTATTTTCTTCATCCGTAATATTGCAATTTGCTATTATATCTCAACCAAGATATTTCTGTAAGTATTGATGTCTTTGAATGAGTATAGCATATATATATTCAGTCCATGGTATTCTGAGCATCCTCCTGTAGAACCAGATTGTTGTCTCTTCCTCATCTGTGAAGAGATTATCCAGCATTCACTGCCATATAGGAGGATTGATATTACATTCAGAACTCTATTATTTGTTAATATTTGGAGGCTGAAACCTCAACTGTTTCTTCCTAATATTAAGTATTAGTTTCCCTTTTTCATGGCAACTGCTCTGACGTGCTTTTTTCCACGGTGCCCTGACTACGGGAATTTACGTGGAACTGTGATTAATTTCATTATTTCTCACATGTTCGGTCCATGGTATCCTCAGCATCTTTCTGTAGAACTACTTTAGTGCCACAAAAATCTCCTGAGCCAACCAAGCATAGAAATCAATACAAATATGTGAACCAGTAATAAGGAGTGCCAGAGAAAAGCAATGATAACAACATAGTTGCAATATGAGCTCTGGTAAAAACATGGAATGATATCAGCAAAATTGCAATATGAGCACTGGTAAAAATGGTTGCTGAAGACATTAAGTTTATAATACTCAGAAATTCATTCCTAGATGTCCTCAAGGATAAAGACGTTGGTTAGATCCAGTGACAGGACCCAATGAGTGTGAGTTCAATACCAGGTTAAGGCAGTGGAGAACTTTCAGAGGGAAATTAACAGGAGATAACTGACATCCATCAAATATGGCACGTGGAACTAGAACAGTCTACCCCGGTGAGCGAAATAAAGGGTTCTGTTCGACATTCCAACCACCTGAAGAAGGCCGGAGCGTACAACGGCCGAAACGTTGTGATAAATATGGCAACAAAGATGAGGACAATAGTCTGAATAATGTAGTTTTCTTTTTGTTTCCGTTTTCTCCACAATATTTTCATGGCAACTGCCCTGACGTGCTTTTTATCCCCGGTGCTCTACTGCGTGAATTTAAGTGGAACTGTGATTAATTTCGTTATTGCTCACATGTTTGGTCCATGGTATCCTCAGCATCTTTCTGTAGAACCACATTTCTTTTGCTTCAGACCTCCTTTTCATCTTTAAGTAAATCGTCCAGCACTCACTGCCATACACGAAGACAGGCATCACATAGAAGTTTAGTACTTTTTTTTCTTTGTTTCTAGCGAAATTTTCCCATTTCTTGGTTCTGTGCTGAGCTTTTGGAAAGCACCTTTCTCAATAAGCCATCGGATTTCAATATCAACCTTTCCGTCCTCTGTTAAAACACTCCCCAGATATTTAAATTTCCGCACTTGTTTGATTTTGGTATCTCTGATTTGCAATTCGCATTTTGGGTTCATGCTTTTTGCTAGCAACCATGAATTCTCTCTTCTGGCAGTTGATGTTTAATCTTTTCTTCTCGCTTTCTTACGCTAACTTCTGTAGGAGTTTTTTGTAGTTTAATAGAACAAAATCCTCCATGACAATGATTCTAAGTATAAGTTTCCTTTCTGCTTCTATTTTCCTTAAAACTTTATCGTTAGTCACATGTTCAGTCCATGGTATTCTGAGCATCCTGCTGTAGAACCATACTGTCTACATATATGTCACTTCTTCGTCTAGGAGGAGATTGTCCAGCATTCACTACCATATAGGAGGATTGATATTACATTCAGAACTCTATTATTTGTTTTCTAACGTAATTCTCCTACTTGTTAATATTTGGGGGTTTACGGCCATATCACGTTGAATCAATGGTTCCTGTACGATCACAGCAATTAAGCAACGGGTGGCCGCTTGGGAATAACAAATGCTGAAAGCTTAGTTGTGCGGTTGGTGTAATGGAGAACGACTCGGAATTTGAAATCGGAGAGTCGAGTTCGAAATCCAGTCTAGTCCGTTATATTCACTTATGTGCAAATACACTTGGGAAAGGCTTGAATCCACCTCTTCTCGTATTTTAAATACGAGTATTCATTATAGTAAAGTTTGAAGAAATAGATAGATAGATAGATAGATAGATAGATAGATAGATAGACAGACAGACGGATATATACATAGATACTGAGATATATATGAACAGAGTGAAATAGATAGATAGATAGATACCGAGACATACAGTGTAACCCGGATATAAGAGAGTTGTCGGGACCGGAGAAGTCTCTTATATCCGGGTTTCTCTTATATCCGGGTTTGGTCTATTTTGTTTAGGTAAGTATGGGCTCTAATTTGGAACCAGATAAAATCTCTCTTATATCCGGGTTTTTCTTATATCCGGGTCTCTTATATCCGGGTTACACTGTATATGAATAGATAGATAGATAGAGAGAGAGAGAGAGAGAGAATAGATAGATAGATAGATAGATAGATAGATAGATACTGAGACATATATGAATAGATAAATAGATAGATAGATAGATAGATACTGAGACATATAGATAGATAGATAGATAGATAGATAGATACTGAGACATATATGAATAGATAGATAGATAGATAGATAGATAGATACTGAGACATATATGAATAGATAGATAGATAGATAGATAGATAGATAGATAGATAGATAGATAGATACTGAGATATATGAATAGATAGATAGATAGATAGATAGATAGATAGATAGATAGATACTGAGACATATATGAATAGATAGATAGATAGATAGATAGATAGATAGATAATTTGAGCGTATTTGAGCGTTAGGATGTGTGGATGGTGTAATGGATAGCGGCTGTAAATGAGACATGCGAGAGTTGAGTTCGAATTCCAATCGGGTTTTGTTATCTTGTCTTTCGTGTAAATAACCCCGGTGAAAGATATGCGTCCATGTCTTCTGTCTGCAATTGTAGGTTAAATTCTATGGCAGATTTGGATCATCAGTCTTGGATAGTGACCAGATTGCAGTAACGACAAGTCTGAATTCAAGCAAAATTCGACGAAGCGCATACTATGCAACTAAAAAAAGGATCGTGAATACCACTATGATCCCGATTGTGGTCATTTAATTAACCAATTAATTTCGGTAGCATACCTTCTCTAATACATGTTTCATAAAAATACCGATATAATATTTCTGTTATATTTTTTTTTTCTTGTGTAGGAACAAAACATTTTTTTTTATTCAATGTGTGTAGAAGTTGTTCAAATGATTAGCAGCTCACTGGGTCTATTGAGAGACAAATCGCGTGTACCCACAACTAGAATGCTATCATTTAATTTTCGTAACGAATAAAAGAAATTTTTAAAAAAATTAAATATTTGTGAGAAAAATATATATTTCCTAGTAATTGCTGTGTACATATACTGTACATATTATTGGCAGTAGATGCCAGAATTTTATAATTTAATTTTTTTAAAATTTCAATTTTTTTAAATTTCAAGATTGATATAAAGTAATTCACTACACAATTTTCACATTAAAAGATAGTTCAAAAGCAATGAAGTCCACTATATTAAGATTGTTTGTATCTGTCTATATTTCTGAGATGAGGTATTATGTACATTATTTACATTATTCGGACTATTGTCCTCATCTTTGTCACCATATTTATTACAACGTTTCGGTCGTTGTACGCTCTGGTCTTCTTCAGGTGGTTGGAATGGCCAAGGCAGTGGAGAACTTTCAGAGGGAAATTAACAGGAGATAACTGATAACTGACATTAAACTAAAACAATCTACCCCAGTGAGCGAAATGAAGTGTTCAGTTCGACATTCCAACCACCTTAGGAAGGCCGGAGCGTACAACGGCCGACACGTTGTAATAAATATGGCGACAAAGATGAGGAAAATGGTCCGAATAATGTAAATAAGATTGTTTGTGTTTTGAATCTGACAATAATTGCTTCTGCATCAATTTATCTAAAAATCCTCTTTCAATGGAGAGCAACAAGTCAGTTATGTGCCATGCGTGATGCACGCATAGGCGATCATGTATCTTTCGATACATGACTGACGAGGCAGATTTTTTTTTCCCGCAGAAGGTTGCCATTTCTTTCTGCGGTAGACCAATTGCCATCCAAGGCTATAGAACCCGGTCTGTTCTGCTATTTACCCATAGCTGGGGGGAGAAGAGGAGGATTCACCTTTCCCAAGGTTATTAGCACGTAAGTAATGGATTCGACTGGAATTCGAACTCGGCTCTCCGATTCCTCAATCCGAGCCACTAGCCATTACTCTGCGCAACATGTATGATTCCAGATTCTCCTCAGACACCGAATTTCTTAACATTGTCTTTATGATCTTTAGCTTTGAAAATCTCCTCTCACGTTGGACTTGAGTAACTGATAGTGTACAGGTGACTTTATAAAGTTTCTAGTCATTTATTATTATTGTTTTAATAATAATAAATGACTAAAAACTTTATAAGGTTGTCTTTGTTTTTTGCATTTTTGTTTGATACAGGGGCCTCAATCTATCAGGGGCCCACTTGCCATCAATCAACCTGACATCCTAGCCAGCCCGTCACTGCAAATGATCTTTCGCCACGAAAGGATTTTGGTTGGACTATTGCAAACAATGTGCCAGAGCTATTGTAATCTGGTTGCTGAAATGTCAACGTATTCTTAATTAACACTTTCTGCTAATCAATTAGCTATTTTCAAGGATTTTGAAGGTACTGTTGAAAAGGGTGTGTCATTACTGTTGTAATCTGTTTATAACCTAATAAAATGAATGAAATGTAAAGGTATTCTTAATTAACAAATACGGCCAGTATATTGTGGCCGTGTTCATAGTATCGTTACGAGCGCTTTCTGCTAATCAGTTAGCTATTTTCAAGGATTTTGAAGGTACTGTTGAAAAGGGTGTGTCATTGCTGTTGTAATCTGTTTATAACCTGATGAAATGAATGAAATGTAAAGGTATTCTTAATTAACAAATACGGCCAGTATATTGTGGCCGTGTTCATAGTATCGTTACGAGCGCTTTCGGCAAATCTCAAGGATTTTGGCTGTCCAATGTAAATGGTGGGTAAGTGATGTTTTAATATGTTGCTGAAATGTAAACGCATTCGTAAGTCCCGAATACGGCCAGTACATTGTGGCCATGTTCAGAGTATCTTATAAATAAATAAATAAATAAATAAATATAAAACAACTTACCTCCGATTTCTTCGTCGTCGGGTGCCTTCTTGTTACTGCAGTTCTGATTATTGTTATTTGAGAAAAAAGTCGACGCGTACTTATTGCCCGGTTTTCCTGAGGCACTCCTTTCTTCGTTCGCCCCATTGACACCCGGGTCCTGATGACTGCTACCCGGTGACATATACGTCCATTTCACACCATCTTCGGCCAAGCACACTCGACATAGACGGCTACCCTCGTACAACTCCCGTGTTAGCCGCCGGTGTGTGCCCAAGCCAGACATGTTCGCTAATTGGCGCTTAAAAGAGCACCTGTAGCTGAAAATTTACGGACGCGTTTGTGTGCGAAATATACTTAGCTTAACTTATGTTTTGTATCTTGTAATGAATATTTGTAAAAATGAATGAAACGCTAATATAGCTGAGGTTGGGACTTACTTATTTTTTTTTAGTGAGATAGGTAAAACACGAGTTTATTGACTTCTTTATTTAATTTACGAGTGAATGTTTGATATTTATTGTGTATGTTTATTTAGAACTTTACTATTGTATGTGACTTTTTTATTTGTTTGTTATTTGCTTTTTACGTGAAGTGCTCTACGCGAAATTTTATTTAAACATATTTCTTAGACGAAAACATGCCGATAACCCTTATATCAGAATACAAATATAAAACCAGTATTTATATAACTTCTATAAGTTTTTCATATGTGAGAAAGTTTCTATTTGTGTTTCTCGGGGCGTATTAACAACCGCTTGTTACTTGCGTTCATTCTTTTTACTAGACTACGTTTTTTGTATAATATCATTGATTTTCATTTAGATGAATTAATTTTTCTTTTGGGGTATATACTTTTAATTCTTTTATATATATGAATATTTGAAAACTGTACGTCTACAAGCTTATGTTGTCAGTCCTTGTGTTATTTAAATATTTCAAAAAGAAATTATATAAAACAATTGGAATGTTGAAAATGAAATATTTTTTAAAGTCTATAAGTAGTGTTACTGACGTATTTTTTTTATCTAACAAGTAAATATTTACGTGTACTATTTATACTCTCAACTAACGTACATAAAACAAACCGCAATACACAAGACTGATAAAAAACGTGTTCACGATAACGAAAATTTTAAATACAGGTTGAGCTTGTTGTCACTTGATCTTCAATAAAATCTAACAGTTATTGTGGGTATGAAAACTCAGTACAATTTAAAACATTGTTTCTCTGACTGACAACGTTTTTTTCTTTTTTGAATGTCAAAAAGGGTCGATAAAGACACGTGTGTTTTCGTCTTCGTAAACGTAAATAAACGTCTGTTGCTTCTCTAAAAAAAAATGCTGCTAGAACCAAGGTTTTATTTCATTCTAAAAGAAAAAAAAAGAGGGAGTAAAATAAAATTTAAAACAATGAATAATCTAGTGTTTAATGAAACAATGCCTGATGCCTTAAAAAAAAAAAGATATCTCACGTTATGAAAATGTTTACATCTCCAAAAAAAAATTTTTTTTAACTAAAAAATATAGAAATTAAATGTTTTTAAATCTAAAGGAAGTCGATGTGGATTTATTTATTTACTTAATGAGCTATATTTGAAGTTTTAAGTTGAGAAATCAGGTGGATATTTCTTTAATTTGCTAAAAATACGATTTAAATGAAAAGAAAGAAAGAATATCGTTTGTCTAAAAGAAATAGAAAAGATTTACGTTATTAGTGAGTTTTTTTTTTTAATTTTAATAATCGTTTCTTATCGATGTGTTTTGAGTTGAGTAGAGAATGTTATTTATTTAAGCAAGTGAAATTCTGTTTGTAAAAATATGTAAGATATTGCTGTTTTACACAACTTTATACGAACGAAACAGTGTTGTCTGTTTTTTACGGAAAAAAATTAAATTAAAGTTTATTACGTATCGAATTTAATTGATTTAAAAAACAAAAGAACTGGTTTTTATTTATGTCCACTGTTAGTCATATGCGAAATTGGGATATTTTTTTTTCGGCTTTAAATATAAATTGTTTGTTATTTTACGTACGTAGTGTAAGTGTTTTGTTTAGGAAATATTTAAAAAGGATAATTTAAAAAGGATAATTTTTACTTACGTTATTTAGTAGTACTATTGTTGTTGTAATATGTAAGTATATGATTGTAGTAAGGATATAAATAAATACGTAGGTACCGACTCACTTGTTTTTACACAAAGATTTCTAAATAACCAGGATATTTTCCTTGTGTTAGTTATTTTTTTTTCCAAAGTGGTTATTCCGAGGCCTTAAAAAAATCCGTACATCGGTGTGTGCTGTTTCTCTTTTCTCCAAATAAACAACATCAGTATATATATAAAAGAAATAGGTATATACCCCTTTTCTGTTGTTTTTTTTTTCCTTCGGCTTTTTCCTTTTTTTTTTATCTATTTATTTTAATATTATCATTTTTGTTCAGTTGGGTTTCCCTTCCTCTTGAGTTGGACCGCTGTATTTGCGCTTCCTTCTTTCTCGTTCGCCCGGCTAAACTAAGAAAAGGACCCGTGAGGCCTGTCCGAATAATGAATGTAGTTAGCGCAATCGCTTCCTCACCTCGTGTGACATAAGCCCAATAGAGAGAGAGAAGGGTCGACACCCCACAACCATTAACACTTACTTTCCAAACTGCTATCACTACTGCTACTACTACTACTAGTAGTAATATACTTTCACTGTGACTGCTACCAAGAACTCCAGACAGTTATGGTATTAACTCACGGCAGTAGTTGCGACTAAGCAACAAACTTTTACAACAAATAAAATGTTAAGACTTGTGTTGTGAATAGTGTGGGTGCGTACGTGTCATTTGTTTGTTTGCTTGCTCCTTTCTTTCTTTCTTTCTTTCTTTCTTTCTTTCTTAAACGTTTCCTTTTGACTTCAACTGTTACCTTCTTTTTCTTTCTTCATCATTCATTCTTCCTTTCTTTCTTCCATTTTATATCTCATTCTTTCTTTTTCTTCAACTCTTTCTTTCTTTTTCTTTTTTCATCACTCATTCTATCTTTCTTTCTTCCATTGTTTGTTTGTTTCTTTCTTTCCCTTTTCCATTTTCTAGCTCTTCTTTAACCTTGCTTTTCTCTCTTTCTTTCTTCTTTTCTTTCTTTCTTTCTTTCTTTCTTTCTTTTCTTCTTTTTTCTTTCTTTCTTAATTCCTTTACGTCTTCCATCCCTTTAATCTTCTTTCTTTCTTTCTTTCTTTCTTTCTTTCTTTCTTTCTTTCTTTCTTTCTTTCTTTCTTTTTTAATTCCTTTACGTCTTCCATCCCTTTAATCTTCTTTCTTTCTTTCTTTCTTTCTTTCTTTCTTTCTTTCTTTCTTTTTTAATTCCTTTACGTCTTCCATCCCTTTAATCTTCTTTCTTTCTTTCTTTCTTTCTTTCTTAAACTCCTTCTTCATCACTTTCATCATTCTCTTCTTTTTTTTCTTTTATTTCTTACATTTTCCTTTAATTTTTTTCTTCGTGGCTTTCTTTTTCTCCTCCTCGTCCCTTTCTTTGTTTTTCTTCATAATCTCTTTCTTTCTCTTTTTCTCTCTTTCTTTCTCTCTATCTTTCTTTCTTTTTTTCTCTCTTTCTTTCTTTCTTTCTTTCTTTCTTTCTTTTTTATCGCTTTAATTATTCATCCCCTTCTTTTTTCTTTCTTCATCTTTCTTTTTTTTCTTTATTCATCACTTTAATTATTCATCTTTCATTATCTTTTCTTTTTTCTTCCTATTTTCGTTCTTTCTATCTCTCTTTCTTAATCTCTTTCTTCATATCTTTTTTATCCGTTTTCACTTTCATTCATTTCTTTATTTCTTCACAATTTACCTTTTATAATTCATTCATTCATTTTTCTTTATGACATTTATCAATTTAATTGTTTTTTTATTTTCCCTTAAGAACCTCTTTTTTTTTTCTTTCGTTTTCGTCCCCACCCCATTTGATGTTGTGAGTTTGATATTTCAGTTTTCTTTCTTTCTTTTTTCTTTCTTTCTTTCTTTCTTTCTTTCTTTCTTTCTTTCTTTCTTTCTTTCTTTTCCTTCTCATCCCCCCTCCATCTAATTCTCACTTCTCATTGGTCGATTCTTTTCATACCTCACACCAAGTCAACAGTTCTCCTTCCCTTTCTTATATGTTCTTCTCCGCTTTTAATACGTTTTTCCATTGCCCTTCTTAGTTCCTCCCAATTTTCGAGACTCTTAGCCAACCTCCCACCCACTTCACTCCATCACTCATCAATTCACCACCACCAGCACTGCCGCCGCCTTCATTCCGTCAGTCTCTTGACTTTCATTTCCCAGCTCGTAAACTCGCATCAGCCAGTAATAGTGTCGACATACAACTATGAGTACACTTATTATTTCCCTTGCTATCACTCGGAATAATACTACACCTAAACGGTAAACAATTACTTTAGTCTCATCCCTAAAACCCAACGCCCTTGTCTTCAATCTCACACTACGGCAAGCCCGTCAATAATGCCCGTCAATAATGCCCGTCAGCGAACAACATTCTTAGTTTTAATTCTAATATAACTTCTTTAAAACTGGCTTCCAAAAAGCTAAGCAAAGTATTAAGAAACAGGAAAATTTCGTTAAAAACAAAGAAAAATAGTACAGTGTAACCCGGATGTAAGAGAGTTGTCGGGACCGGAGAAGAAGTCTCTTATATCCGGGTTTCTCTTATATCCGGGTTTGGTCTATATGTCTACATTAACACAGGCTCTAATTTGGGACCAGATAAAATCTCTCTTATATCCGGGTTTCTCTTATATCCGGGTCTAATTTATATACATTAACACAGGCTCTAATTTGGGACCAGAGAAAATCTCTCTTATATCCGGGTTTCTCTTATACCCGGATCTAATTTATATACATTAACACAGGCTCTAATTTGGGACCAGATAAAATCTCTCTTATATCCGGGTTTCTCTTATACCCGGATCTAATTTATATACATTAACACAGGCTCTAATTTGGGACCAGATAAAATCTCTCTTATATCCGGGTTTCTCTTATACCCGGATCTAATTTATATACATTAACACAGGCTCTAATTTGGGACCAGATAAAATCTCTCTTATATCCGGGTTTCTCTTATATCCGGGTCTAATTTATATACATTAACACAGGCTCTAATTTGGGACCAGATAAAATCTCTCTTATATCCGGGTTTTCTCTTATACCCGGATCTAATTTATATACATTAACACAGGCTCTAATTTGGGACCAGATAAAATCTCTCTTATATCCGGGTTTCTCTTATACCCGGATCTAATTTTATATACATTAACACAGGCTCTAATTTGGGACCAGATAAAATCTCTCTCTTATATCCGGGTTTCTCTACGGATCTAATTTATATACATTAACACAGGCTCTAATTTGGGACCAGATAAATCTCTCTTATATCCGGGTTTCTCTTATACCCGGATCTAATTTATATACATTAACACAGGCTCTAATTTGGGACCAGATAAAATCTCTCTTATATCCGGGTTTCTCTTATACCCGGATCTAATTTATATACATTAACACAGGCTCTAATTTGGGACCAGATAAAATCTCTCTTATATCCGGGTTTCTCTTATATCCGGGTCTAATTTATATACATTAACACAGGCTCTAATTTGGGACCAGAGAAAATCTCTCTTATATCCGGGTTTCTCTTATATCCGGGTCTCTTATATCCGGGTTACACTGTACTGATATATAATATCTTCTTCATGTGCCGTGTCCCTTCATGACGTAGGTGATCATCTCCCTCCACATCTTCCTGTCTCTTGTAACACTTAATAATTTTTTTTTGTTATTTCTTCCCAACCTTGGTTTGCTATCGATTTACTCAAGCAACATCAAGTACGTTACACGCTGCTTTTCTCTGTGCCTCTTTCACTCAATCTGTCCTGTGAGTATCAGATTTTCCAAGCCCTCTTTCCTCATTTCGTGCCACAGAAATTTCAACTGCCGCTTCCTGATGTTAAGTATAAGTTTCCTTTTGGCTTCCATTTTCTCCAAGTCCTCCTATATAGTCGTAAATACGGAATAATCTCACAGATGATGAAGAGACTTGTGGCAACAGAAATCTAGTTCTACAGGAGGAGGATGAGAATACCCTGGACTGACAATGTGACCAACGAAGAAGTTTTAAGGAAAATGGAAACAAAAAGGAGACTTATATTTAGAATCAGAAAGAGGCAATTGGAATCTCTACCGCGTACGACGAGGAAAGATGGCTTGGAGAATGTGACACTCACAGGATATATCAAAAGCAGAGTAAAGCAGTGAATAAACCTATTCAACATGGTTGTGTAGATGGTTGACAGAACAGAGATTAGGAGGGATATCAAAATGATAAAATCTTACTGTGATCTACAAAGGATAGGAAGTTGTGGAGAGCCATGATTAACCACATCCTGAAGGAACACGGCAGGCCGAAGAAAATCATTTCTGAAAAGAAACTACAGACCACTGAGATCCCAAATGTCTATTTGATTAACAATAAAATGATAAGATAATGTGAATGGTTAGAGTGTGGGACTGATATTGAGAAGGTTCATTGGTTACAAAGCAGTTTGACCCTTTATAAGTATAATTTAAATCATTCCTCACTAGGTGGCCCAAATCATCGTCTTGTAACAGATTAAAGTAATCTTCGTATCAAGAGATCTAACACCTGATAGATGAATCGGGATTACCAACGTAGATAGATGACAATTATTGTATTGAGTTCGATCCGCACTGGGTGTCACTTACAGGTAGGTCGTCTTTTTCCAAATTAAGATAAGTTTCATAAATATACCAAGATATCTAGAATATTACACTTGCTAGAAAAACAGGGATTAGCATTTAGACTGGCCAACAATTACAACTGTATTAAATTCGATCCGCACTGGGTGCCACACTGAAGTCGTCTTTTGCAAGCCTACGATAAGCTTCGTAAATATACCAAGTGATGTAAAATATTACACCTTCCAGAAAAACGGGGATTAGCGAGTTAGTCAGGTCGATCATTAAAACCATATTGAGTTCGATCCGCACTAGGTGCTAAACACGAGTCATTTTTTGAAAGATGAAGTTAAACTTTCTAAATATATCAAGAGATGTAAGATACAACTTTTACCGAGAAATAGTCGTTAGCAAATCAGATCCGTCTACCCTTACTACTGGCCTGCAAGTGTGCTTCGTCCAATGGCATTAGGGGTGTTTAGTTTTATATGACTCCATTCAAAATGATCGCTCTTGATTGAATTGTAAACGCTGATATTTCAGCGTGTATTCTGAATAAAAACGCTGACAAAATTGACTATAAAGAAAAATGAGCAGTATTTCCATCAGGATATGCGTCTTTTTTTTTTCTCGTCAATTTCAAGTAAGGTAAAAATACGAAGCCGAACCCAAAGTAGATAATATTTGTAGGTGCTTCAAATGATCGAAGGTTTCAGAAACAATTTGCAAGGATTCGTACTGGAGGATTCACTAGTGATATTCCATAGTCGGATAATAAAAATTGAAAATTGATGGAAATCAAATGATATTCCATAGTCGGATAAAAGTTCAAATGGAAATCAAATGATTCCATAGTCGGATAAATGAGTTGAGATTGATGGAAATCAGATGATATTCCATAGTCGGATAAACGAGTTGAAATTGATGGAAATCAAATGATATTCCATAGTCGGATAAACGAGTTGAAATTGATGGAAATCAAATGATATTCCATAGTCGGATAAACAAGTTGAAATTGATGGAAATCAAATGATATTCCATAGTCGGATAAACAAGTTGAAATTGATGGAAATCAAATGATATTCCATAGTCGGATAAACGAGTTGAAATTGATGGAAATCAAATGATATTCCATAGTCGGATAAATGAGTTGAGATTGATGGAAATCAAATGATAGTCCATAGTCGGATAAACGAGTTGAGATTGATGGAAATCAGATGATATTCCATAGTCGGATAAACGAGTTGAAATTGATGGAAATCAGATGATATTCCATAGTCGGATAAACGAGTTGAGATTGATGGAAATCAAATGATATTCCATAGTCGGATAAACAAGTTGAGATTGATGGAAATCAAATGATATTCCATAGTCGGATAAACGAGTTGAAATTGATGGAAATCAAATGAAGACATTACTTGATAATAATGAATGTCATTACCAACACGTATTTTTTTAAAAAGCGTTTCACCCCAAGCAAGGCTGGAAGCCACTAGCACACAAGGGGTTACAGAGATTTGGAGCGAGAGCAAAAAGGAGTGATAAAGGAAAGGATGAAGAGAAGGATAGGGGGGTAGATCAAGGCATCTGAAGACGTCGATTGACATTACATTTGAATAGTTGGAGATTATAGCTATCAGGAAAACAAGAAATGGGGAGGGAGTTCCACAGGCGAGAAGTGCGAGACATGAAGCTATTGGAGTAGACGAGACAGCTACATTTAACAGTTTCGACAGTGAAAGGGTGAGAGCGAGATGCCAGCCTAGTTGAACGCTTAAATTCATGAAGTCTGGGAACCAGCGAATGCAGCTCATCGGAGCAGTTACCGTGAAAGTATTTGTTTAAAAAGACAGAGGGTGGCGACGGCACGTCTGTGAGAGGGCGACTGCAGACGAGATGCCAGATCAGGGCCAATTGCATTGCATATTCGTCTTTGGATTTTATCAAGAACCTTGAGACAAACAGAAGGGGCTCCAGATCATATATGGCAGCAATACTCCATGAAAGGGCGAATGGTTGATTTGTAAATTTGAAGGATCGACTCCGGCGAGAAAAATTTCCTGGCGCGGCACAGGGAGCCAACTTACCTTGCGGTGGACGAAGCAATTGACTCAATGTATTTGTTTTATCTCAGGTCAATGAAAGACCGAGCAGTCGCAAAGAGGTGCTCTCGAGAAGTTGAGCGTCAGACATTCTAATGTGGGGCAGGGATGGTTCTCTCTGGTGGGTAATAGAGAGCAGTTTTAAAGCAGTGAAAATTATTTAAGTCGTTTTTTTTTTATTTAATTGAACATTGAGTCGAAACAAGGGTTCATGACGGTTGTTTTTAAGTGAATTTCAAAAATAATATGTAGTTTTTTTCTATATAAATTTATTCAACTGCATATGCGAAATTTTGTTCCACTACGTTTTGTACAAATTTCAACCGAGTTTGCAAAGAAATATAAGATTTAGCGTTGTCTTGATGGAAGACGACATCCTACCGATTGGCCAATTCTGGACGATTTTTGTCTCGTGCCGACTTTAATATTTGCACACAGATTTATTCAACTACATGTATGCCATCTTGTTCCAGTACCTTTCGCGGTCTTCATGATTCTATCATTCCAGATCTTGTCCTCTTTATGAGTGATGAAATAGTCATAGTGGTTTCATGCTTACGGTCAAATCACGCTGAAACACCGGTTCTCGTTCGATCACCGAAGTTAAGCATCGTAGAGCCAGGTCAGTACTTAGATGGGGGACCGCTTGGGAACACCTGGTACTGTAAGCCCCCAAAGTCCAACCCTTACCTCACAGTCGGTGGGCGGGGGTGTAAACGGTAGTGTCAGAGCTATGCCGCCCGGAACTTCGTTCCTGGTATGGCCACCCAAGGCGGACAGGTCTGACACACACGCCGGCTAACAAGGTCTCTGGTGAAAATCCAAGGAGCGTCTGAATCGGCAACCGGCGGCTTCTGGTCGTTCCTGTCTCTGCGTCTGTGGGAATCCCGCGGCAAGCAAGAACGTTATCCGAGTAGGCCTGGGTACCCTACTTCTGTAATTCTGAATAGGACATCCCAGTCAATCTGTATCAATTTCTGTCGGCTCTGTAAAGAGACGTAAGGCGTTGCCCTGATAAAAAAAAACGACGCCCTTCTGATTGGCCAATCCTGGACGATTTTTTTTATCGATTGCTTCGTTTAATCTGTCCGAGTACTCGTCGGGATTCAACGACTGATTTGGCGATAGGAGCTTCTAATATTACAGACCTTTCCAATCCCAACAAATACAGAGTGTCAGCTTCTTTGGATACAGGCCAGTTATTTTTGCATAATCTTTTTTGGACCACCTATACCAGTGGGATTGACGACAGGATTGAGGACATTATTAACAATAATGGCTGTTAGCAAAAAGAACAGTCCAATATTTGATAAATAAAACATAGTGAAAGAAAGCGGGAAGAAAGGGCTAAACTGTTGAAATGTATAGCAAGAATGTTGAGGTTAGGGGAAACCCCTAACCGATTGCTCTCCCGCCAACTATGAGGGTAACAGGCATAGAGGGGAAAGAGACGGGGGTTAAAAAAAAAAAAAAACACTGCCTCGGAAACCACAGCAAGTTTAGGAACAAGATGATTATGAGACCGATTTCACAACACCCCGTAATTTGCCAACTGCCGACTGCTGTTTTTTTTTCGACAGCTTTTATTGTCATGAGGCATCTAACAAATATCCTGACCAGTTGCAGAGAGGCCCGTATCTAGACCTTCCAAACTGGACCACTGCTAACAGGGAAAACTCGGATGTAACAGGCACTGACAAAGATGCTTGCACGCGATCCGGGACCTATTTTGCATCCGTATCGACGCCCGGTAAAACACCATATAAACACCAATTATAAGAAAACAGAATGCATGGTTGCGAGCAAAAGGAACAGCCCAACATGCAAATTACACATTGGAGTCGACAAAATCAAGCAAGTACACAAATCTAAATATATGAGAAATGTTTTAACAGAGGACGGAAAGTGTGACACTGAAAGCTCAAAGCGCAGTGGGATAGAGAAAGATGTCTTCAGAAAGCTAAGCAAGATATTAAGAAACAAGACAATTTCGTTAGAAACAAAGAAAAGTGGATTGAACTGTTACGTAATATCAGCCCTCCTACATGACAGTGAATTCTGGACAATTTCCTCGCAAAAGAGACTTTGAGCAATAGAAATATGGTTTTACAGAATTCTGGGAATGTCATAAACCGAATATTTGCGCAACGATGAAGATTTAGAGAAAATGGAAACAAAACGGACACGTATGTTTAACATCAGAAAGAGACAATTGAAATTTCTAGGGCACATAATGAGGAAAGAGGGCTTGGAAAATTTGACACTCACAGGACAGATTGAAGGCAAGAGGGACAGAGTAAAACAATGCGTAACCTACCTAGCGAGCTTGAGTAAATCGATGGAAGAAAATGGTTTGAGACAGATAACAAAAAGACAAAATTTTCTTAAGAGCTATACAAGGCAGGAAATTGTGAAGAGCCATGATCGCCAACGTTCTGAAGTATCACAGCACACAGAAGAAGAAGAATCTAGATATCCAAATCAAGCATTGAATATCATTTGGATTAGCTTGATAATGTTAGTCGTCTTAATGTCGTATTGAGTTTCCAAAAAGTGTTTCAGTCAGTTATGTGCCATGAGTGATACACGTTTAAGCGATCATGTATCTTTCGATACATGAGTGACGAGGCAGATTTTTCCCCGCAGTAGATTGCCATTTCTTTCTACGGTAGACCAGTTGCCACCCAAGGCTATAGAACCCGGTCTGCCCTACTATTTACCCATAGCTGGTGGGTGGAGGAGAAGAGGATTCATACCTTTTCCATGGATATTTGCACGTAAGTGAATTTCAGTCAGTCATGTGCCATGCATGATACACACTTAGGCGATCATGTATCTTTCGATACATGACTGACGAGGCAGATTTTTTCCCCGAAGTAGGTTGCCATTTCTTTCTACGGTAGACCAGTTGCCATCCAAGGCTATAGAACATCGTCTGTCCTGCTATTTACCCATAGCTGGGAGGGAAAGAAGAGGGTTCATACCTTTCCCAAGGGTGTTAGTACATAAGTGAATTTCAGTCACTTATGTGCCATGCGTGATATACGCTTAGGCGATCATGTATCTTTCGATGCATGACTGACGAGGCAGATTTTTTTACCGCAGTAGGTTGTCATTTCTTTCAGCAGTAGACCAGTTGCCATCAAAGGCTATAGAACCCGGACTGTCCTGCTATTTACCCATAGCGGGGGGAAGAAGAAGAGGGTTCATACCTTTCTCAACGATATTAGCACGTAAGTGAATTTCAGTCAGTTATGTGCCATGCGTGATACACATTTAAGCGATCATGTAACTTTCGATACATGACTGACGAGGTAGATATTTTTCCCGCAGTAGGTTGCCATTTCTTTCAGCAGTAGACCAGTTGCCATCCATGGCTATAGAACCGGGTCTGTCCTACTATATACACATTGATGATAGAGGGGGGGGAGAAGAAGAGGATTCATACCTTTCCTAAAGGTATTAGCACGTAAGTGACTGCAATGGATTTTACCTCAATTATTAAATAGGTCAATGCTTCCGGAAGAAAATGTTCCTCTTTTTTAAAACATGATTCCAATTCTCTCTTTACTGTCTCGGACAGATCTTCTTTTTTTCTTTTTTTTTTTTGTTACCCCGACTCCCCGTTTTATTTGACTCTCAGGTATTTTCCTTATTTGGTCATTATTTCTGATTGTTCTTTTCTCTATCATTTTCCAGAGTTCTCCAGAATGTCGTCTCCTTATTTGGTCGCGAGAAGGAGATAACAGAGACGAAGCTGTAACCAAAGATTATCGTCTGGCGCATTTGTTTCATTTCTTCTTCCAACGAAGAGACACGAGATTAACTTATCGAACAGTATTCATACTGATCGTATTAGTATCTACTGCCATCTTTCAGTCTTTTAAAATTTTCTTTTATTAACAGAATTGTGAGAAAACTGAAATAAGCGATCATCAGAAGTAAAATATCTGCTGTATACGGTCAAATTAAACAACTGTTTAGCATTATTCTAATGGATATACAACGAGATCATTCCTCATAATTATGGCTATATATTTTTATCAATTACTGCCTTTAGTTAATCTCATAAGGAACAGTACTTATTCAAAATCTATCTTTTTTTTTTTTTTGGAGGGGAATTAAGGATCAAAATATTTTTCTTAAACTGTTAAACTGTTTCTTAAACATCTGGGTTGTCCCGTATCGTGTGGTATGGATTATTTCGATTCCTCCCAGAACAAAATACGGCAGGTGAAAAACCTTTCAGTCAAATTGAACAATTGTTTAGCATTATTCTAATGGATATACTACTATATTTTTCCTCATAATTATGGCTATATATTTTTATCAATTACTGCCTTTAGTTAATCTCATAAGGAACAGTACTTGTTCAAAATCTATAATTTTTTTTTTTTTGTAGGGATTAAGGATCAAAATATTTTCTTTAACTGTGAGACGCCCAAACATCTGGGTTGTTCCGTGTCGTGTGGTATGGAGTATTTCGATTTCGACATCATAAACGACTGCAAGCCTGCTGGAAGTTGTCGGTCTCCCAGAACAAAATGTCTACTTATGAATCAAACGAAACACGGACGACCAATACTCTTCTTAGCTATGTCCCATCTTCATAAATGGCACGTATATTTTTGCTGTTTCTACTGTGGATTTGTTATTCTTTCCAGAATTAAGAGTGCAGGAAATTGATAAAAAAATGCATCTCATTTTTCTTCATTTTCTCTTTAATGTCGGAACATTTCAAATTTACAACTTATGCCCGAAACATGTAGAAACACGTGTTTAAATGTGACCTTTAAGACTACAAAATATATATATATATATATATATATATATATATAGTGTAACCCGGATATAAGAGAGTTGTCGGGACCGGAGATTAAGTCTCTTATATCCGGGTTTCTCTTATATCCGGGTTTGGTCTAATTTATATACATTAACACAGGCTCTAATTTGGGACCAGAGAAAATCTCTCTTATATCCGGGTTTCTCTTATATCCGGGTCTCTTACATCCGGGTTACACTGTATATGGAAACAATGTATTATGAATTTTTTTGTGCCTTTAAAACTCAGTAAATTTAAATGAAATAAGTTACTCCAAAATTCGCTTGAAGATAAAATGGAACTAATGTTTTTAATTTAATTACAAAATTAAATTCGAAGCTTTGAGCTTTCATTTTTGAAACATGGTTATTACTGTGTAGCGAAAAAAAAACATATTTTAAATCAGTTAATTTATAATATTAATGCTCTGTAAATTTACATTGAGCACTATTTTGTAAAAATATCAACAAGAACACCGGATTATATATCTTACTGTTCGTTCTTATATATATATATATATATATATATATATATATATATAATGATCTTATAAATATAAGTATATACTCGTCCGGAAAAAACCTTAGGTGTTTTGGCTTGTAAATGAACAAACCAATACTTAAGGAAAAATAAGGAATAAAGAAAAAAGAACTAAGAACTTGTAATTCAGACGAAAACAATCGACCAGAATCCAAGCTCAGAGTCGAAAGAAAAAAACCTCTGACACGAGTAAAATAAAATAACTAAGCAAAGTGCTATTTATTATTTAATCCATATATATATATATATATATATATATATATATATATATATATATATATATATATGAAGTTTGTTCCAATGACTTGGACGGATTTTAAATGTGAATTAATTTTAAGCGTCTAATTTTTTTTTTTTCTTTTTCTTTCAGATTTGGCGGATATTTGGGCGATATTATTTTTCACACATAATTGCAATGACTTAAATAACATGATCCAATAAAGAAATAAATAAATTTTCGCCAAGAACACTGATTTATTTACTGCTGACTTTGATCCGTTTTAATGAAACACCCTTATATATAATCCGTCTTAATGAAATATACTTATATATATATATATATATATATATATATATATATATATATATATATAAATATATAGAAAAGCCCCAAACTTGATAAAAACAGTTTTATAGTCAAAATGTTTATGTTATCATAAAACTGGAAGACCAAAGTATTTTTTGATTATTTTATTTTATTTTATTTTATTTTTTATTTTATTTTATTTTATTTTTTATTTTATTTTATTTTTTAATCCTTTCTAGCACGTTTGAAATGTGGCTTAAATAAAAAGAAAATTAAATAAAAATAAATATCTTCTTTTTCTTGCGTCAGAGGGTGGGCTAGAGATTAGTACCGGAATTTTTCAGGACTTAATAAAAAAAAAAATGAATGAAATTATTTTTTAAATATTTTCTTTTTAGAAAATCTTTGTAAAAATATATATATATATATTTTTTTTTTTGGCATCTGTTACTCCCCACTTCATTTTCTGAAATTTCGAGAAATTAAAATTCGATTCTCTTCATATTTATTTAGTTAAAAGCAGGAGACGTTGGAGAATTTAAATCATCAATTTGTTTTTATCAAACAGAAACACTATTTACCGAAAAATTACTCTGAATTGCTAAAAAAAAACAAAAAAAAATGAAATAAAACTATGACATTATTTAAATAAAAAAAACTTTTAATTGCTTTTATAAATAAGATATATTAAGGACACTATTATCTAAAGACATAATAAATTTGATGAATATTGAATTTTTATCAGAAATATTTTCATTTATTAAAAATTTTAATTAGAATAATTATATCAAGTTTTAGATCTTTTAAAATTCTCTGTTAATTTCACCCTTTTAGAGAATATTAAGTGAAAATTATATTTAAAAATCAAAAATGGAAACGCTTAGTACAAATCATAATATTTTTAAAAGTATTTTGAATTTTTTGGTAGGTGTATAAACGTGATGAATATTTTCTTAAATTTTAAAGATTTCTGAGTACGTAAATTTTTGAAGATCAAAGAATAATATATTGTTATCCACACACAGACTGTTTCATCAGCGTGGCTAGACACCCGGTTACTTCTAGATAGGGTCGAAACTCGACTCAATTGACGTCAGTCGGGATTCTACCACTAAGCCGTTGGCGCACGGCAGGGATGAAGGTGAATTTAAGCATATTTATTTTTAGATAAACACAGTGATTGAGAGAACTCGATTCGATGTACCGAAGAGTCTTGCATTATTAGCCGTAATAGTCACTGTTTACAAACACACACTTCCTCCCTAGAGAGCTCAACAGAAATAAATATATAATACTTTCATCTTCAAATATATATATATATATATATATATATATATATATATATATATATATATATAATATAATATAAAAGGCTCAAACACTAATATTCCATGGTTACAATTTATTACATTGGAATCGTAATCACGATCCAATTCATCAGACCGACAAATTCAAAAAAAAAAAAAATCGGAAAAATATAGCTCAGGCATAAAAAACAAAATTTTAGTGAGAGTGTGTATGAGAGGGGAAATTTATGGGAAATTTATATATATTCATAATAATATATATATATATATATATATATATATATATATATATATATATATATATATATATATATATAAATATATATATTATATATATATATATATATATATATATAAATGTATAATATTATATATATATATATATATATATATATATATATATATATATATATATATATATATATATTACTTTTGTATATATCTTATATATATATATATATATATAAATATAATATATATATATGTATATATATATATATATATATATATATATATATATATATATATGTAATAAATTTCAACCACATGTGAAACGAAATCATATGTTCAAGTTGATTTTCTCGGAAGTTTTTGTTTATTCATTCACCGGCTCCATTTATTCTGGACTTTACTGAATACCGACCAAAATTAATTAAGTCTGTACTAACTCGGTCCTGGCAAAATGTATCTGTTTTAGGGAACAATACTTGTTCAAATCAATCATTAGGTTCTTTGATAGGAGCTCATAAAAGATTGTCTGACACGTCACAGTTGAGTAAATCTAGTGAGGTTGAGAGCCATCGTATCAAAATTAATCCTTACATGACGTGAAAGAGACAACAGATATTAAAAATAATCCAAACCAGTGGAAATCATATTTTTATCAATAACTCTTACAAAACCCCAGGATTCCTACGAAGACTCGATGAAAGAAAAAAAAAAACTTTTTAAACAACCTTGCATAACTTTTCTATTTCTGCTTTCCAATTCCTAAGTCAAACCGGTCAGCGCGTTGTTTATCAATCTCGACCGGCCAAACCAATTCTTCCAGTCAAAATAAGAATTGCCAAACCAATTATTCCGCTCAAAAAAAGAATGTCCAGACCAATTCTTCCAGTCAAAATAAGAATGCCCAAAGCAATTCTTCCACTCAAAAAAAAAAAACAAAATGGCCAAACCAATTTTTCCACTAAAAAAAAAAAAAAAAAAATCACAAAATGGCGTCAAAGTTGGAATTTTATCACTGACAGATCACTCATCATTTTATTTTTTCTCATCTGGTCTCTTTTTGTTTAATTTTATTTTATTTATGTTTGTGTTGGTTCTGTGATAAGAAGAGCGTTTAGTTTTTAACCTTTCAAATTATTGTTTTATATTTTATTATGACATCTGTCATACCAGCGTCTATTTAAGAAAATGTCAAAACTTGTTTATTGATTCTGACATTAAATATGGAAGAAAATATGTACCATACCACGGTGTATGGATCAGTTATAAAAAATTTAATATATGAGATAATATATAAGAGAATAGGCTATACTAGGGGTAGTTTCATACAACACCGCAAGTAGTCACAAAACCAAAATATTAACTTAAGAACCCGAATAATGTCCTTAAATAGTCTCATCAGATAGAAACATGCATGGCGGTAAATCCGTACAGAAATGTCTAAACTGTCAGCTGTATACAAGCACTTTCTCATATCAATGATGAAAAATTATTTCCAGCGAATAAAAGCCAGTAGGTCTTAGCCTGGAGCTCACTTTTCTGAACTGGCGCTACAGAATCACAAAGAACTGAATCAAATAACAGAAGACAAATCCCTTGAGGTCTTTCAGCAACAGTAACAAGGAAAACGGATGGAACACGAATGAAATAATCAAGATGTTGACATTCCGCACGGCTTCAAACAAAAGGCTAGGAAGGAAACTTCCATCAGTTCCGGAAAGAGCGATAACACTTAGTGGATTGAGAAAGCTATTTTCTTTTAATAATAATAATAATAATAATAATAATAATAGACCACAAACAAAAACGATGCCTCCTTATTGACATGGCAGTCCCTGCTGACTGCAATGTATCTTTGAAGATATTCAAAAAGTGGTCAAAATACAAGGACCTTGAAATAGAAATCTCGAAAATGTGGCATATGGGAACATCAACAATCCCTGTTGTAGTTGGAGCCCTAGGACTGGTTGGAAAAGATTGCAGTAGACTAATTGAAAGGATTCCTGGAAGTCCATGCCTCAAGGAGATACAAAAAATTGTTCTCACAAGTACAGCCCACACCTTACGAAGGGCTTTATCTATGTCATTTATTTATTTATTTTTTTGTCAGTGGAAAGTGTCATGATGCCATTTCTAAGCTTAGGTCCCTCGGCGGGACCCGGAAAGAAATGTGTAAACGCCAGAAATCAAAGAAAATAAAAATCATAATAATAATAATAATACTACTAATAATAATAATAAAAAGTAGATTTTGTGAAAATCATCCGACAATAGCACTAGCTGTTCGGTCAATGACTGTCGAATGTTTCATTATAAAGAAGCATTAATATGACCATTACCAATTGAGTTTGCTTTCTCATTTGAAGGAAGTTCAAAATGGGAATCGGATCCATGAAAAAAACGAGCAATTCAATTTCGAGGTACCCTGAATTTATTTGAAAGGTACCCTGAATAATCAAACGAGTCGCAAATGGTTTGTGAAATTTCAGGCTGGATATTCCTTTTCTATGTGCCGTGTCCGTTCAGAACCAGAGCGATGATGGCTCTCCACAATTTCATCTTTTTTGTAACTCTTAGTATCGTTTACTATATCTATTTTTTTTTCTTTTCTAATCATTTCATCCCAAGGAAGGCAATAAAGCCACAAAGATGCAAGGGGTTACTGTGTGTCAAATAATATGAGAAAAAAATATGTTAGTAATTGGAAGAGACAATAAATGGACAGGAATTAGGAAGATAGCGATTGACATTACATTTAAATTTTTGAAGATCACACTTGACTGGAAAGAGAGTGGCAGCTGATCTGTCATCCGATCTTGCTCTAACTGCTCAGCGGGGAAAAAACTGGCTGGTTACATTCATTGCGTCGAAAACCAAACTAGTTACCGTATTTGTACAAAGTGACCCTTTAACGTAAAAAAATCACCCCCCCAAAAAAAAATGTGGCTCATATTTTCTTCTGTATTTAATGTCAGAATCATCAATAAACAAGTTTTGAGATTTTCTTAAATATTCCAGGTATAGATTGGGAAACATAAATCCTGTTGTTTATAGTAAGTTGTTAGCACGGTGGAGTAATGGATAGCGGTTCGGATTGAGGAATCGGAGAGCCGAGTTCGAAATCCACTCGAATCCATTATATTCACTTACCTGCTAATACCCTTGGGAAAGGTATAAAACCCCTAGTTCCCCCCCCCAGCAATGGGTAAATAGCAGGACAGACCTGGTTCTATAGCCTTGGATGGCAACTGGTCTACCGCAGAAAGAAATAGCAACCTACTACGAGAAAAAAATCTGCCTCGTCAGTCATGTATCGAAGTTACATGGTGACCGAAGCGTGTATCACGCATGGCACATAACTGACTGAAATTTGCTTACGTGCTAACACCCTTGGGAAAGGTATTCATCCTCTTCTTTCCCTCCAAGCTATGAGTAAATAGCAGGACAGACGGTGTTCTATAGCTTTTGATGGCAACTGGTCTACCGCAGAAAGAAATGGCAACCTACTGCGGGAAAAAAATCTGCCTCGTCAGTCATGTATCGAAAGTTACATGATCGCCTAAGCGTGTATCATGCATGGCACATAACTGACTGGCTGTTAGCACGGGAGAGTTTTGACGATAGTGAAACCCCTGCCTTGGTAACTATCGACATAAATATTTTCTACTGAAACAACTTAATCCTTTAACTTAATTAACAACATTATTATAATAAGATGATAAAAGTGTGGTACCATAAATATACTCTTACCTTATATAATATTCGGTATGATTGGACAACCGTATAAACGCATATTCGTCAAGAGATAAGTTCCAAAGCCTCGTCACACACTGTAGATTATGGTAGTTAATTGATATCTTGCTTCCTTTTTTCGATGATGTTGAACAAAAACAAATCTGGATGTGTATCCCAACCAGCCGTTTAAAGGTCGCATTTGAGAAAAGTGGAATGATTGGATGGTTAGCGGGGGAAAGTCATTCCGGATACCGTAATAGCCTACCGAAAACACAGCCCCCACACGGGAGGTACTACAGATTGTGGCAGCTAATTGACAGTATCTTCCCACAGTTTTTTTTTTCCATTATAATCTGAGCGAAAAGAAAGTATATGCTTATTGAATCTATTTAAATAAATTCAATATAATACATTTTAAAATACGATTTGGTGTGTTATCCCGTACGGCGAATATAACCCGAAACCTGCATTTTGATTTGAAAATTTGGGGGTCGTCTTATACGCCTAGTCGTCTTGTACGCCAGCGTATATGGTACGTTCGATCACCTCAAGTGGAACTCGTACTTACGACCCATCGCTAAAGTTGCAGGAAAAATGGTCGGTTTTCTGTACGGCTCCAGTTAAGTACGTGACTTCTCGTGTTATCCTCTACCTTTACAAGAGCCAGATCAGGCCTAAAAATGGAGTACTGTTGTCATATTTGGCCAGGAGCTGCCCAGGTCCTCATTTTTCAGTATAAAAGAGTCCTCTTAGGTAACACATTATTTTCCACGTTCCAACATCTCAACTCACACGTGGGATGTGGCGAGCTTCTCACTGCTCTATTGTTATTTCACGGCTAGGGCCCGAACAGCTTCTTTCCGCGAACCACTGCCCTGTGAAACCGATAGATATGAAGAGACTGAGATAGATAGATAGATAGATAGATAGATAGATAGATAGATAGATACTGAATAGACTGAGATAGATAGATAGATAGATAGATAGATAGATAGATAGATACTGAATAGACTGAGATAGATAGATAGATAGATAGATAGATAGATAGATAGATAGATAGATAGATATACGGGATGTGGCAAGCCACTCGATGCTCTATCGTTGCTTCCATGGAAAGTGCTCGGACGAACTGCATTCCTTACGTCCGCCAATTCCTTACCCTTCCGCCACGCATGCCACGCATATTGTATCAAACCGCTAACATTCCCTGTGTATTCCATTGGTTAGGAGTAAGTTCCGCTCGATCGGCTTTTTTCCCGCGAGGAACTGCACGGTGAAACTGACTCCCAAGTGGATGTTCCCCCGGTCACTACAATCTTAACCTGTACAATTCTACGGTTAATCTTTATCTTCTATCCGCATAAACTACGCCTTGCTGTAACCTTCTACTTTGAGTGGCTCTTGGGCCTTGTAAAGACTGAGCCTCAATGTAAAAAAAAAAATCCCTTGCGCGCTAAGCTTTTTTGAAACATTCAAAGAATTTTATCACAATTGTATCATATCACGTAAATTGAGCTTAGGTTTTAAATAACTCATTTTTTCTTTTAAAAAAAAAAGTTCCAAAACCCAAAGCAGAGTATTAAGAAATAGGAAAATTTCATTACAAACAAAGAAAAAGGTACTGAACCCTCATATAATATGTCTTTCTATATAGCAGCTAATGCTGAACAATCTCCCCACAGATATAGAAGCAACAGAAATGTGGTTCTACAGAAGGATGCTGAGAATACTACGTACAAAACATATGAACAACAATGAATCGGCTCCCAAGAGGATGCTTCCCCGATCACTACAATCTTAATCTGTTCAAGTCTACGGTTAATCATTTTCTTCTCCTCTCCGCATAAACCGCCTCTTACTGTAATCCTCTAACTCGAGTGTCTCCTGGGCCTTTTACAGGGTGAACTTCACTGTAAAAACGTCCAGGTGGGGGTACTGTAATAAATAAATTCTGATCGAGCAATACAGTCCATTCTAACGGCTTCCAATTGATGCTTCCACATTTCTAGATGTGATTCCAAAGTTAACTTATCTTTTCAGGTTTAAACAGCTCTCTCAACGCCCAGCTATGATGTTTTCCGATTACTCCCGCTTATGAACAGAAATGCAGAGTGAGTCAAACTCGAGGGGACATGCTCGACTGGTTAAGGTCAGGGAACGGACAAGCAAGTCTGTGTTACTGAACAAGATATTCACCGTAGCCTACCTCGGAAAAGCGTTCATCACCTCCAATTAATTAAGATCAAGAGCAACGGAGAGCCATGGCTTGTGTAGCATCAGGATATTTATTATCCTGTTACATTTGTGCTTGTCTCTCTCTTTGTCATTTTGCACGACCGTTACGCCCTGTCAAAACCTCATAAATAATAGACAATTCAGTTTTGATTAAGTGGAAAGAAGGGGAAAAGACACTACTTGGTTACAGAAAAAGAAAGAAAGAAAGAAAGAGAAAAATAACATTTTTAACGGCTGTTACAGTGAAATGAAAAACGTGGTCAATTTCAAAACTTTATATTTGTACCCACTTTTTAAAATAATGACCAGAATTCATATTTATGATTGTTATCGCAATATTCTGTTAAAGTTGGTAAGCTCAAATATCTAACGAAAATTTGTACGGGTATTTTATTGTTGTAGAACTCGCCATGAGCTTATTCGGTCATTAACTTAAAAATTAAGATTCATAAGAATATTTGAAGAGAAAAACCGTGAAATTTTTCCTGGTTAAAACAAATTCTTATTACTTTTACTAACCGAAAACCTGTCTGGCAAATATTTTTATTAATAAATTTATTTATAAATAAGGGTGGATCAATGCAAAGATTGAAAATTAACAACTTTTTCCATTTCACTGAAAACAGACGTTTAACACTTCTATCTATCCTTCCTTCCTTCTTTTATTCCTTCCTTCTTTTCTTCCTTCCTTCCTTCTTTCCTTCTTTCCTTCCTCCCCTCCTTCTTTCTTTCCTTCCTTCCTTCCTTCCTTCCTTCCTTCCTTCCTTCCTTCCTTTCTCCCGTCTTTCCTTCCTTCCTTCTTTTCTTCCTTCCTTTTTTCCTTCCTTCCTTCCTTCCTTCCTTCCTTCTTTACTTCCTTCCTTCTTTACTTCCTTCTTTCCTTCCTTCCTTCTTTTCTTCCTTCCTTCCTTCATTCCTTCCTTCCCTCCTTCTTTCCTTCCTTCCTTCCTTCCTTCATTTTTTTCTTCCTTCTTTTCTTCCATCCTTCCTTTCTTCTTTCTTTTCTTCCTCCCTTTTTTCTTTCTTCCTTCCTTCCTTCCTTCTTTCCTTCTTTCCTTCCTTCTTTCCTTCCTTCCTTCTTTTCTTCCTTCCTTCCTTCCTTCTTTCTTCTCTTCTTCCCTTCCTTCTTTCCTTCCTTTCCTTCCTTTCTTCCTTCTTCCTTCCTTCCTTCTTTCCTTCCTCCTTCCTTCCTTCCTTCTTCCTTCCTTCCTTTCTTCCTTCCTTCTTTTCTTCCTTCCTTCCTTCTTTCCTTCCTTCCTTCCTTCCTTCCTTCCTTCCTTCCTTTCTTCCTTCCTTCCTTCCTTCCTTCCATGGGAGATTATGTCTCTCCACAGCTTCCTATCCCTTGTAGCGCTCAATAAGCTTTGTCTTTCTGCTATTTCTCCGAAGCCCTGTTCCGGCCTCCATTTACTCCAGCTCACTAAGTATGCTATGCATTGTTTTCTTCTGTCCCTCTTGCCTCTATCTCTCCCATGAGTATCAGATTTTCCAAGCCTACTTTCCTCATTATACGCCCCTGAAACTTCAATTGCTTCTTCTAAATGTTAAGTATTATTTCCTTTTTGTTTCCATTTTCTCCAAAATGTCGTCGTTCAGCCCACCGTATTCTCAGCATCCTTCTGTAGAACCACATTTCAAGTCTCGTCTTTATGTTTGAGGCGATCTTCCACTGAATACAAGTAGCGTCACTGATACGTCAGTTCCGTGTTTTCACGCAATCCAAACGGAATAATCCATTATTTATGAGGTATCGGCACGGCGTAACGGTCGTGCGAACTAAGAAACTAACGAACTAACGGTGGGAAAGGCAAGCAGATTTATAATATAGATTGTTATTATTATTATTATTATTATTATTATTATTATTATCTTCGTTCACAAGGTTTTTTTCATTTTTTCTTTGATTTCTCTTACTCTTTTCCTGCTGGCTCTGGGTATTGTTCATATCAGTTTCTTGCAGGTTACATTCAGTAAAAGTTGCAGGTTTTCCGGTGTAGATATTGGTCTACTCTATCATGCCAAGTGTTATATTCAGTGGGTGCTGATACGGTGAAAACGGATACAAGATGCTCAATTGTTTCTGGATATTTAACACAGAATCTGCATTTTTCAGAACGAGTGCTTGGTAAATTCTAGTTAGCAAGCATTGGTTCCGTGCAGCAAGAATAAAAACTTCAGTTTCAGCTTTTACCCCTGTACTATGTAACTACCGATGGATATGAGGTTATTATTATTATTATTATTATTATTATTATTATTATTATTATTAATTCCTTTGATTTCTGGCGTTTATACATTTCTTTCCGGGTCCCGCCCAGAGACCTAAGGTCAGAAATGGCATCATAACATTTTTTTCGCTGACCAATTAAAACACCACACACACACACACATATACATAATTACAAAAATAAAGACATTCGTAAAGTGTGAGATGTACTCGTGAGAACAATCTTTTGTATTTCTTCAAGGTATGGGCTACCAGGAATCCCTTCAACGAGTCTATTGAAATCTTTTTATTATTATTATTATTATTATTATTATTTTGATTGTTGTGGTATACACATTTCCTTTCGGGTCCCAACCAGAGATCTAAGGTCAGAAGTGGCTTCATGACATGTTCCACTGAACATTTTTGTAAGAAAATTTAAAATAAAGCATCTTATGATCACGCACATTTTATATAGATAAAGCCCTTGGTAAGGTGTGAGCTGTACAATATTTTGTAATATTTTAAGGCGTGGGTTACGAGGAATCCCTTCAATTAGTCTATCGGAACCTTTTCCAATCAGTCCGAGGGCATCATCACTTCATCAAACACATTGGGAGAGGCCAGCAAATGCAGCATCTATTGCCGTGTCTGCCTCTCGCACACTGAACTTTTCAGCGACAGGATACGCTGCGTTGGGGTCTGATTTTTCCCTCATGGGAAATCAATAGTCTTCGAAGAGTGCGACGACAAATATTCATTTTTTTTAAGCGTTTCACCCTAAGCAAAGCAGGAAGCCACTAGCACACAAGGGGTTACAGAGATTTGGAGCGAGAGGAAAGAAGAGTGACAGAGGAAAAGGATGAAGAGAAGGATAGGGGATAGAACAAGGCATCTGGAGACGTCGATTGACATTACATTTGAATAGTTGGAGATTATAGCTATCAGGAAAACAAGAAAAGGGGAGGGAATTCCACAGGCGAGAAGTGCGAGACAAGAAGCTATTGGAGTAGAAGAGACAGTGAAAAGGGTGAGAGCGAGATGCCAGCCGAGTTGAACGCTTAAATTCATGAAGTCTGGGAACCAGCGAAAGAAGCTCATCGGAGCAATTACCATAAAAGTATTTGTAAAAAAGACAGAGGGAGGCGACGGCACGTCTGTGAGAGAGCGACTGCAGACGAGATGCCAGATCAGGGCCAATTACATTGCATATCCGTCTCTGGATTTTATTAAGGACCTTGAGACAAACAGAACTGGCTCCAGACCATATATGTCAGCAATACTTCATGCACGCAATATTTTGAGTTGACAAAGTATCATCATCATATATATTTCTTTTCCGACTGGCATGCTAATCTTGGTTGTAATACCCACAACGTTTCAGCACCCTCCAGTCTTCTTCAGGTGTTTTTAACCTACTCGGAATTTTGAACCGAATAGTTTATTCCATCCCCGGGAAACGGATTGTTCTAATACAGCTTCTCATGCTTGCGGGATATTTTGTATCAATTATTTCTTTCCAATCGATTCGCCTTTGTGTCACTTATCCCTTTCATCCAAACAGAGTATATAACTTCTCCGTACGGAATGACATCCCAAACTACAACCACCTGATACAGTACAATTGCTGGGTTGGATAGTGCAGATATGATATATACACTGGTTCTACAACTCAAAAGTGAATTGACGAGAGAATTAACACTAGGATGGCCGAGGTGTCGTTTTCGACACCTTCAAATTTTCAACCAATTACTATGGAATAACTAGTTTGGGTTCGATGCTGAGGCTTATGGACAATTATTGAATTTTAGCAAAGATGCTTAACAGACTTAATTCTTTAAAAAATATTCAGTGGAATAGCTGATATTTTGAGGTTTTACCTTGAATGGCCAAGGTGTCGTTTTTGACACCTAGGCTATATATAGGGTAAATGCATTGAAATATTTCTCACAAGCAATAATACTTGTGTTTATATCCCCTATCTATCTATTTATCTATCTATCTATACACACACACATAGGGAAAATTGAATTCTTTGGCTAGATGCGAAAGTGTCTCGTCAGTATTCTCATGATGTAGTGGCCGATTCTTGCTTGAAAAATTGTCTGAACTTGGAATTGTTTTCGCCGTTTCTTTCTCCTGTTGTTCTTAATTTTATTGAAAGCATATCTCCGAAGCCCACTATTTAGTGAGGGCGGAGGATTGGCCGTTGATCCCCACCCGCCACCAGGTCGATGCTTGGACTTAAGGTAAGCCGTACATTCACTTGTTATCATGAGGATGAAAGCGGACAAACACTTGCTGCCCTGTGTGAGTATAATTTCGCTCTGCCGAAAACTCATTTTAATATATATATATATATATATATATATATATATATATATATATATATATATATATTATATCACATTCTTTCAGTATGAGGTATACTAATATTTGTGAATTTCTTTTCAGACTTGTTATTCCTGACTTGAATATTGAATATATTAGAGATGGCTGCTTCACGGCGTAATGTAAATAAAGATTTCAAAGGAGCTGACCATCCTAGTGTTAACAGATATAAAATGCCCCTATGTATGAAAAACCGGGTTGACAATAATTTTACTATCTCGTTTCAATAACGTGTTCAGTTAAAAATTGTTGGGTAAACAAACTCCTGAAGATGACCCAAAAGTATGACGGCTGATTTAAATGTCTTAAGTATATCAACCAAAAGTTAAGCAAAGTTTTCAGAAAGAGGAAAAATCGTTAGAAACAAAAGAAGAGTACTGGACTGTTATGCAATGACAGCGAAAGATGCCTTCCAAAAGTGAAGCAAATTATTAAGAAACAGGAACATTTCGTTACAAACAAAGAAATGAGTACTGGACTGTTATGTAATATCAGCGAAAGAAGCCTTCCAAAAGTTAAGCAAAGTATTAAGGAAAAAGAACATCTCCTTATAAAGAAAAGTGTACTGTACATTATGTAATATCAGCGAAAGATGCCTTCCAAAAGTTAAGCAAATTATTAAGAAACAGGAACATTTCGTTAGAAACAAAGAAGAAAAGATTTATGTGATATCGATCATGCTATATCACAGTGAATGCTGGACAATCTCCTCACAGATAAAGAAGAAGCTTGAGGCAACATAATGTTTTGGTCTTTATTGACTCATTTTCTACGGTTTATCAACCCTTTGCTGGTTATTTAAAGCCAGAAAATACTTTTCTTTTTCAGATTGAAAGATTTTTTGTAGAGATAATAATAGTTTAATGATATTATTGAGTTGGTGCATAATTATCAGGCGTTTTTGTAAGCGAGTTATGTGTTAATAAAAATTGCTTTTTCGTTTACTCTTTTTTAATAAAAATATTATTTTATTATCAGGTTATAAAAATGCGTGTCGCTAATCATACGCTCCGGAATAATCATTTGAAAATGTTACTGTTGAATTGTTATGCTTCTTTTTTCATTAAAAAAATATTATTGAAAAACGCCTGATAATTATGCACCAACCGAATAATTTATTTCGCATATATAATTCTTTAATATTTAATTCCAATTTTATTACACTGCTTTTTTCCTGCTGATGATTTTTGTAATCATTTTATCCCAAGATAGGCGTTAATGCCACGAAAATGCAAGGGAGTGAAAAAATGTGAAGATTTGAAAAAAAAAAGGAACCGGAAATCCAATCCTAAACAGTTTCCTGATTGATTTAAGGCGCAGGTTTAGTGATACAAGTCTTACTAATTAACCCATAGTTAAGGGGAGAAGAGTTGGATTCATAACTTTCCCAAGGGTAATTGAATATAACGAACCCAACGGGAATTGGAACTCTCCGATTAACAATTCCGAGCGGTCACCCATCTAGGTACTGACCAGGGTCGACATTGCTTAACTTCGGTTAGAGCACGGAAACTAGTTTTTGCACGTGATATGGCCGTAAGCCCGAAAGAAATGTGGTTCTGCATAAAGATGCTGAGAACAACATGGAGCAACGACGAATTTTTAGATAACATGTAAACAAAAAGATCTTTTATATTTAGAATAAGAGAGAGACAATTGAAATTTCTCAGGCATACAAAGAGGAAAGAGGGCTTAGAGAATTTAACACTCACAGGACATAGTGAAGCCAAGAGGGATCGAATAGCCTAATAAGCTTGCGTAAATCGTTCGCAGAACAGGCATTTGGAGGAATAGCAAAAAAAATAAACATTGCTAAGTGCTACAAGAGACAGGAAGTTGTGGAGAGCCATGATTGCCTAAGTTCTGAAAGGACATGGCACATAGAAGAAGAAGATCAACCGAGATGAGTATACTATGGAAAGGCTTAAATTAATAATTCATTATGTAGACTTATTTCCTGCTGTTCCTTGCGACTGCGACACTGGATTTCTCCTACGGATCGAGAATCGTTTATCCGAAATTCTTGAGACCGGAAGTGCTTCGGTTTTCAGATTTTGTAAAGATTTTGGAATAGATGCTATTTAGTTTGTATATCTCTATCTATAAAAGGCAGAATGTGTGTGTGTGTGTGTGTGTGTGTAACGAATGCACGGCCGCAATTTTCGACGGATTTGCACCAAAATTTACATGCACATGCTCCAAGTTAGTGGGAAAGCCAAGACCGACTTTGCATTTTCCCAACTCCCATCGATAGTGGAAATAATCGATATTTTCACGCTTCTACGGCAGGTTTTATGTAGTTTGCGGCCATTTTGTACTGGCCAGAGTGAGAGCCAATAGCTGGCTGCCACGAATAGGCAGGAAGATTCTATTGGTCAGCGTGAGAGCCAACAGCTGACTGATACGAATGTTAACTAGCATGGCACTTTACTCCAATTGGCTCATTCGGTTGCTTAAACTCAACGTTGATTCTGATTCCGCAGAACTGAGTTGGATGTGAAAAAGTATTTGTTGTTAATTCTTTTTTCATTCGGTTTTTCCAGTTACGAGTCCTTTTTTAAAGCTGATCGTTTTGTGCTCATTTTGTTTAGTTCTTTTTTCGTAACAGATTTAATGTTTAGTATAGAGCTTAGAAAAAATTCGCAGTGTGAGATAGGCAAGAAGTAAGGCATGTAGCAACAGCAGCACGGCAAAGGACACTCCTTGAAAGGCAAGGAAGGGCAAAAATATTTTAAGTCAAGTGATAGCGATTGCTGTATGAGTCGTACGATTTTTGAATCAAGCACGGGCAACGCCGGGCTATACTGCTAGTATGGAGCATCTTGGAAATTGAACGCAATCATAAACATGATATCCCTTTACATTTTGATATGTCCCGGAAAGGGATATATTTGAACGAAGCAGCTAAGTGGTTTTGTCTACTATTAACCAAGAAGAATTCGGTAGCAGTAATCGACTGGTACGCATCGTAGTCGCAGGTAAGAAGTGTAGATCAATGGCGTAGTCCAGTGGGCGTTGTTATAGACTTAGCTCTCAGACTAGGGCTCTTGACTCTCTTACGCGTCCATCGATATTTATGATGGACACCAGCCAATCACACTCCAGTGAGGGGGAACACAGGTGTATGCATATTCCATTATATCACATTTTATAACAGCTTATACATATACTTTGAAGGTATAAGTTTTATATAAGCGGCCTCTGTTCACTCGGACGCTGACAAATCCACACCATCAGTATACGATCGATATCAACATTTTTTTTGCACTGTGTAGGATTTTTCTTTTCTTTTTTTTTAATTAATTTCTGTTCATCACTTTCAGCATAAAACTTTAACAATTCCTTCTGTTTTCTTAGGTCATATAAAATGGTTGTTCCAACGCCAAACTCCTCAATCAGACGTTTCACACTTACAGATAGATTGTGCTCACTAGCTGTGTATGCTGTCAGTGTGGGGATGACAAATCTTCGCAAGGTGGAGGGTTTCCTAGACTGAATTCAATGGTAAAGGCGGGGAGTTACCCTGATGGAATCAACGGCTATGTGTGTGTGATCAAAGCAAGTTATTGAAGACATCAGATTTGGCTTGACCTTGAGAGGAATAGGCTCCGCCTACTTTTCCAAGACTTACTAAGCATGAAGGAATTCCTCTTCAGCTTTCAGCCCAGTTAACTGGTCAGGTGTGGAGCTGTACAGTGACCCTACGACCACACCCAATCATGGGACTGATTAAAAATTAATATTTTCAACAAGTTAAGAAAACTGATGTAACATCGTTCGTTGCGTCCACCCACCATTTTTTTTCCTTCCAGTTTTAATTCTCTTCTTACCTTTTACTTCTTCCTAATCTGTAAGCGAGTTTCTCGTTTGTATCATGGCAAAAATCGCATTTGTTTCTACAATTCACATTATATCGCCATTCCTTCCAATACACGTCTCGTTTTTGTGCGCCTTCCGACTAGATCAAATTAGTTTAGTGGGTTTAATGGCGTTTCAAGTCTTGTCCGTCTCCTAGACTGGTTACCAAACAAAGCTAGTCTTCCAAGAAAAAAAATGAATTCGTGCTTTTCCAATCGAATGCATCGGCCACGGTTAGAATTTAAACTTGACACGTCCATCAGACGTTCAACGCCGATAATCTACGTGCTAGGCGCACAGCTATATGCATGAAAATAAGTATATATAGATATATTATATACGCTGATTTAATTTGAACCAACAAAAAGCTATGTAAATGAAATATTAAACTACAATCAATTCTTTTGGTTTAGGATTAAGTTTATTTTGTTTTACGGCATATCAACACCTTAATGGGTTATTTAGTGTCGACAATTTTTATGATAAGTTCTTATGAATAGAATATGTATTGTTTGTAAGAAATTAATTTGAAGATCAGGCTTCAATGAGGTACTTTTGTAAATAGTGTTTTTGTCGAGTCAACAGTATTACTGGAATTTTTTATTTCATTGTTGGTAATATTGTTTTTTTAATGTATTACTGGTAATATTTTTGTAATGTATTGCGGGTAATAGTTTTTACTGTATTGCTGGTAAAATCTTACCAGCAATACATTAAAAAACAATATTACCAGCAATACAGTAAAAAAGTATATTGTTTTAAATGTATTCCTGGTAATGTTTTTAATGTATTGCTGGTAATAGTTTTGCCTGTATTGCTAGTAATATTTTTAATGTATTGCTGGTAAGAACTTTTAATGTATTACTGGTAACATTTTTGTAGTTTATTACTGGTAAAATTTTTTTAATGTATTGCTAATAATATTGTTTTTTTTAATATATTGGTAATATATTGCTGGTATTTTTACTATAAAAATATATTTTATATTTTCATAGCGTATTGATCCCAGTTTGGGTGTTAACTATTCGCCCCTAGTTAAGACCCTAACAGGTGCTACCACCCCGGTAAAGTGGGACCTGGAAACAGCAGCAGTTAAGAAGTTTCACCGATTTTGTGGCTATTTCATGTCGTTATATGAGTCTTAAATGAAAATGAAAAATCAATGAATTGTTAAAAAAAAATGTTGATACAGGTCCGGCCCGAACTAAAGTCGAAAAGCTAGACATATTTTCCTGGCAGATGTTTGGCCTTGATTCCACCAGTTCAGACCTTTACAGCTAGGAACGGCTAAGTTGACTCATCCTCATTCCCTTCATATTCCATTGGTAAGGAGGAAGTTCAACTTGGACAGTTTGTCACGGCCTCCTTTATATTCTCAATGACTTAAAACCGACTGCCCCGGAGGTTCTACTTCAGATTGGGGAACGACCAAAAGGCTGCTAAGTTTGGACTGCAGAGAGGGTGAAGGGCAGTTTTGACGTTCATCTCTCTCAACACTAAACTTTATTGCATAGCAAGCTTCCAACTTATCTTCACGTCCCGACTGCATTTTTCAAACTAGTCAGCCGTGGCAAGTAGTGTTTAACAGTGCTCAGGCATCTGTTTCCGTTTGCATCAACAAAAGTCAGCAAGTCAGCTTATTAAATATATGGTAATGATATATTAAAATTGTAATAATTTGGTACAGTTATAAACGTGTTTCTTAAAATTAGGTATCTCCACTAATTAGCGTTACCTAAAGTTTAAAATTAATTCTCAAAAATGAAAAAAAAAAAAAAAAAAAAAAAAAGAAGAAAAAAAGAAAAAGCTTTCTTGAAGGTTTTATATTAGCTTTAACTAGCAGTAGAGCCCGGCGTTGCCCGGGGATGTAACAGTAAGAGATAGATCAAATATCGACCAACATAAAGACTGAAAAATAAAATTGACAAAGATTATTGTTTAAGGTTGACGGATACGCATGTCTTAATTATTATTATTATTTTTTTTTTTTTTTACGAATTGGTCAAACCCAAACTCAAACAAAAACATTGTTTTCAATCGTTATGAGTCTACCGATTGAATAGAATTTTATTATAAACACTTATCTTGTAAATTGAATTTTTAAAGCATTCTGAATGTAAAAATAAAGAAAAAAGTGTGCAAGACAATAAGAAACACTACCTGCCAAAAAAAAGTGAAGTTTTGTTGAAATCGGTTGAAAAATATAAGAAATCCGATCCTATATATAAACAAACAAACACACACACAAACAACCTGGGTTTTATAATAAGTATAACTCTATATAAGTTGTCCCCCTTTCATTCTCACAGCGATGCCTCTTAATCGTGTTTTCAAATTGATTTTGTGCAAAAACAATTGTGTTTTTCTAATATTTGGCGCTGTCAGAACCACCACAAGGTAATTTTACGTAGTCCTGTGAAGTTTTGTTGAAATCAGTTGAAAAATGTAGGAAATCCGATCCAATATATAAACGTACAGACACATACACAACCTGGGTTTTATAATAATTATGATTGAAGGCTTCGGCAATGCTTCTGTTATATGATATACTTTTTTTAAATTTCTACTTCTGTAAAGCAACACTTACTCTTTTATTTACACTATTGACATTGTTCGGCCTGTTTCCCTCATCTTTATTGTCATATTCAAGACGTTTCGGCCTTTTTACTTCCCGGTCTTCTTCAGGTGATGTACGTTGGAATTTCGAACATGTGGAGGGATAAGGGAGATAACTGCCACCTATGGGATTAGGTTGAAGTAATAGCCAGACAACATCACTGGAAAATACGAAAACTTATTGAATCAGCGCATATGCTAGGCCACACAAATCTAAGCTGGCCAAGCATAGACTTGAATACAATATGGGAACCAGTAATAAAGAGTGCTAGAAAAAAACAACAATAACAAAAAAATTGTAATATGAGCTCTGGTAAAAAATGATTACTTAGACATTAGGTTTATAAGTTCCAAAACCTCATATACTGATGTTCCAAGGCCTATGGATAAAAGCGTTGGTTGAAGTATTCCAGTGACTTGACACAAATAGTTGTGAGTTCAATACCTGGTAACAGAAGAGATAGTTGTTAACTAAAGGGAATTAACTGAAACTGAGATATCCAGAAAAGGCATGGCACGTGGAACTAGAACAATATCCCCTCCACTTTGTGGACGAAATAAAGTGTTCGGTTCGAAATTCCAACGTATATCACCTGAAGAAGGCCTGAGCGTACAACGGTCGAAATGTCGTGAATAGTTGCATGTTGAGATGTTGAGCGTGCATGTATTGAAATAAGGACAAACACATACGTAGGGAAAAATACTGGTATATTCGAAGAGGTGTTTACAACAGAGAGATTAGTAGTCAAACGAACGCAGGTTAGTCAGTAACAATCAGAAAGAGTATAAAGTCCAACTGTCTCTTCCGGTAGAGAGACGGAAGTGTGATGGTCACCTGATCTTCCCAGAACTCTATAGAACTGTCCTATTAGTAGTAGAGAGATCAGTCCATTCTGATGAGAAGGTGGGTGCGCCCCAACATTGCAATACCTAATCTCAGAAATATAGACAGATATTTACTCTTTTGCTGCGTCATACCTGTCTCAGCTTCAAAATATTTTGTATCATTTGTGATGTAAATGTTTAAGTAACTACATAGTCTAGGCACGTGGGACAAAACAGGTTTATTGTTGAGCAAAATAAGATTTATTCATCAAGGTTTCAATGAGATATTTAAAGGTATGTGGATTTCATGAACGATTGCACAAGCTTTCTCGTGCCTATCGACACAAAATTCGTTGCGCTTTTGCTTGCCATCTGTCATTAAGAGCTCACCAAGCGGCAGCTTGTGGGTTGTCATTCGCAAAACGTTTCCTTTTCGACACGACAAATTGTTGCTGGAGGAATCTGGGTTTACAGAATTGCTCCTGGGGTTTCGTAAAAATGTTTCCCGAACCCGCTCGACCTGGTGGTACGTTCAGATCCTTTTGCCCTGCACAGACAGCCTTCTTCTACAAACTTTGTTGTTCCATGTCTAAATCTCTATTGCATGTGGTGCATTTTTAATGATTTTTTTCATAAATGATCGCTGAGAAATTTTAGTCGATTTTTCTTTTCTTTTTTTCCCCAGTGAATGACATTTCGCGTCCGCAATAAAAACGAGTGTCAAAAGGACGGTTTTCCCATTGACACCGCTTTTTTTCTTTTTCTTTTTTTTTAACTGTCGTCACTCTTCGGCAATGCTTCAGTTATGTGCCATGCGTGATACACGCTTAGACGATCATGTATCTTTCGATATATGACTGACGAGGCAGACTTTTCACCGCAGTAGGTTGCCATTTCTTTCTGCGGTAGACCAGTTGCCATCTAAGGCTATAGAATGCATGCTGTCCTGGTATTTTCCCATCGCTGGGGAGAGAAGAAAAGGATTCATACCTTACCCTTGGGTATTAGCACATAAGTGTAAGTAGTGGATTCAGCTGGAATTCGAACTCGGCTCTCCGCTATCCATTACTCCACACTGCCTCTGGCAATGTTTACTGTTTTAAAAAAGGGATGATGAGAATTGAAATAAAACTTAAACATATAAAAATGAATTTATTCATTTTTATTGTTATTGAGAATGTACAACAAAAGTAATAAACACTACTTATTTATCAGATTTTATTTACTGAAACAGTTGGCAAATCATCAGCTAATTGCGAATTGATTCGAACTTTATAAAATGGTAAATAATAAGGATTTCTTTATTGTTGGTTCACATATTTTAATAATTCAGTAAATCTATGAATAAAAATGTTTTCATATTTATTTCCTTATAAATAGTATTTTGCAGCTGGAGACGGTGTATTATGCTTTATTTGCATTTTCCCGCCCATTTGAAACTCCATTTTGAACTTATTGGCTTCTTTTATGACTGACTAACGTTTCTTCTTTCATGTTCTTTGACACATAACATCATCCAGTCTTCTGTTGTTTCCAGGTATCTTTGAAGGCGAATTGTTGATTATTATTATTATTATTATTATTATCTTCCCAGGAAGTAATTTTAAGTGCCTAATTACCAAATCCCCTCTGAGGTCTATGAGTAAAAAGATCACTGCAGGAGGGGTTATCTATGCACATTTTGGAGGCCTTGATGGAGATTGGAGATTTTTGAGGGTGTTATCTTTTGTAGACTGGGATGCTGATGTGTCCAGGAATTTTACTCGCATCATTTTCAGTACCATTCTTTATCATAACCATAATCATTATTATTATTATTATTATTATTTTCTTTGATTTCTGGCGTTTACACATTTCTTTTCGGGTCCCGCCCAGGGACCTAAGGTTAGGAATGGCGTCATGACATTTTCCACTGACAAAAAAAAAAAAAAAAAAAATTAAATTACATAGATGAAGCCCTTCGTAAGGTGTCGGCTGTACTTGTCAGAACAATTTTTTGTATCTCCTTGAGGCATGGACTTCCAGGAGTCCCTTCAATTAGTCTACTGCAATCTTTTCCAACCAGTCCTAGGGCTCCAACTACAACAGGGATTGTTGATGTTCCCATATGCCACATTTTCGAGATTTCTATTTCAAGGTCCTCGTATTTTGACAGCTTTTTGAATATCTTCAACGATACATTGCAGTCAGCAGGGACTGCCATATCAATAAGGAGGCATCGTTTTTGTTTGAGGTCTTTTTAAGAATATCTGGCCGGTTGGTTGATTGTTTGTCAGGTCTTTAGTCCCATAGAATTGAATATCTCCGTAGCTGGGTCTGGGTGGTGTTCATACCAGTTTCTTTCAGTTTCCTTCCCGTAGAAGTTGCAGATTTGTTCTTCCAGAAGAAGTTGCATTATTATTATTATTATTATTATCATCATCATTCGATTGTATTATGGTGTAGTCCCACATGTTCATTTTTTTTTTTTTTTTTTTTTTTTTTAGAATTGTTACATAGACAAAGTTCTCCTTAGGTCCTATCAATTTTCTGTATGTCTCTTGCTGGGGTCAGGGTGTTGTTTTGTTCCATTTTTTATAATTCCTTGCACCTATTACCACTGGTAATTATTCTTGTTTTCAATTTCCATATTTTTCTATTTCAATATTAGGTCCTTGTATTTTGATAGTTTTTCAAATTCTTTAGTTTCCTTCTTACATCAATTAGTAGGAAGTTTTTTTTTTTCTGGTTTTTGACAACAAATGTCCGGCCTATTTGACTTTAATTTTTCTGTCTTTGGATGGTATTCCCACAGAATGGTGACATCTTATGTAATCGGCGCTGGCCGATGTTCATACCAGTGTTTGCTTACACATTTTCCAAATTATTATTATTGACGATTTTTATATTATTGATTAAGAACATCCTGAGATTAGATGGTCTATTGTTTTTTGGTATTTGTCAGAGAACCTGCATTTTGGATCCACATTATTATGTATGATATTTGCCTGAAAATTCCTAGTGAAAAGATTCTGGTCTCTCAAGAATAAAGCCTTCAGTTTCAGACTTTTATTATTATTATTATTATTATTAATTATTATTATTTGATTAGCATTCTTTTCCGGGTCCCAACCAGAGACCTAAAATTACAAATAGCATCATAACATTTTCCAGTGAGCATTTTTTGAAAGAAAGAAAAAAGTACCTAAGGTCACATATATTATTATTATTATTAGTAGTAGTAGTAGTAGTATAGTAGTAGTATTTCCTTTGATTTCTGTTGTATATACATCTTCTTCCGACTCCCAACAAGAAACCTAAGATCAGAAATGACTTCATGACATTTTCCACTGATCATTTTTGTAAAAAAAAACAAAACAAAAAAAAAAAAAAAAACTAAAATCACACATATTTTACAGAGATAAATTTGTAATTTGTGAGCTGGACTTGTGAGTACAATTTTTTGTATTTCCTTAAGGCATAGAATACGAAGCATCCCTTCAATGAGTTTATCAGAATCTTTTACAATCAATCCAAGTGCTCCAACTACTACTGGAGTTATTGATGTCCTCAGGTGCCACATTTTTGAGATTTCCATTTCAAGATCCTAGTGTTTTGATAGATTTTGATGATCTTCAAAGATACATTACAATTTTATATTATTATTTTTTGTATTTCTTTAAGGCATTGACTACCAGGAATCCCTTCAATGAGTCCATCGGAACCTTTTCCAATCAATCCGAGTGCTCCAACTACTACTGGAATTATTGATGTCCTCATGTGCCACATTTTTGAGATTTCCACTTCAAGGTCCTTGTTTTTTCATAGTTTTTCGAAAGTGAAAATTTTATTTATCCTTATACCAGACCGAGGTAAATATATAGAACCACTGATCTGAAATGAATTTTTTTTTTATAATCTGTGAGATAAAACCTTCATTTTCTAAAATTTTACTTATCTGGCGTCGGCAGTGTAGTTTCAAGATAATATTAACCTTAAGCCTCAAGATGCGTTCTCCCTAGACAGCACCTCTCCTTCAGGAAGGGACTGGTGTCATTAGCTGCCGCTTGAGGTCTGCCCCCCCCCCCCAAAGGAAGTGTCCAGGCAATTTTTCCATGGTATTGCCGTTAAACCCACATTAAACATTGACCTTGTGTCATATTCGGTAGCAACGTGGGCATACTGGAAAGATCCACTATATGCCCTAAACATATGCTCCCATAGAACGTTGGATTATTAGTAGCAGTTACAATATTAGTAGTAGTCGTAGTGGTATGAATATTAGAGCAACTACCGCGGAGTTCTTACTCAACCGTGACGGCAAATGTCGTAAAGTGCTTGTCGTATGCGTGATAATAACACCGTTCAGCCGCCCAACGAAACGTCTTCGTGGTCGTAGCCCCGTCGCAGCCTGGGCGGCAGCTGCAAGTAACATGAATAGCAGTAGAAATAAGTAATAAATCGACTGTAATTATGGGATGAGGTGGACTTTCTCCGGTCGGGTTGGGGTGGGCAACCAAGGAGATGGCAATTGCTATGCGCTCATGCCTCATGGTCCTCTCTCTCTTTCTTTCTCTCTCTCTTTCTCTCTCTTTCTCTCTCTCTCTTATTTTTTTAATGCTGAGGCAATAGTATCACAAACGGTGAGGTCAGGGCACAGGATATAAGTATTCATGAAAAGAGCTCAGTTTGAAGTCATAAGTCGTTTTGCTGGAGGCGGGAGTTCGCTCAGTTGTTACAGAAAAGGTACTAGAGGTTTAGAACTGGCAAATGTCATTGAATGAAATTCGTTGTTAGACATTTATAAGAGAAAGTGTAGAATATATATATATATATATATATGCTACCATTTATTAACCCATTATAGGTTATTTAACACGAGAAAATAATTTTAGATTGTAAGAATTTGGAGGCAGGGGGGTGGGGGGGGGGTGAGATAATAATGATTTCAGAGATACAAGTCTTACTAATTAACCCATATCTGGGGGGAGAAGAGTTGCATTCATACCTAAATTTGATAAACAAACAACAAATTATTATGTTTATATAAAGATGGAGGAACAATTCTATATTACAATCAATCAGTATATAAGCCGATCCCTCACTTTCTGTCCACGGTAGTTCCTATACATTTATATTCCAGAGAATGAAAATATCTCTAAAAGACTTGCTTGGGTAGCTAATAAATATTTGATTGATTGATTGATTCGTTTGCTACGGCTTATCAAAGCTTTGCAGGTTATTTAAAGCCAGGAAGAATTTTTTAGAAGGTCTGATAATGATGGCTTAGTGATACAGATCTTACTAATTAACCCATAGCAGGAAAAGGTGGATCCATGCCCTTCTCAAAGGTATTTGTGCGTAAGTAAATATAACGAACACAACGGGAATTGAAACTCGGCTCACCGATTAAAAAATTCCAAGTTGTCAGCCATTACACCATCCGTACATCCAAGCTTACAGCACCTGGTATGCCCAAGCGGTTACCCACCGAGGTATTGATCTGGCTCGACGTTGCTTAACTTCGGTGATCGTACGGAACCGGTGTTTCAACGTGACGTCGCTGTACGCCATTGCACCCACACATTCAAACTTACAGCAGCTGCTATTCCTAAGCAGGCACCCATCTAGCTACTGACCAGGCTCGACGTTGCTTAACTTTAGTGATCGTACGAGAACAAGTGTTTCAACGTGACGTCGCTGTACGCCATAGCACCCACACGTCAAAGCTTACAGCAGCCAGTGTTTCGAAGCGGTCACCAATCTAGGTACGGACCAGGTTCGACGTTGCTTAACTTCGGTGATCGTACGGGAACCGGTGTTTCAACGTGACGTTAATGTACGCCATAGCACCCGCACATCCACGCTTACAGCACCTGGTATTCCCAAGCGGTCACCCATCTAGGTACAGACCAGGCTCGACGTTGCTTAACTTCGGTGATCGTACGAGAACAAGTGTTTCAACGTGACGTCGCTGTACGCCATAGCACCCACACATCAAAGCTTACAGCAGCTGGTATTTCGAAGCGATCACCCATCTAGGTACTGACCAGGTTCGACCTTCCTTAACTTCGGTGATTGTACGGGAATCGGTATTTAAACGTGACGTCGCTGTACGCCATAGCACCCACACATCAAAACTTACAGCACCTGATATTCCCAAGCGGTCACCCATCTAGGTACAGACCTGGATCGACGTTGCTTAACGTTCCAAAGTAAGCGTGTCCAGGACCCTTGTCACAGCCTCCTTCATCTTCTGAATGTCTTCAAAAAATCATAGATTCCCAAGTAGGCATCTAGGCGGACGACACTACTATTTACTCCTGCCTCAAAAACAAATCTAGTGTCGCCGACAAAACTAACCTGGCCGTTTGTCTTGAAAAGGACCTCCAATCGGTTGTGGACTTGGGCAGGAATTGGCTGGTTAACTTTAATGCCTCAAAAACAAAACTGCTCTCTATTACTCACCAGAGACAACCATCCCTGCCCTCCATTAGAATGTCTGACGCTCAACTCCACGAGAGCACCTCTTTGCGACTACTCGGTCTCACATTGTCTGCTGACCTGAGATGGAACGAATACATTGAGTCAATAGCTTCGTCCACCGCGAGGAAAGTTGTCTGCCTGTGCTGCGCCAGGAAATTTTTCTCCCCGGAATCGATCCTTCAAATCTACAAATCAAATATTCGCCCTTGCATGGAATATTGCTGCCATATATGGTCTGGAGTCCTTCTAACTGTCTCAAGGTCCTTGATAAAATCCAAAGACGGATATGTAATATAATTGGCCCTGATCTGGCATCTCGTCTGTAGTCGCCCTCCCACAGACGTGCCGTTGCCTCCTTTGATAAAATCCAGAGACGGATATGCATGTGCCTTGATCTGGCATCTCGTCTGCAGTTGCCCTCTCACAGACGTGCCGTCGCCTCCCTCTGTCTTTTTTACAAATAATTTCACGGTAACTGCTCCGATGAGCTGCTTTCGCTGTTTCCCAGACTTCATGAATTTAAGCGCTCAACTAGGCTGGCATCTCGCTCACACCCTTTCACTGTCGAAACTGTTAAATGTAGCTGTCTCTTCTACTCCAATAGCTTCATGTCTCGCACTTCTCGCCTGTGGAACTCCCTCCCGATTTCTTGTTTTCCTGATAGCTATAATCTCCAACTATTCAAATGTAACGTCAATCGATATCTTCAGATGCCCTAACCGTCTCTTCATCCTGTTTTCTATTACTCCTCTTTGTTCTCACTCCAACTCTGTAATCGTTTGCGTGCTAGTGGCTTCCCGCCTTGCTTGGGGTTTAATGCTTAACCCCCCCAAAAAAAACAATAAAACAATTGTCCCTGAGGTTCTCCTTCAGCTTGGGAAACAACTAAAAGGGTACAATGTCTGTACAGTAGGGAGGGTGAGGGAGAGTTTTGATACCCGTTAACCATCTCCCTGCTATCACTAATGTGTCTTTCCTTCTGTACATCACTGATCACTCTGGGAACAAACTTTGCACAAATTTTGTGCATGGTCAGATCTTCATGAATGGTTCTGTGTACAATTGCCACATCAACTCCAAACCCTTATTGTCTTTATAGACACAGGATGGTCTTCATCCAGAAAATTGGGAATTTTCTCACCCAACTTTGATGTTTTGACTTCCATCTCCCTTCATCTCTCTACTATCTTTGAAACTCTTATGCTAGTGAAAAATAGATGCTCAATTCATACAAGTTGATCCATAAGCAGTCTGAAGAAGTTTCTGTAGTGTTTGCTCAGCTTAACACAAAACTTGATTGTATAGCAAGCTTTCAAATTGTCTTCACATCCTGACTGCATTCTGCAAACTAGTCAGGTGTGACAAACCGTGTTTACTAGGGTGTGTTCAAAGAGCTGTTGTAGCCGTCTCCTTTAATCTGGAATAACAAAAGTTGGCAGGACAGATTAGTAGATATATAGTAATAATATACTAAAATTACAATAATCTTGGACAGTTATAATTGTCTATAGTAAAAACAGTCTAAAGACTCCTGGTGCCTCATACATATTCTTGCATAATTCCTGTCAAGAGCAGAGAGTATTTTGATATTAATATTAGCTCAAGCTCCAGGGTGGAGGTGCATCCACACAAGACAATATTTCTCCTTCTTGAGGACGATGGACAAGTTCCAAGGAGGCATTTGCGCTCACGGTAAATACTTACATATGTCCACACAACATCTGACCAATGATAATGTACATCACAAACAATTAGCAACCAACTTAGAGAGATCCAAAAGAAATAGTTTCTCGAAGGTAAAAAGATCCATTTTGATTTTGGTTGACCATGTACAGGACATATCACGTGTTCATTTAGATCGGACAATTGACCAATCAACTGCTTCTATTTAGGTTTATAACTTTTATCTAAGTCTGGGAATCGGTAGCTAATCCGAAAACAAATAAAAAGCGAATGTGTTCGTTCAGATAGAATAACCAAAATGTTCTATTTTGGCAACTGGAAAAAAATGTGATTAGAAGAAAATTCTAGACAATCTTCCTGCACCATTGTGGTCCCGGCTGAACATATGTGGGAACTGATAATTTCTGGGTCCGAGCAACTTTCCCAAATCTGAATTAACACCAGAATCTTTTTTTATTTGGTAATATCTTATCTTTTTCAGGCCGAGAACTTTTCAAGACTCCCTTCGTAGATGTTTTTTACTATGCTGAACCAGCTACTTTGTTAAACTTTTATCTATACATATTTCTCTTTATCTCTATTTTTATATATATATATATATATATATATACATGAATTATTCACACAAAACTAATGCAAAAGGTTAATGATTTTAATGATTACTAAGAGAAAAAAAACAAGAACAACATCTATTATATACCTGAAGATGTCTGTATGAACAGACGAAAGCTTGTGTAAAATAACAACTAATACGGCAGAAATTTATATGAACAAGGATCAATTCATTCATATCGGATCTAAGGTTTTGTGTACTATTTGAATTGTTTATGAGATGGATGTCTCGCCATTTAAAATCATTAACCTTTTGCATTAGTTTTGTGTGAATAATTCATGTATTTGTAAATTGATTACGTTTATTTATATATATATATATATATGTAATATATATATATATATATATATATATATATATATATATATATATATATATATATATATATATATATATATATATATATATATATATATATATATATATATATATATATATATATATATATATATATATATATATATATATATATATATATATATATATGAGCCTATTCTATAGCGCACATCCATTGAGAAAGAGACCGATTTTGAAACGAACGAACACATGCAATTCAACCGACATGTTTCCTTTTCGTTTCTTTTTTCTCCTGTTTTTGCTGTATCTAAAAAAGACTAAGCTTATCTTTATTGAGGAAGACATTTTCCCTTGTAGTTGCTTCTTCTGCCGCCTTCAGCAAAGGAGGTAACGCCTGCTGTCGGTGAGGGTGGCCTCACGTTGGAAATAAAGGCACATGGAAGGGAATAACGACTTTGAAATTCATCGGAAATTATCCAATCGCGCATGCGTCATATTAGGCGCGCAAGAAAAAGAGAGAGAGAGAGAGAGAGAGAGAGAGAGAGAGAGAGAGAGAGAGAGAGAGAGAGAGATGTCTCCCTAAAAAATGTATAATTATTTTTGGTTATGTTGGGAATTTCTTTATTGTTTAACTTTTGTTCTGAGAAACAAGTTCCTGTCGTTTCTAAAGTGAATTTAGAGTAACTAAATTGGGGCATATAGCGATACGGACATTTAAATTTGTCCATATCCAGGCCAACTATATATATATATTGTTTATACGTTATTTGAAATATTTAAGTAAATGCTCTGTTTATAATAAACAGTATTAACAAGATTTACCGGCCTGCAGTCAAGCAGTAATACGACCTTACTAACCAAACGCTTACTCTTTAGTTAAATTTTTTTTTTTTTTTTTTGTGTGTGTGTGTGTGTGTGTGTGTGGATGGATTTAAATGTGTCCTTATTAAGCTATGATCAGAGAGATGTAATGCCATTCTTCTAGATCAACTAGGAGTCGTATGTCCAACATACTTATGAATTTCCTAGTAGATATATATATATATATGATATGTCTGTTTTTTTTTTCTTAAACAATGAGATTAATAACAACTGGTCTAGATCGAAAATACCTACTAACGAAAATTCTGGTTCCCGACAGATATCAGGCATATATATATATATATATATATATATATATATATATATATATATATATATATATATATATATATATATATATATATATATATATATATATATATATATATATATATATATATATATATATATATATATATATATTAAAGACATTTTTTATTTATGTTTAACGTTGTTATTTTATAGATACAAGTATTTATGCAAATGCAAAGTGGTTAAGGCATGTCAGCGTATATGACAGTTCCGTATAGGATGCAGGTTCGAATCCTGTCAAAGAACGAAAATTTTCTATGAAAATTTCTCGGACATTCAGGCCGGTAAATGTTATTTAATACTGTTTATCTTAAACAGAGCATTTGCTTAAATACTTGTATCTATAAAATAACAACGTTAAACATAAATAAAAATGTCTTTAATAAATAAATTGTCGGACCTTGTCCATTTCTTAACATATATATATATATATATATATAGTTAAATTTCAGAATTTTCTCAGGTGCTTGCTGCGGCCGAACTCCCAGCAGTTCAGCCCGCCAAATTCTATTCATAGCCAACAATTTAGCAGTTAGATCTTCGGACCTGTAGCTATTACTTACGAAGCCTCCACCGCCATTATATGTATTCAAATTTCCGAGCTTCACAAATACAAATCTGTCACTGCTTTTAAGATGTATTGTGTAAACGCAAACGCAGTTTTGTTTCTCTCTATAATTCTAATTGGAATCTTATGTTGCACTGACCGTATAAGATTCTTTTTGGGATCTTATCTTGCATTGGCTGTATAAAATTCTAATTTAAATATTTTTTTTTTGCACTGGCTGTATAAAATTGTAATTGATATCTTATTTTGCACTGACCGTATCAGTTATGTGCCATGCGTGATACACACTTAGGCGATCATGTATCTTTCGATACATGACTGACGAAGCAGATTTTTCCCCGCAGTAGTTTTCTGCGGGAGACCAGTTGATATCCAAGGCTATAGAACCCGGTCTGTCCTGCTATTTACCCATAGCTGGGGAAAGAAGAGGATTCATACCTTTCCCAAGGGTGTTAGCACGTAAGTGAATTTCAGTCAGTTATGTGCCATACGTGAACCACGCTTATGCGATCATGTATCTTCCGATACATGACTGACGAGGCAGATTTTTCCTCGCAGTGGGTTGCTGTTTCTTTCCGTGGTAGATCAATTGCCATCCAAGGCTATAGAACCTGGTCTGTCCTGCTATTTACCCATAGCTGGAGAGAGCAGAAGAGGATTCATACCTTAAGGGTATTAGCACGTAAGTGAATGTAATAGATTCGACAGGAATTCGAACTCGGCTCTCCGATTCGCAATCCGGCAAATTCTAATTGGCTTCTTATTTTACAGTTACAGTACAGTGTAACCCGGATACAAGAGAAACCCGGATATAAGAGACCCGGATAAAAGAGACCCGGATATAAGAGAAACTCGGATATAAGAGAGATTTTCTCTGGTCCCAAATTAGAGCCTGTGTTAATGTATAGACCAAACCCGGATATAAGAGAAACCCGGATATAAGAGACTTCTTCTCCGGTCCCGACAACTCTCTTACATCCGGGTTACTCTGTATAACATTCTAAATATTATTATTTTGCACTGGCGGTATAAAATTCTAATTTCTGGAATATTATTCCTCATTAACAGTATAAAATTCTAATTAGACTCCCCACTTATGCCGTATTTTTATTTTAGCAAATTGGCAAACCCAGTTATTATGGTCCATGTATCTGTTGGAGTTTCCGGGGAAATAAATAGCAGGCGTTATTTACAGAACGCACCTCACATTATGTCTATATTTATAAGTAAATTGTTTTGCTTCTTTTATTTTTTTTTTTTTTTTTTTTTTTTTATTTGTTTTTAAAATCTTCAGAATTGGTCTATCTTTCTGGTTGGTTACTCATGATAGAGTTCCGGCCAGGGGAAGGAGCAGTTTCTCAGAATGGTGCCACTCTTGAAGCACGCGATATTAATAGAAAGAAGAGAAGTATTTAAAGGAAAGGCTTGAGACTTCGGGGAGAAGAACTCTTTTGTGAAAGATGAAACGGTTCGTCGGGCACACGGCGTCATTGCTCGCGAAAAGGTGTCCCAAATTTTGACCTAAGAGAGAAACGAAGATATAGTGTGTGTGTACGTGTGGAAGCGATATATATATATATATATATATATATATAGAGAGAGAGAGAGAACAGCTTGGAAAGCAAGAATAAGGTTAAATGCTTGATACAGTTTGACCTCTTTTTATTTCACAGTTCTTCTTTTCAGCCATTATTTCGCAACCTGGAATGAGAAAATAAAACAGCCACGTCCAACTATAATCGCAACTTACTCTTCTATGTACCATGTTCCTTCTAGACATGAGCCACGACGGTTCTCCACAGCTTCCTGTAGCTCCCAGTGTAGCTTGTATATCTACTAATCCATGTTTTGCCAACTATTTACACAAGTTTAAGTAGGTTACGCTACCTTCTTCTGTCCCATTTGCCTTTATCCTGTGAGTATCCAATTTTCTAAGCCCGTTTTCCTCATTAGGTACGCTAGAAATTTCATCTGTCTCTTTCTGACACCACGTAGAAGTGTGCATTTTGCTTCCATTTTCTCTAAACCTTTATCGATGCTCACGTCCATAGTATTCTCAGCATCCTTCTCTAGAACAACATTTCTGATGCCACACGCCTTTTTTTACTGATGTTCACCCAATTCAAGGCCCAAGAGCCACTCAAGTTGGAGTAGTATTAGCGTAAGAAAGGAAAATATATCAGGAAATATAGCTAATTCTAAACTTGAAGATGTCAAGATTCTAGTGAGCGAATAAAATTTCGTCGACGCTCATATCCATGACATTCTCATCATCCTTCTGTAGATCCACATTTCTGTTGTCTCAGGCATTTTCTTTTTACTAATGGTCACCCAATAGAAAGCCAACAGCCACTCAAGGTAGAGGGTTACTTTGTTGAGTTGTATTAGCGTAAGAAAGGGCAAGATGACAGGAAAGGTAGACAGCTAATTCTAGACTTGAAGTGGTCAAGATTTAATTAGCGAGTAAAGTTTCAGTGTTCAGGCGGTGACGTTAGGAGTATAGAGTTGAAGTAGACTTTAGAAGGAACTGGAAACCCAGTCCTAAACAGAAAACAAGGGAATAACCTCGATTTTTGTTCAAAAGACCAGAGATCTGAAAAAAATGACATGTCCCTTCAGGGCGTTGGCGATCATGGCTCTCCATAATTTTCAGGGCTTTGTGGCTCTTAATAAATTCTGACTTTTTGTTATTTCTCTTAAACCTTGTTCTATTTTGCTTTCCTTTGTCCCTTTTACCTTCAATCTGTCCTTTGAGTATCGAACTTTCCAAACCCTCTTTCCCGATTATATGTCCTGGAAATTTCAACTACTTCTTCCTGATGTTGAGTATAAGTTTTTGTTTTGTTTACATTTTCTTTAATTGAAATATACCTTAGAAGGGACCGAAAAAACACAACACTAAACAGAAAACAAGAGGTGAACCTTTACTCCTATTAAAAAAAAAAAAACGGGGAGAAGTATGAACCGGTCAATTGGAAACCTATCTACACCTATTGAAGGAGGAAAAATATAATAATGACAAAATAAAATTTCAAAGACGTCAGAAGTATAGAGTTGACCCTTATCCATCTGTGATGAGATTGTCCAGTATTCACTGTCATAGAAGAGTTATTACATATTACATAGAAGTCCAGTAGTATTTTTTTTGTTTCTAATAAATTTTTAATGTTTCTTAATACTTTGCTAAAATTTTAAAAGGAATTTTTCGATAACCCAAAACACTTTTGGATTTCGTTATCACATTTTCGTCGTCCTATTAAAAAAACACTTCCTTAATTTTAAAATTAAACCCGGATATAAAGACCCGGATATAAGAGAAACCCGGATATAAGAGAGATTTTCTCTGGTCCCAAATTAGAGCCTGTGTTAATGCATATAAAGAGACCAAACCCGGATATAAGAGAAACCCGGATATAAAAGAGATTTTCTCTGGTCCCAAATTAGAGCCTGTGTTAATGTATATAAAAGAGACCAAACCCGGATATAAGAGAAACCCGGATATAAGAGACTTCTTCTCCGGTCCCGACAACTCTCTTATATCCGGGTCACGCTGTATCTTCAATTTGTAATTTTCATGTTGGGCTGTTTCATTTACTGACAATTATACAATCTGCCATTTAAAAAAAAAAAAAAATCAATTCACCCAAAGCAAGGCGATAACGCCACTAAGATACAAAAGGATACTGGAATTTAAAAGGATTCGGAAAATCAGTAATAATATAAATTTTAGAGTTTCGATGTTGATTTTAGAAGTATAGAGTCCAAGTAGATTCAGGAAAACCAATTCTAAACCTGAAAAAAAAAAAAAAGAAGAAAAAAACACCACTCCTGTTCAAAACAATGGGGAGGAGTGTGAACCGGACGATAAGTACATTTATCTATTCCTATTATGAGAAAATAAAATAAGAAATAAAAATTTCAGAATTTAGGCGGAGAGTTGAAGTAAAATTTACAAGGAACCCGAAAACCAATCCGAAAAAAAAAAAGGGATAAACTTCTAATTCTCTTTAAAAGACCTGGGAGAAGTTTGAACGACACGATAGGTGAAAATAAATAGTATTTCAAATTTAGGCGGAGACGTTAGAATTATGGAAAAAATAATGATGATGTTTTGCAACTATTGTCTCTTAAATTATACATGTAAATCACCTTTTATGAGTGCAGGATCAGGCCCAAAATGAGTACCGTTGTCTTATTTGGGCGGAAGCTGTCCAGTCCTCACTTTACAGTCTTGATATCGTTCAAAAGTGTATCTTGTGGGTGACAAATTATTTTCCACCCTCCAAACTCTCTCTCACAGGCGGGATGAGCTTGTTCAATCGGTCTGCATTGCATTGAACCGGTCGATCCGAACGCGAGGAGTCTGTGATTTCGAAGTTACCCTTCTTGAAGTTTAAAGACTCTTGTGCAGTTATCTCTATAATAGAAACTTCTCTTTTGCGCAGAGTAACTTTGTTAGCTTCAGATTTATTTGTTTGTTTGTTTGGATTTTATGGCATATCAACCACTGTGGGTTATTTAATGCCAAATCCAGTATATATGAATTTTGTATGGAATAAAAAACGTATGTTGCAACATTATTGTTTCAAAACACATAGCTGGCAACATTATTTTTCCGAAAACATTATCTGAGGCCTTGCTGTTGGATGTAGTTTATCGTCATACCCAGGACGCGGATGTAGTTTATCGTCATACCCAGGACGTTCAAAAACATATAGCTGGAACATTATGGTTTCAAAAACACATAGCTGGCAACATTATTGTTTCAAAAAAAACAACATTATTGTTTAAAAAACATTGGCAACATTATTGTTTCAAAAACGCATAGCTGGCAACATTATTGTTTCAAAAACGCATAGCTGGCAACATTATTGTTTCAAAAACGTATAGCTGGCAACATTATTGTTTCAAAAACGCATAGCTGGCAACATTATTGTTTCAAAAACGCATAGCTGGCAACATTATTGTTTCAAAAACGTAATGCTGGCAACATTATTGTTTCAAAAACGCATAGCTGGCAACATTATTGTTCCAAAAACGCATAGCTGGCAACATTTTTTTTCCGAAAACATTATCTGAGGCCTTGCTGTTGGATGTAGTTTATCGCCATAGCCAGGACGCGGATGTAGTTTACCGTCATACCCTGGACGCGGATGTAGTTTATCGTCATACCCAGAACGTTGTTAGCTTTAGAATAAAAATAATAATACATAACGTTTAACAGTTAATGGATGATATTATTATCACATATAAGGTAGATAATATCGCGTATGACGACAGAGAGCTATGGTAGAAAGCTTTATTCTCCCAATTATTTTCCCCATTATGGGTATTATTATATCCGCGATAAAATCGCAGCGTAGTTCGCGGATGGAACGACTGAAAGGAAAATAAAAGGATAAACATACTTTATTCTCAGAAAGACTTTTATTACTACTAAGACATACACAAAACTATTATATACACCAGTCCCCGTAGAGAACAATATAACACATATATTTACACAGCAAAACAGAGTGTATGGAAAAAGAAAAGGAAGAGTTGTGCATGTTTGGGATTCCATATTCAATCGGGTCGGATTTATCTATGCCCCAGTCGAGGGCATATTCCACGAACGCAAAACAGCGAACATTGGCTTTTCCGTAATTGAGGCCTGCAAGCTGGAGTTTCTTTTTCTAACCGGGAAAGATATATTCCCAAAGAGAAAAGGCAACATGGAATCGTAAGTTACTCGGGCAGGCAGATTTAGTCTCAGTCCGTCCACCTTGGCCCAGACTAAAAGGAAGCAATCGGTGGCTGCTGTAAACAAATTGAAATTGAATGCTACTTTCGTCACTGTATCGAGTGACATAACTAAGCTGTCATCAATGTGACCCGCGTGACTTTTATCCCCCAAAGATCAATAATCGTCTTCTGTATTCCAACTCTCACTGCTTCATCGCCACTACCCTGGAAAGTGCTCGCCTGAACTGTATCCCCTGGTTCCACCAGGTCTGACCTTCACGGCTAGGACCCGCTATGCCACCCAGATTCCCACCGTATTCCATCGGCTAGAAGTAAGTTACACTCAAATAGCTTCTTCCCGGCAACTATTGCCTTATGGGACAGATTGCCTAGATAATGTTTTCCCGATCACTACAGCTTTAACCTGTTCAAGTCTAGAGTTAACCCTTATTTTTTCTCGCCTATCCATATAACTTATCCTTTAACGTAATGCTCTACCTCGAAAGGTTGCGAGCCTTGTACAGGGTGAATTTTACCGTGAACAAAATCATATTTTCTTTATAGTTTATGTAGTTATTATTCATTATTGTTTTAACCCATTAACGTCCACCGTAAAATCGGATATTAAAAAAATGGAAATAAAAACGTTATTAATTGTAGGCTTATAAAAATCTGGTATTAATTAAATATTATTAATATATATATATATGGATATATTTATTCATAGTTGACATTTTTGACAGTTGTTTTTTTTTTGTTTTTATGAATAAGGCTTCCCCTTTTTTTCAGGTAGATGATGCTATCATATTTGTGTTATCAACAAGTATGTTACGAATAGGGTCCGGTAGGTTTCCATGAATATTTAAATGAGATCGAATTGAGCTATGGTCAGAAAGGTGTAGATTCAGTCTTCGTGTCAAACATGTTGCAGTATGGCCTATATAATTATTTACGAATTTTGATGAATATGGACACAATATCTTGACCGTGTTTTGAAAATGAAAACATTATATAAATACATACATAGAACAAACTAGCTAACAGTTAATATATTTCAACCTTGAAAATGGCTAAATGTATAGCCGAAAGCGCTCGGAACGAAAGAACAATTGGACAGTTTTTATATAATTTATCACTCGAAAAGAAGAAAAAATCACATGAGAAATTGTATAAAAAACTAAATCAAAGCATCTTGTCTATCGTATTCAATAAAATGTGCATATATATATATATATATAGGCAGAATGTTTCGCTGTATCACAACTTATCAGAGTGGCTAGACATCCAATTGCTTTAAGCCGGGATCGAAACTCGACCAATTTAGCATCAGTCAGAAACTCTACCCATAAGCTATCGGCGCAGGGCAGAGTAAAGGCATCTTTTAACGTATTATATACGGGATGCATATAAACGCAAGACCAGCAGCCAAAGTGCTCAATTCTAACAAAGAGCTATGCGTTAAGCATCAGCGGCAGCTGTTAAAAAATTCCCTTTCTCCAAAGTGCTCAATCGGCGAACGAGAGTAAGACGTACACAGGCAGACTGTTTCTCTGTATCGCAGCTCATCAGTGTAGCTAATCAAACGATTGCTTCATGCCGGGATCGAAACTCAATCGATTTGGTATCAGTCAGAGACTGTACCCTTAAGCTATCGGTGAAAGGAAATATATTTTATATATATATATATATATATATATATATATATATATATATATATATATATATATATATATATATATATATATATATATATATATATATATATATTCAGGAAACATAAGTTTTATTAATAATAATAATGAATAATATACACATATTATCTGTATATTTCTGAGATGAGGTATTATTTACACTATTCTGACTATTGTCCTCATCTTTGTCGCCATATTTATTACAACCTTTCGGCTGTTGTACGCTCCGGCCTTCTTCAGGTGGTTGGAATGTCGAACTGAACCCTTTATTTCGCTCACTGGTGTAGACTGTTCTTGTTCCACGTGCCATGTTTAATGGATGTCAGTTATCAGTTATCTCCTGTTAATTCCCCTCTTCAAGTTATCCACTTCCTTAACCGGGTATTGAACTCACACTATTTGGGTCCTGTAGAGTTCTTTCGAACAAGCTTGCAGCGTCTGGGCCCAAGAATTACTTTCTATCCCATTAGACACATCAAAACAAAAAAGCCTGGATAAAATAAAATGCGAGGCCAATTTTACTAATTTGAGGCTCTCTTTGGATCAACATCGCCTCGCCTGTCTATTATCTGCTTCAGAACCAAGTAGTTGCACCTGGCTTAATGCAGTGCCCTCTTCATCTCCCGGTACCCTTCTAGATGATGAGTGCACTCGGGTCGAAGTCGCGATCCGTCTGGGACTCAAATTATGTGGGCGTCACAGATGCAGATGTGGAGCTACCATCGATGAGTTTGGATTGCATCCTCTCTCCTGTCGTCGTAGTGCCGGCAGCTTTCCACGGCATGCAGCCATTAACGACATCATCAAAAAGAGGTTTGGATGCAGCTGGGTACCCTTCCCAAATCGAACTCGTAGGCCTCGACCGTGGAAAGCGGACGGATGGCATTACCATTTTCCCTTTTAAAATGGGGAAGTCGTTGATTTGGGATGCGACCTGTGCGGATACATTTTCGGTCGGTAATTTGATCAGTTCCGCGGTTGAGCCAGGATCCGTCGCCCGGGACGCAGAGATGAAAAAAAAAATAGTTAGATATTTTTCTCTTGCTGATAGATTTTTTTTTACTCCTGTGGCAGTGAAGACTTCAGGGGTTATTGGCCCTCGTTCGATGGCGTTCCTTCGGAGGGTTGGCGCGATTGCGTCTCGATTAAGGGACGAGCCTCGCGAAACGGAGTGGCTCTTGCAGCGTGTCTCACTGGCGATGGTTCAAGGTAATGCTTTCTCCATCATTGCGGCTGGCAGAGGATAGAAAAAAATTGTTTATAGATACTTTGTTCAACCTTTTTTTTCAATAAATAAATTTCTCATTGATAAAAAAAAAATTCAAATAATGTCACAGATTCTCGATTGGGTTTAAATCCGGGGTCCCACTTGGCCATTTCCAGATATTTGCATTATGCATTATTTTTATCAAGGTTATATTTTTAAATTATCTTATTGCCCTAATCACTCAAGAGGAAATACAATTTTCAGAAGAAATGATTTAAATCAGGAACACGTTTAATCTCCGCTTTTTCTCAAACTTTTTTTCCATATGGAGAGGCATTCATTCTACCATCTATCATCTGAAATATCAACATCTACCTTTTACAGAAAAAAACATCCAAATGAGACAGATATAAAGAATACCAAATTTCACTGTTAGGAAATTAGTTCTTTTGTGAAAAAGAAAAAGCCAATTTTCCTCAATACATAAAAGACAAATTACGTCCAAACAACTCAATTTTAGTTTCGTCTTCCATCATGTCTCTTTCCCAATTTTCTCCTTATCCTTATATTCTAAATGATAAGCAAACGTTGATTTCTGTCTTTTCAATAGCAGTGAGGTTTTCTGGATATATATATATTTATATTATTATATATATTATATATGGTTATTATCTATATTTAGTGACAGAGATTCCGGATGAAAGCAAGTCATCATGAAACTCTTGACGAGTACGCATTAGATTTTCTTTAATTTGACGCATTAATTTCCTTGAATGTCTTGTAGAAATCTTCTGTAAAGCACCAGTTCTTTCTTGGTTTTCAACAGTCTTGAATTTTTTATACTTTGCAATGAATGAAATAATGGTAGGAAATGAAATATTCTGGTTGTCTGATATTTTCCTGTAACTTTTACCTTCTTTTCAGAGCTTAAAAATCATTTCTTTCTGCGAATTTGTCAATTCTTTACCTCTTGCAATGATGAAAACTTTCTTGCATGAATGTCAATTACAGAATGTTCTGATTGTATTTTCTAGGCTACAAATAACTACTGATAATATTATTGGAACATTCTAGAATATTCCACTTGAATAATCTAAAGTCTTAAAACAATTTAAAACCTAAAATCTGAAATACGAATATTTTTTCACCCATTAAAATGTCTAAATGGAATTTATTTCTATTAAATCATATTTTCCTGTTTTCTATGCATATTTATCCATTATGCATCTGTATACAGCTATTAGTTGGAAAGACAATAAATTAAAAAATTGTATGTATACGAATATTTATTCCCCTCACACTGTATACTCACTCATACACGCACACACACACACACACACACACACACACACGCACACACACACACACACAGATACCGGGTGTAACAAAAATTGGAGAAAGATTGAACCGTTGTAGACAAAATGAAAAAGATAAGAACAATTCTCCCAGGTTTTTATAACACTATTGGACTCTACATTGAGCAATAAGAATGTATAATTACTCTCAAAAGCTTAACAGAAGAATCGAGATGAAATCGACCATAAAAAAAATGACATTTCATCATTAATTAATCATATCTAAGGAACGGAAGTTCAAAAAATTGAAAAAATTGATATAAATATATATATATATATATATATAAATTGATGTGTGTGTGTGTGTCAAAGAAATACGCAATTTTCGACGTATTTGGAAAATAAATTTATATATATAAAAAATCCACATTATAATAAAAAGACAGACTTTGCATTTATATATATATATATATATATATATATATATTTTTAGTGCTTCTTTGGCTTCTTTTCAAAATATTTTGCGGCCATTTTTATGGCCAGATACGCAGATGCTGGCTGCCACGAATATGCACAAATTCTATTACCTGAGCTTGTCAACAACAGCTGATTAACACGATTGTAATAACTAGCATGCTAGCATGCAAAAAATCGACGCTGCACAGAAATAATAATGGGAAAAATTCAATTTTACAGGCAATATACCAACAAGAATGGCTCATTCAAATTTTAAACTCACCATTGATTCTGATTCCACAGAACTGGGTTCTATTTAAAAAAACTATTTATTCTGAAGCATTCTTTTTTATCCGGTTTTTCCAGTTAAAGTCTTTTTTAATCCTGATCGTTTTGTGTTCATTTTGTTTAGTTCTTTTTCGTAAGAGAATTTAATGTTTAGAATAGAGTTTAGAAAAAACATTATTAACATGAGATATGCAAGAATTAAAATAAAGTAGACAAGAACGGACACATAAAAGGGCACTCGTTTAAAGGCAAAGGAGTATCAAACATTTATTTTAAATCATCATCAAAATAATTGCTGTACATCCAAACTATTACGATTTAAAAATCAAGAACCAAAATAACTATAATAATGCTATATATATATATATATATATATATATATATATATATAATATTCTTTGCCTTCTCTTTATATTCTATCTTCTGTCTTTATGTTTGGAGTGATTTCACAGTGGAGACTTGTATTTGTACTAAGTCGAGGGTCTAAATTGGGTTCGACATTACAAAACGTTAGAAACTTGATATAATAGGTATAACGCAGAGTAATCTAGTTGTGGGCGCTGATACTTTAGTATCCGACTAACTGTCCTCCGCCATTGACTGACTCACTGAGCGACTCTCTCGTTACTCTTACTACTCCTACTTATTATAGGTGGGAGAGTCTATTAACTATAGAATAGGTGTGTTCCACTATAACACTTTAATAACAAGGTTCCTCAAAGGTTTCACATACGATTTCGTTTTCAAGATTTTTTTTTCACTGCTATTTAAATGTACGCTCAGAGATGAAACTCATGTCTCACGTGCCAAACGTCTTATGAATTGAGTTGGATCTTTTCTAATTGTTCTCCTTAGCTCTAAGTTGAAATGATGATCCCTCTTCCTATTTGTGACCTCCTGAGTCAGTTTTCCTCTCTACTGTTCCCGCTTTTTTAAAGTTTTCAGTGATTCAAAGGGGTCAAGATGTCTGACAGTTTTATCTGAAAACCTCAAAAAAAGAATCTCGTGGTTTTTTTTAGATATTAAACATTTTTGGGAAAGGACAATTATGCTGTTAAACGATTTGGACAATTTTACTGTAACATCCGGTATATATATACATATATACATATATATATATATATATATATATATATATATATATATATATATATATATATATATATGAACCTAAATAGCCAGGCAATATATATACAGGTACCATATACGCCAGCTAGATGTTTTCCATAAAAGCTGTCTGCGTGCAATCTGTGGAGTTAACATTCAAGATAGGACATCTAACGTAGACCTGTTTAACAGGTGTAATATTGGAGGAATCGAGACTTTTATCATACAGTCTCAGTTACGGCGGACTGGTCATGTGTTGAGAATGTCTGATGACAGGATACCCAAGATCCTAATGTACAGCCAGTTATATCAGGGCTACAGAAATGTAGGAAGCCCATGGCTAACATACAACACAAGCTGAAAAGCAACTTGTCAGCAGTCAATATACCACATAACACAACTTGAGCGCTTAGCCTTGGAGCAGGTAGAATGGGAATCAACGTGTTTTAGTGGACTCAGCAATTTTCAATCTGCTTGCCTGAATCATCTTCAAGAAACGAGAGCAAGATATAAATGGTCAGTCAATCTGACGGTGATCTCATCTCATAATCGTCACACTTGCCTCATATGTGGCCTCCTTTGTAAATCATTAGCGGGTCTTAAATGCCACTTAAGATTAGCGCATAAACTTTCATAACTGAATCAATAAGCTAGCAGATCCTCATACGTCGAAACCGACGGAAGAAAGTCCATTATTATATATATATATATATATATATATATATATATATATATATATATGCACATATATAACTATGAACCTAAAGAGCCAGGCAATATATATATATATATATATATATTTTATATATATAACTATGAACCTAAAGAGCCAGGAAAACCTAGCTAGGTTTCACCTAAGCGGGTCATCAGGGTACGCCGGCCCTGGACTCTGAACTTGGATTCTGGACGATTGTTTTCGCCTCAATTACATGTTCTTAGTTCTTTCTTTTTTTATTCTTTATTTTTCCTTGGGTATTGGTTTGTTCATTTACAAGCCAAAACACCTAAGGTTTTTCAGACGAGTATAATTATTTATATATATATATATATATATATATATATATATATATAGATAGATATTATACATAAAAGGTTAATGGTCAGAGTTGAATCGGACCAGGAAACAGTAGCATTAAAATGTGCCCAATACACGTGTAAAAACAAGAGTAAAAATAACATGTAGAGCTTTTAATGGTAAAAATCAGGAGGTCAGTTGAACCCGCTACCTTCATTTCAACCGTACGGTATTCTCCGGTGATTTTTATCAAATGACCACCTAACGCTTTAAAAAATAAAAAAAAAACCCCAAAAACTAAAGAACTCTACTATATTATTTTAAAAAATAAATAAATAAACGCACGACGTTGGGCGTAATGTAAAGGGAGGTGGAGAATGTGAAAAAGGAACAAGAAGAAAAAGAAGAAGGTGGAAGAGAAGAAAAGCAATTATATTGTAAATGCATCGGTGTGGGGAGTGAAAATCCATTTTTTTATCTAGCCTCATATGCCTCTAAGTAAATTTTTTTGATATGTAAACAACGGCTTAAGACTTCGGATTTCTGGTTCTGGGATCCGGAAATGTCATAATCGCTCATTTTTCCTGCTGTCAGAGGTTGCAAATATGGTTGTTGTATGGGTTTGATTTTTCTTTTAAATTTTCCACCTTACCAATGGATACCTGTTCTTATTTTTCTTTTAAATTTCACACATGATTAGATATCTTAATTAATTACCTAAGATTTGATAGCTTAAAAGACGACCTATGATTGTGTCATCTACGTTTAAAAGTACCTTCCTTACATCCTATGTATGTTTTCTTTTGGGCATTATTATCTGTTATTTCTGCTTTATAATTTATAGCTTCTGTTTTGCAAGCTCCATTTAATGGACATTTATTCTTATTTCTACACTTACATAAATTACTAGTGTTATTTGCTGCACGTTAGTTTTGAGATTTCTGACGTTTTGTCTATTTATTATTGTTTTAAATTATTAGTGCAACTGTAGCTTAATTTAATTGTGTTTTTATTGAATATCTTATGTATTAGGTTGGTGCAAAAATAATGACGTAACAATGTCGTTTTTTGACGTTAAAAATACGTCAAAAAAAACGACATTATTGATCGTATTTTGTTCAACCAATATTTGGAATTTTTGGTAAGTGTTTAGTAAGCAACTTGAAAAATAATTTACCTATTTTACATTTTACCTCTAAGTTAAAAAGGTGGGGTTTAATCAAATAATCTTTTTTTCTTTTTCTCGAATTGTTCTTCGTATGCTGTTTAATTTGTTGTGGTTTAAATTCTAGTTTGGTTTTGTGACCTTCTACCTTTAAGTTCTCATATGGAATGGCGTTAATATCGAATAAATGCCAAGGTAACCGGCGAGATAATGAAGTGATTGTGGGACAAAAAAATCACATTAGCATGACAAGCTGACGTGTGCAAATGAGATACTTAAAAAAAAAACAAAAAACGAAAAGCCTTTGATTTGTGCAACAGATTCTCGAAAGGGGACTTCCCCGACTACCACAATCTTAACCCTTTCAAATCCAAGGTCAACCGTTATCCATCCTCAATATCCTCATAATATACAATTCTCACGACCATAAAACAACCCCATTCAGTAACCATCTACTTTGAGTGGCACTTGGGATTTTGTATAAAAAAAAAACTATGGTATAAAAAGAAGCAAGTTGAGATGATTTATACGCATCTAGAAGCGACTAAGCAAAACAAATTTCGATTGGAGTAATTTTTAAAATATACTGTCTAACCGACACTAATTCGTACCTGTAGATATCAGCGTCTCTCTACATATTTTTCTTTCCTTTTTCAACGTCATTTTCCTTATCTAATGATTCATTTTCGCTGTTGTCTTTCCCGTGGTACACTACTTGTATTGTTTCGATGTATTTCAGTTTTACTTCCTTCTCGTATTACAAACAGGTTGACTCTGTTGCAGGCGTCAGTGTCATTAATGGAAGGCAAAGCGTTTATTCTGAATGTCAAACATTGCACATAAACTGAAAAGAGTTCGTGTTTATTATTCAGAAAAGGTAAACGCATGCGCGTGTGAAAGAGACGAGAAAATGGATGTTTAGAAAGAGTTTTACACTAATTTCTTTTTTTTTTCTTTGGATATTTTCTCCATCTTTTTTTATTTTAAATTTGTTTCTTATTTGTTGCTTTTCTTCTTCTTTTTTTTAAACATTGTTTCTTGCTTGTTTTATCTTTTTTATATTCTTTCCTTCTTTTATGTTTCCTTTTTTTAAAATTTATTTATTGTTTATTTCTTTTCTTTTTCATAAGTCTTCTCTTTTCTTCGTGACAGAGGGAAAAGAAAATACTGAATAGAAATTAGGAACAACACCCACCCACTTTAGTCAGTTATGTGCCATGCATGATACACGGTTAGGCGATCTTTCGATACATGACTGACGAGGCAGATTTTTTCCTCGCAGTAGCTTCGCATTTCTTTCTGCAGTAGACCAGTTGCCATCCAAGGCTATAGAACCAGGTCTGTCCTGCTATTTACCGATAAAAATTGTGGGGGTAGGGAGAAGAGCCTTTCATGCCTTTCCCAAGGGTATTTAGCATGTACAGTGTAACGCGGATATAAGAGAAACCCGGATATAAGAGAGATTTTCTCTGGTCCCAAATTAGAGCCTGTGTTAATGTATATAAAATAGACCAAACCCTGATATAAGAGACTTCTTCTCCGGTCCCGACAACTCTTTTATATCCAGGTTACACTGTAAATGAATGTAATGGATTCGACTGGAATTCGAACTCGGCTCTCCGATTCCTCAATCGGAGCCGCTACACAATTTCTCCACCACTTGCCGACATTAATTGATGAAATCCCGAGTTGGATAAAGAATAATTAGCAACAACCGTGGAAATTTTCGGTTTTCCTATTTGAATTTTCTGATGAAAATGATTAAACAAGTTCAAAGCAAGTTCCACGACCATTTTTTTAATTATTTTTTAAAATCTATTTACGCCAAGTAAGGCGATAATGCCACTAAGACGAAAGGAGCTAATGAGGGTGAAATACAATCAGAAGACTTTAGAGAGAAGCGGAAACCCAATCCTAAACAAGGCTGACGGCCGCCTCACCTCATAGCTTCTCATCAAAAAGCTTATATTATCATAATAGTAATATTAGCCTTTTCCTTATATGGAAATAGGCTTACGGCCACATCAGGTTGAAATATCGGTTCCCCTACGGTCACCAAAGTTAAGCAACGTCGAGCCTGTTCAGTAACTATAAGCGCGACAGTTTGAAAATACCAGGAGCTTATCCTATGAGTAATATATATATATATATATAGATAGATAGATATAGATATACAGATATACAATGATTCAATATATATATATATATATATATATATAGATATATAGATATATATATAGATACACAGATACACAATGGTTCAATATATATATATATATATATATATATATATATATATATATATATATATATATATATATATACAATATATTTGGTTCAATATATATATATATAGATATATAGATATAGATATAGATATATAGATATACAGATATACAATGGTTCAATATATATATATATATATATATATATATATATATAGAGAGAGAGAGAGAGAGATATAGATACACAGATATACAATGGTTCAGTATATATATATATATATATATATATATATAGATAGATAGATAGATGAATATACAGATATACAATGGTTCAATATATATACATATATATATATATATATATATATATATATAGATAAATGAATGAATAGATATACAATGGTTCAATGTATGTATATATATATATATATATATATATATATATATAGATATACAATGATTCAATATATATATATATATATATATATATATATATATAGATATATAGATATATATATATAGATATACAGATATACAATGGTTCAATATATATATAGATATACAGATATACAATGGTTCAATATATATATATATAATTTACTCAAAATGTAGAATATAAACATGTTATAAAATCACTACAAAATAGCCATTTTGTTTCAACACTTCTGGTGTCTTATCAAATAGAATGGTGTTGAATGTAAAATAATTATTGTTCTACATTTAATACCATCACTTCATAAAACATCAGAAGTGTTGAAGTCAAATGGCTATTTTTCTAGTGATTTTATAAGATTTTATATCATAATTTTCGAATAAATTATATTTGCTCTAATCTGTATTGAGCATTCCTTTAAAAATAGTATTTTTTGGTTACTGGAATTTGTTCCGTACACAAATCCTGTACTTATATATATAATTATATATAATTAAGCTTATCAGACAATATGAGACAATATTACTTAATATATATATATATATATATATATATATATATAAATTGTGTATATTTAGGCAGCGATTTTTCATTGATGCAAGTTTCATTAAATAATATAGACAAGTTGTGTCTACTTATTTTAAGTAAGTTCCTTTCATACTGTCTGATAAGCTTAATAACATTATCATTGAAAGACCAAAGGAAATCACAATATTGATGATATATGTTTAAATCCAATCTAAGCTTTCGGCTTACACACACACACACACACACACACACGCATATATATATATATATATATATATTGAACCATTGTATATCTATCTATCTATCTATATATATATATATATATATATATATATATATATATATGTCGACATCTGACGGTCTCGAAAAACCACAGATCTGCTCCCGAAGAACGCAAGCCTGAACAGGTTTTTTTATTTTTAATGAGAGATCGGCAGTTGCCCATGTAGCATGTCTCGCCTCTCCACGACACCGATTTTGTCCAATGGAAAGACAGTGGCGAATACAGTTTAGCACCGGCGTTGTTGCAAGATGACAATTAAATTTCAATATATCAAACAATACACGGACGAAATAATAATGATAGTCTGTTTTTGTTGCATGAAAAATTTCGAAGCAACGACAAACTCGGGTATACGAGACGCGGATGCTTGTGGCGTCACATATGACCACTCGAGAGTGAAAACGAGAACTATTAAGTATGGAAAGTATATAGCTCTTGAAAATATATTTCAATTGATCACTGTTGTATGACAAACTAATTCTACAAACATCAGCAACCTGAGATAATGCAAAGCTCTTCAGTAAAATGAATGGAGCATTCCGGTTTCGACTTACTTACACACACACACACACACACACACACACATATATATATATATATATATATATATATATTCAACCATTGTATATCTATCTATCTATCTATATATATATATATATATATATATATATATATATATATATATATATATATATATATGTATGTATATATATATATATATATATGTCGACATCTGACGGTCTCGAGAAACCACAGATCTGCTCCCGAAGAACGCAAGCCTGAACAGGTTTTTTTTTTTATGGGAGATCGGCAGTTGCCCATGCAGCATGTTAGACAAACTAATTCTACAAACAACAGCCACCTGAGATAATGCAAAGCTCTTCAGTAAAATGAATGGAGCACTCCGGCTGATTGACATTTCTTTAGATTCGTAAAAACAATACGCTAGATTTAGCTGACTTATTCTGTCGAATGAAGATAGCTCAGTGTTAGAAACTCTGACTGACAACAAATCGGTTGGGTTTCAATCCTGGTTTGAGGTATTCGGATGTCTAGTCGCATTTAAGAGCTGCGAAACGGTACTGTCTGCGGGTGACAGAAGGAAAAGATGCATGACAAAATGGAGAAGTTGTTGTGTGACGCATTTCCCACTTTACTTTAAGACATCATAGGTCTAAGTTTTAAAACATACAAAATTTCAAAGCTCCAGCATAACTCCTTTATGGTCGACCTCTGAATTTTTCAGCCCAGCCTCGTTTGGATACGATAACGTTACAAAATAACTGCTGAAAGTTTGAGTCTCTAAGAAACAAGAAGAGAAATCTCGTTTGAACAAATGAATTATTTTTTGATCTGAGACATTCGCGAGTGTGTTCTTTGTTTCGCCAACTTTATTGTCTGTACTTACATTTTCGGCAAAATTCACGGCCAGCAAATCCCTGAGTGGTTGACATTTGACAAATGTTGTCTTTGCTTAACCTGCCTTGCAAGAAAAACAATCAGTATCAACTCATACAGCAGACGACAACATTTGAGAAGGGTAGAGTAATATGAGGAGAGAAAGCGAATAATGGGATAGGAAAGCAAACAATGAATAAAGAGAAGGGAGAAAGAAAGAAAGAAAGAAAGAAAGAAAGAAAGAAAGAAAGAACAAAAGAAACAAAGAAAAAATAAAAGAAAGAAAGAAAAAGTAAAGGAAAGAAGAAAGAAAGAAAGAAAGAAAGAAAGAAAGAACAAAAGAAAGAAAGAAAGAAGAAAGAAAGTAAAAGAAAGAAAAAGCAAAAGAAAGAAAGAAGGAAAAAGAAAGAAAGAATAAAAGAAAAAGGAACGAAAGAAAGAAAGAAAGAAAAAGAACAAAAAGAAAGAAAAAGTAAAAGAAAGAAAGAACAAAAGAAAGAAAGAAGGAACAAAAGAAAGAAAGAAAGAAAGAAAGAAGAAAAATAAAAGAAAGAAAAAATAAGAGAAAGAAAGAAAGAAGAAAAGAAAGAAGGAAAAAGAAAGAAAGAAGAAAAGAAAGAAGGAACGAAAGAAAGAAAGAAAGTAGGAAAGAATAAAAAGAAAGAAAAAGTAAAAGAAAGAAAGAACAAAAGAAAAAAGAAGCAACAAAAGAAAGAAAGAAAGAAAGAAAAAAAAAAAAAAATTAAAGAAAGAAGGAAAAAGAAAGAAAAAATAAAAGAAAGAAGGAACGAAAGAAGGAAAGAACAAAAAGAAAGAATAAGTAAAAGAAAGAAAGAAAGAAAGAACAAAAGAAAGAAAGAAGGAAAAGAAAGAAAGAAGGAAAGAAGGAAGGAAAAAGGAAGAACGAAAGAAAGAAAGAAAGAAAGAAGGAAAGAAGGAAATAAAGAAAGAACAAAAGAAAGAAAGAAAAAAGAAGGAAAGAAAAAGAAAGAAGGAAAGTAAGAATGAAAGAAAGAAATAAGAAAGAAAAAGGGATAGAACAAAGGAAGAAAAGAAAGAAAGAAAATCTCCAGTGTAAAATGGCGGACATAAGTAGGACACAAGTACACAAAGTTGACTCATTCTCATTTCCTTCGTCTTCCATTTTTGAGAAAGAAGTACAATCCAGAAACAGTCTTTCCCAGTATTATTACTTTGTGGGAAACCTTCAGGAAAGGCTGCTCCTCTGATCACTACAATATTGGCCTCTTCAAACCTACGATCAACCGTTATGTATCATAGGTCTATTCCTTGTTTCCTTTTTAG
>CAHIKZ030000634.1:612500-620000 GCA_903632075.3 Acanthosepion pharaonis
GCTCCAAAATAGTTAAATTTCTCTACTAGCTTGATCTTGACGACTCCAAATCGTACCTCGCATCTTGAGCACTTCTTCTTGCTAGCAAGCATGCATTCTGTCTCCTTAATCAAAACTGCTCCGTGTTAGACAATTTTCTCGTCCGAATCTATTTTACATATTTATAAGTCTACCCTTCGCCCAGTTGAATACTGCAGCCACATATGGACTGGTTATCCCTACTATATACTTAGAGATCGTTGATAAAATTCAAACAAGAATCTGCAATGTTATTCGCCCTGACCTGGCATCTCAGCATCAGTCATTTTCCCATCGCCGTAACGTAGCTTCCCTGTGCTTTTTTCTATAAATATTTTCATGATAATTGTTCTGAAGACTAAACACGTAGACTATGGATTTAAATTTGAAATTGCTAGATGCAACCGTAAGTTCAATGCTAACAGTTTATTTTCCCGCACTTCTCGTTGGTGGAACTCTCTTCCGGCGTCTTGATTTTCATTCGAGTTTAATCTTCAAACATTAAAAGGCAATGTCAATCGTTATCTTCTGTCTTCTTAACATTTGTTGTTTTACTGTTCTCGCTCTTTAATAATGTTTTTCTGTGTCTTATATTCTTTCGCACTCAGTAACCTCTCCCCACCCCCACGTTTTAGTGTCTAAAACGTTGTGGCGCAGAAGAAAGCAAAAATGGTAAAAATTACACTAAAAATCAAAACTAATTGCATCCAATAATACCGGGCTTACAACGAGGACATTGCAGATAACGTAAGAACGAGAGCAGCAATAATAATAATAATAATAAATAAAAATAATAGTATAATAATGATAAATAATAATAATAATTAATAATAATATAATAATAATAATAAATAATAATAATAAATAATAATAATAATAATAAAATAAATAATAATAATAATAATAATAAAAATAAATAATAATAATAAATAAAAATAATAATAATAATAATAATAAATAATAATAATAAAATAAAATATAATAAATAATAAATAATAATAATAAATAATAAATAATAATAATAATAATAAAATAAATAAATAATAATAATAAATAATAATAATAAATAAATAATAATAAATAATAATAATAATAATAAATAAATAATAAATAAATAATAAATAATAATAATAATAATAATAAATAAATAATAATAATAAAATAAATAATAATAATAAATAAATAATAATAATAAAATAATAATAATAATAATAAATAATAAATAATAATAAATAAATAATAATAAATAATAATAATAAATAATAAATAAAAATAATAATATAATAAATAAATAATAAATAATAATAATAATAATAATAATAAATAAATAAATAATAAAATAATAATAATAATAAATAAATAAATAATAAATAATAATAATAAATAATAATAATAATAATAAATAAATAAATAATAAATAATAATAATAAATAATAATAATAATAATAATAAATAATAATAAAATAACAATAAATAATAATAATAATAATAAAATAATAAATAAAAATAATAATAAATAATAATAATAAATAAAAATAATAATAATAATAATAATCTGCTTTTTTATTGACACAGAAGTCCCTGAAGACTGTAATGTATCTTTCAAGATCTTCAAAACAATATCAGAACAGGATCTTGAAGTGTAAATCAAAAACCTGTGGCACATGAGGACATCAGTAATTCCAGTTATAGTTGGAGCCCTCGGATTGATTGGAAAAAGTTCCGGTAGGCATGTTGAAGTGATTCCTGGCAGCTAATATATTAAAGAAAGACAAACAAAATTGTATTCACAAGTTCAGCTCACGCATTAAGAAAGGCTTTATCTATATAAAATATCTGTCTATAGTTTTGAGATGAGGTATTATGTACATTATTTACATTATTCGGGCTATTGTCCTCATCTTTGTCGCGATATTTATTACAACGTTTCGGCCGTTGTACGCTCCGGCCTTCTTCAGGTGATAACTGATAACTGACATCCATTAAACATGGCACGTGGAACTAGAACAGTCTACCCCAGTGAGCGAAATAAAGGGTTCAGTTCGACATTTCAACCACCTGAAGAAGGCCGGAGCGTACAACGGCCGAAATGTTGTAATAAATATGGCGACAAAGATGAGGACAATAGTCCGAATAATGTAAATAGTGTGTTATCTTAGTTGATTTTTTTTTTGTTTTTTTTTTTTTTTTACAAAAATGATTAGTGGAAAATATCATAATGCCATTAATTATTATTATTATTATTATTAATAATAATGATGATGATGATGAACACCACCAAGATCCAGTTACGGAGATAGGTCCTTTAACTATGGGACTTTAAAATACACACAGACAGAACAATCAAAAGTAATCACCCAGGCATCGTGATTGGAGACTCCAAACAACAAAATATGTCTTCTTATTGACATGGCAGTCTCTGCAGACTGCAATGTATCTTTGGAAAAAAAAAACTATCAAAATACATAGATCTTGAAATCGAAACATAAGGAAATCAAGAATTCCAGTTCTAGTTGGAGCCTTCGGATTGATTGGAAAAGATTTTCAATAGACTCACTGAAGGGATTCCTTGTAGCCCATGCCTTAAAGAAATACAAAAGATTGTTCTCGCAAGTACAGACCACACCTTACGAAGGGCTTTTTCTATGTAAAATATGTGCGATTTTATTTTATTTTTCAAAACTGCTCATTGGAAAATGTCATGATGTCATTTCTGACCTTAGGTCACTGGTCGGGACCAGGAAAGAAATGAGTATACACCAGAAATCAAAGGAAATAATTAAACAACATTAATTATTAATAATAATAATGATAATGATGATGATGAACACCTCCAAGATCCGCTTACGAAGATAGGACGTGTAACAATTTTATGGGACTTTAAAATACACACAGACAGAACAATCAAAAGTAATCCCACAGACATCGTGATTGGAGACCGCAAGAACAAAATGTCTTCTTATTGACATGGCAGTCTTTGCAGACTGAAATGTATCTTTGAAAAAAAACGTTGATAAAATTCAAACAAGAATCTGCAATGTTATTCGCCCTGACCTGGCATCTCAGCTTCAGTCACTTTCCCATCGCCGAAACGTAGCTTCCCTGTGCTTTTTCTATAAATACAAAGATCTTGAAATCGAAATCTTAAAATATGTGGCACATAAAGACATCAAGAATTCCAGTTGTAGTTGGAGCACTCGGATTGATTGGAAAAGATTTTCAATAGACTCATTAAAGGGATTCCTTGTAGCCCATGCCTTAAAGAAATAAAAAAAAAAAGTTTGTTCTCGCAAGTACAGACCACACCTTACGAAGGGCTTTTTCTATGTAAAATATGTGCGATTTTATTTTATTTTTCAAAACTGCTCATTGGAAAATGTCATGATGTCATTTCTGACCTTAGGTCACTGGTCGGGACCCGGAAAGAAATGAGTATACACCAGAAATCAAAGGAAATAATAATAATAATAACAACAGTAACTGTAGGTTAAAATCAAATCAAAAGCGATAAAACAGAAAACAAAATTACGAAATGCCACGACCCCGGAAAAAAAAAAAAAAAAAAAAAAAAAAAAATCGAATCAAAACAAAACAAAAGAACGCAGAAAATAAATGAAATATAAATAAATAAACAAAAATAAAAAAAAAAAAAATCTAAATAACAAAAAAAGAGTTACACTTCCTGTAACTTCGCATGTCATTATGGAATATGAATGCGGGTGGGTGTGTTGCGCACGGGTGACTTTCAAGTACTTGAGCATTTATAATCAAGTGTAGGCACACACATGCATATATTTTGACTAAGTGTGAACTAAGACATTGGAAAAATTCAATCTCACGCCCACTCAATGTTGAGCAATAAAATCATCAAGTTAAACGGAGAAAATGCTTAATTAATCCCATCAAAAATGAGTTATTTATAAGTAGATACTTCCAAACAAAAGCGATAACTAAAATAAAAGCTTCAAGAAATCATACTTATTATAAAACCCAGGTTGTGTGTGTGTGTCTGTACGTTTATATATTGGATCGGATTTCCTACATTTTTCAACCGATTTCAACAAAACTTCACAGGACTACGTAAAATTACCTTGCGGTGGTTCTGACAGCGCCAAAAATTGGAAAAACAATTGTTTTTGCACGAAATCAATTTGAAAACACGATTAAGGGGCATTAATGAAAGGGGGACAACTTATATCGAGTTATACTTATTATGAAACCCAGGTTGTGTGTGTGTGTGTGTGTGTGTGTGTGTTCGTTTATATATTGGATCGGATTTCCTACATTTTTCAACCGATTTCAACAAAACTTCACAGGACTACGTAAAATTACCTTGTGGTGGTTCTGACAGCGCCCAAAATTGGAAAAACACAATTGTTTTTGCACGAAATCAATTTGAAAACACGATTAAGAGGCATTGCGAGAATGAAAGTGGGACAACTCATATCGAGTTATACTTATTATAAACCCAGGTTGTGTGTGTGTGTGTGTGTTCGTTTATATTTGGTGGGGGGCAGGTAGTGTTTCTTATTGTCTTGCACACTTTTTTCTTTATTTTTACATTCACAATGCTTTAAAAATTCTATTTACAAGACAATTGTTTATAATAAAATTGAAAAATTCTATTCAATCGGTAGACTGACTCATAACGATTGAAAACAATGTTTTTGTTTGAGTTTGGGTTTGACCAATCCGTAAAAAAAAAAAAAAAAAAAAAAAAAAAAACAAACAAAAAAAACTAATTAAGACATGCGTGTCTGTCAACCATAAACAATAATCTTTGTCAATTTTATTTTTCAGTCTTTATGATGGTCGATACTTGATCTATCTCTTACTGTTACATCCCAGGGCAACGCCGGGCTCTACTGCTAGTATATATATATATGTATATTTATTTATCAATGTAGAAGACAATAGGAAAAACTGTAATATTAGCCGACGCTTTTTGTCCAATGTGGACTTTTTCAGGGCAAAAACGAAATGAATTTATTGAAAACAACAAAACAAAATGTCCTTAGCAACTGGAAGAAAGACATTTTGTTTTGTTAGTTACTTTGTTTTAATAAATTCATTTCGTTTTTGCCTTGAAAAAGTTCACATTTATATTTTATTTTTTTATATAGTATTTAAATTATTTCCAGAAAATATCAACAAACGTAAGGTGAAAGCTACACTACTTAAAAAAAATATTAGACTGCTGAAAGTTTTTCTTACTTTAATAATTACGAGGTAAATAAGCGGGTTCACTTAAAACTACAAAAAGATTACGTCATTTTTGTCCTTCCGTATAATTCGAATTTAGCGTTAGCTGTCAATACGTGATGAAATCATCACTCGTCACTTGTCAATCATCACCGTTGTTAAGACATGTTTTCTCTTATTTTAAACAGCATTATTTTCTGCGGAGAAAATAAGTAATGTTTATTTCAAAATTTATTAAATAAACTTTAAATTTTCTAATTTTCTTCAAATAAATTTTGAAAAGGGTATAATTGATTTTTGCAAGATTTTTAAACTGAGAATTTGACTTCTGTTTATAAAATCCTGAAAACATGGTTGACATCGATTTTTAGTAATTTCGCTGACTTAAAAAAAAAACAAAAAACAAAAAAAAATGATTTTTAACTAAAATTTCGGACGTGCTAAGAATGAGTAAAAAAAATAAGCAAAAAATATTTTGGTCTTTCTTCTTAATACTAACATAAACATTAAGATGATATTTTTTCATCAAGTTTAAGGCCATTCTCATCATGCTATGCACTTTTTTGAAGATTTTATGAAGGTACCTACAATGCATTCATAGTCACACGTATACTTCCACATATACACAGTTTGACTGAATATGAATTAAAACATTGGAATAATGCATTTTCCTACCCACTCAGTCTGAATAATCTCTACCCTGTGCTGAGAAATAAAATCATAATTTGAAAACCAAGACGGGGAAAAGCTTAATTTTTTAAACTCACAAAAATTCGATACTCGTAAGATTTTATTGAATTTTATACTCGTAAGATTTTATTGAATTTTTTTGTAACTATTAGGCAAAAAATAGAATTATTTATTTTCCACCAGTTTTAACCTGTGAAAAATCATCAGTCTGGATAACCTCTACCCTGTGCTGAGTAATAAAATCATAAATTTGAAAACCAAGGGGGAAAAAGCTTATTTTTTAAAACACACAAAACTTCGATACTTGTAAGATTTTATAGAATTTTTTTTAAACTATTCGGTAAAAAATAGAATTATTTTCCACCAGTTTAAAGTCGTGGAAAATTCACTGTTTTCCTATTTTAATATTCTGATGATTCTTAATTCTTAAGTTTAATAATTGAATAAATAATAATAATAATAAAATATCCGTAGAAATTCCCAAATTGCATCGTTAAATATTTGAGCTTTAACAAAATATTGCAATAACAATCATCCTATTATAATACTGCTTGTCTCTTCATTCTCGGCCTTTAGGCTAAGATCAAAGTGTATTATCTGTTCTTATATTATCTCTCTCGCTCTCTTTCTCTCCCCTCTCTCTCTCCACTTTTATCTTCAAAATGATTGAATGATCTCAAGATGAGTTCTACGACAATAAAATATCTATAGAAATGACCAAATTGCATCGTTAAATATTTGAGCTTAACAACTTTAACAGAATATTGCAATAGCAATCATAAATATGAATGCTAGTCTTTATTTTAGGAAGTGGGTACAAATGATAAGATTTGAAATTGACAACTTTTTCAATTTCACTAAAACAGATGTTAAACATTTCTTCTTTCTTTCTAGCCCAAACAAACATCTTACAAACATATCTCTTAATAATAATTTTAAAATAATTCAACAGACAATGTTATTTTATTTATGGTAATTGGATTTTTGGTGATTACTTTACTTGGTTTCTGTTGTTTGATACTGTGATTCTGAAAAATGGCACAATTATCATGGTTGTCATTGCTCCTTGGCCTTTTGGCTTAGGGAGGTTCAAATAATTTTAAGCCCAAGCTTCACAGTTGCTTTCTCCCAGGCAGTACCTCTCTTTCAGGAAGGGGTGCAGTTTATTACCTGGTGGTTGAGGCATCCCCAACAAGGACAGTGCCAAGGGACTTGGTCAATTTTTCTACATATTCTTATCAGCTTAATCTGATTCTCTCTCCCACCTTCTTTCTTTCTTTCTTTCTTTCTTTCTTTCTTTCTTTCTTTCTTTCTTTCTTTCTTTTTCTCATTGAAACCAAGTAGTTTTTTTCTCTCTTTCCACGCGATCAAAACAGAATAGTCCATTATTTATGAGGTATTAGCAGGTGATATGAAACCTTTCCTTCCTTCTTTCTTTCTTTTTTCTTTCTTTTTTCTTTCTTTTTTCTTTCTTTCTTTCTTTCTTTCTTTCTTTCTTTCTTTGATTTTCTCACTGAAACCAAATAGTGTCTTTTCCCCTCTTTCCACGCGCTCAAAACGGAATAGTCCATTATTTATAGAGGTCAAAGC
>CAHIKZ030000634.1:627500-632500 GCA_903632075.3 Acanthosepion pharaonis
TCTATCTATCTATCTATCTATCTATCTATCTATCTATCTATCTATCTCGGTCTGCTCGTATCTATCTATCTATCTATCTATCTATCTATCTATCTATCTATCTATCTATCTATCTATCTATCTATCTATCTATCTATCTATCTATCTATCTATCTCGGTCTGCTCGTATCTATCTATCTATCTATCTATCTATCTATCTATCTATCTATCTATCTATCTATCTATCTATCTATCTATCTATCTATCTATCTATCTATCTATCTATCTATCTATCTATCTTGGTCTGCTGTATTCATCTATCCATCCATCTATCTATCTATCCATCCATCCATCTCGGTTTGCTCGTATCTGCATCTATCTATTATCTATCTATCCATCTATCTATCTATCGGTCTGTCTTTATCTCATCCATCCATCTATCTATCTATCCATCCATCCATCCATCCATCCATCTATCTCGGTCTGCTCGTGTCTATCTATCTATCATCCATCCATCCATCTATCCATCTATCTATCCTATCTGGTCTGCATCCATCCATCCATCTATCCCGGTTTGTCTATGTATTCATCCATCTATCTATCTATCCATCCATCTATCTATCTATCTCGGTCTGCTCGTATCTATCTATCTATCTATCTATCTATCTATCTCGGTTTCTATTCATCTATCTATCTATCTATCTATCTATCTATCTCGGTCTGCTCCCGCATCTATCTATCTATCTATCTATCTATCTCTATCTCGTATGCTCGTATCTATCTATCTATCTATCTATCTATCTATCTATCTATCTATCTATCTCGGTCTGCTCGTATGTATCTATCTATCTATCTATCTATCTATCTATCTATCTATCTATCTATCTATCTCGGTCTGCTCGTATCTATCTATCTATCTATCTATCTATCTATCTATCTATCTATCTCGGTCTGCTCGTATCTATCTATCTATCTATCTATCTATCTATCTATCTATCTATCTATCTATCTACTCAAGCTCACTATGTATGTTATGCGTTGTTTTCCTTTGTCCCTCTTACCATTTATCCGTCCCGTGTGTATCAGATTTTCCAACCCCTCCTTCCTTAATACATGTCCGCCAAAACTTAACTGTCTCTTCCTGATGTTAAGTATTAGTTTTCTTTGTGTTTCCATTTTCTCCAAAGTTTAGTCGTTGCTCACACGTTCGTTACACGGTATCATGTCAATCGCCATTTTCTCTCTTCCTAAAAACCCGTTCTTTTATTGTCTTTTTTCCTCACTTAAATCTTCTCATTCTCTTTCCCTCCTAATAACCCTCTGCGTCCTATGGGCATTATCGCCTTGTTTGGGATGAAATGATTAAAATAGAAATCTGCTGATCTGGGTAATCTTCAAGGAGTTTTGAACTGAATCCCTTATTCAATCTACGTTGGTCGATTGATTTAATTCCGAAATTCCTGATTAGGGTTATCCCTGCTCGATTAAGAGTTCTTTTGGTGTCTGCCCAGTTATTGCCAACTCTAACCTTCCTCAGTAACCCGGATATAAGAGAGTTGTCGGAACCGGAGAATAAGTCTCTTATATCCGGGTTTCTCTGATATCCGGGTTTGGTCTATTTATATACATTAACACAGGCTCTAATTTGGGACCAGAGTAAATCTCTCTTATATCCGGGTTTCTCTTATATCCGGGTCTCTTATATCCGGGTTACACTGTAGTAAGTTTAAATTTGGTTTCGTTTGGTTTAATACATTTTACGGTATATCAACCTCAAGATGTTCAGGATAGGTTCGTATGAATAGAATATGTTTTCTTTGTAAGGAATCAGTTTGTAGATCAGGTTTCATTGATGTATTTTTCATTGAGGGGTCAAATGTATTGCCGGTAATATTATTTCCCCAAAAATGTATTGCCGGTAATTTTGTTTTTCATAAAATGTATTAGCCGTAATATTTTTTTTCAAAAACGTATTGCTGTCAATAATTTTTTCAATAATCTATTGATAGTATTTTTCTTTTATTAGGCTGGTGCAAAAATAATGACGCAATAATGTCGTTTCTTGACGTATTTTTTAACGTCAAAAAACGACATTCTTACGTCATTATTTTTGCACCAACCTAATACTATAAAAAACCTATTTTTATAGTTTTATAGTTACAGTTTTGACCCCAGATTGGTGTTTAAATATTTGCCCATAGCTGAAAGTTTAACAGTAGCAAACATCATGGAACCTGGAACAACAGCAATTAAGAGGCGGTCCCACGCATCTCAAAACCTCCTGATCAGAGGCATTGCTGCCATATGTAGTTTATCGTCATACCCAGGACTAAGTTTTAAGAAAGCAAAAGGGATGCATCTATTAGAATCAGACTGAAACAGTAATAGGATAAATAACGAGGAAAGACGGATAGGAGAAATTGACACTCATAGGATATACTGAAAGCAGGTGAGGTAGAAAGAACCTGTGAGTAACACACCCAACGAGTTTGTGTAAATGGATTTATTGGAGACAAAGGATAGGAAATTGTGGAGAGCCATGATCACCTACCTAACGTGCTTGTGTAGGTAGATGGTAGAAGAGAGAGTAGGAAGGAGAGTCAAATTTAAATATTTGTTAGACCTACAAAGGAGAGAAAGTTGTGGAGAGCCACGATCCTGACCTGAAGGAACACGGCATATATTTCTTCTATATGCCGTGTCCCTTCAGGATGTTGGCAGTCTCGGCTCTCCACAATTTCCTTTTTTTTTTTGTAGTTTTTAATAATTTTGGTCCTTTTGTTATCTTTTCTGAACCTGTATATTCGTGAGCTTATGCGACAGGGATGAAGCACAATTTCGATTTGCATTGGGTTCTTCGTACCCATAACCTTGTGTCAGACTAATCCGTTGTCTGGCTGCGATTACTAATGCAATGATCTCGATTCACACTGGGTTTCCGACAAAAATACCATTGCGTCATATTAAGCGAAGGTCAGTATGCGCGGTGCGGTGTAATGGATATCGGTCCAGAAATCGGAGAGCTGAGTTCGAATTCCCGTCGGGTTCATTACATTCACTTGCACGCAAAGACCCTTGGGCAAACTGGGTCTTATAGCCTTGGCTGACAACCAGTCTACCGCAAATAGAAATACAAACTTACTACGGGATCATCTTCTGTCTGGTCAGTCCTGATTCAAAAGAGACATGATCGCCCAAGCGTGTATCACGGATAGCATTTAACTGATTGTAAAAAAAAGAAAAAAAGAAAAAGAAGACGGGATATCCATAGACATTGTTAGCAGTACGAAAAAAAATCTACCCTTTATTAAATTAAAGGTTACAGTTCGAAGTTCCTTAAGAGTTAACTGTATCGACATACATCTTAAGACAGTCCGAGCGCACTGTTAGTTAGCAGAACGAAAAAAAAACTATCCTTTATTAAATTAAAGGTTACAGATCGAAGTTCCCTAAGAGTTAACTGTATCGACATACATCTTAAGACAGTCCGAGCGCACAACAGCCTAAAACGATGTTATAATAACGACAAAGATGAAGATATTAGTCTGACTATGAATAAACTTAGAAGGGTTTAAAAATTCCGAAAACTTTTGCATGTTACTTTATATATTCACATGAATGTAAGTATAGACGTATCCAAATGTGAATACATATGCATTTCACTTGACACGCCTTTACAAAGAAAAAAAAAAGTTCTAAAGGAAAGAAACATTCCGAGCGGTATATTTACAAAAAACAAAAGCTAAAAAACAAGAAAAAAAAAAACAAACAAACAAAAAACACTCCCCACCCCAAAAAAAAAAACTACACTTCTTTAATGGTGGTATTAACTGAAGTGTTGCGGTGAATTTAAAACATCATCTCGCCTTTTCGGACGAGATCAAATTAAACGCCTAGCGTCGTAAAATTGTCATTTGGTACGTTAATTAAAAAAAAAAAAAAAAAAAACATTCACGTCTTTCTAATAACGGTTTGCTTTTCAGGAAAATGTCGACCGGTCTCATGAACGTAAAGGAGAATAAAATATGGATATTTGCGTCAGGAATACATAACGGGGCAAGATTACAGCTATATATATATATATCTACAAAACGTGAGCAAACATGACTCCACATTTTCTTTTCCTTTGCAGGTAGAAGTAATGTGTATCCCCTTGCTATCGCTCCCATCAATTTACATGAGCTGGGTTGGTTACTCCCTGATTCCTATTTATCCCCCATACGTTCTATGCCCTGCGAGTGTCTAATTTTCCAAGCCGTCTTTCTTCATTATATGTCCTGAAATGTTAACTGCCTCTTTCTACGTTAAGCAACGTCTAGCCTGGTCGGTACCTAGACAGGGAACCGCTTGGAAACACTAAATGCTGTAAGCTTGGGTGTGAGGGTGGTGTATTCGATAAACGATTTGGTATAGGAAATCGGAGAGTCGTGTTCGAATTCCACTGGGGTTCGTTATATTCACTTACGCGTAAGTACCCCTGTGAAGGGTATGAATCCACCTCTTCTCTCTCCAGCTATGGGTTAATTATTAGGAGTTGTATGAGTAAATCATTATTATCTCCAAAAATTCTTACAATCTAAGAAAATATTTTCTGGCTTTAAATAACCTGCAGAAGGTTGATAAGCAGTAAAACAACAAAACACTCACCTTTGTCGCTATATTTATAACAACGTTTCGGCCGTAGTACGCTCCGGCCTTCTTCAGGTGGTTGGAATGTCGAACTGAACACTTTATTTCGCTCACTGGGGTAGACTGTTCTAGTTTATATATATATATATATGTGTGTGTGTGTGTGTGTGTGTGTGTGTGTGTGTGTGTGTGTGTGTGTGTGTGCAAATATATAGAAAAATAAGAACCTGTCTATATTTCTGAGAGGAGGTAGTATGTACATTATTTACATTATTCGGACTATTGTCCTCATCTTTGTCGCCATATTTATTACAACGTTTCGGCGTTGTACGCTCCGGCCTTCTTCAGGTGGTTGGAATGTCGAACTGAACCCTTTATTTCGCTCACTGGGA
>CAHIKZ030000634.1:635000-650000 GCA_903632075.3 Acanthosepion pharaonis
ACTTAGCTCAGCTTCTGAAAGGCATCTTTTTCTATCTCAATACACCTTCGGATTTCAGTGTCACATTTTTCTTCCTCGGTTAAAACACTTCCAAGTTATTTAAATTTTTGTACTTGTTTTATTTTACTAAATGTTAATCTACGACTTAGTGATATTTAATACAATAGATCGACGTTGATAAAAGAAGAGTTTGTTGCGCCAATATTATGTGTGGAGAATTTTCCCGGCATAAAAATCGACATTCGCAATCACCATTTTCGCAAGAGCTTCACCTATTGAGACCGACGCTAATTTGAGAACGACGTTAGCCATCACACAGGTAATTCCTCGAAAACTTCGTCGTTGCTCGTATGTTTGGTCCATGGTATTTTCAACATATTTCTCTTGCTTCTTCATCTCTGGGGAAATCGTCCAATATTCAGTGACAAATAGGAGGACTGATATTACGTAATATTTCAGTACTTTTTTTCTAACGAATTTTTCCTGTTTTTTAATACTTAGCTTAGTTTCTGGAAATGTAATTTTAACCAGAAGACACTAGGTATTTTTACTCTGTCTCCGCATTAAGACGAGTTGTGACACAAGGTCACAAGGTTCCGAGCGCGTACACCAGGGCTAGGAACAAAAATTGCCCGCAGCCCCGCAACCGACGGTTACCATTGATTTTCCAAGCGTAGCTTAGATGTGGCACAAGTCCGAAATGATGGGGCACCCAGTGAGGATCGAACTCACTATTTAGTCGTAACTGTTTTAGCAAGACAAGCTTGCTAGCCATTACACCACGCCGATGTGCCCAAAGGTTTTTCTAAGCTCAGCTTAGATGTGGCACTTCCGAAAATACGGGGCACCTAGTGAGGATCGAACTCACTATTCACTCGTAACTGTTTTAGCGAGACGCAGCTTAGATGTGGCACAAGGCCGAAATGATGGGGCACCCAGTGAGGATCGAACTCACTATTCACTCGTAACTGTTTAAGCAAGACGCAGCTTAGATGTGGCACAAGTCCGAAATGATGGGGCACCCAGTGAGGATCGAACTCACTATTTAGTCGTAACTGTTTTAGCAAGACAAGCTTGCTAGCCATTACACCACGCCGATGTGCCCAAAGGTTTTTCTAAGCTCAGCTTAGATGTGGCACTTCCGAAAATACGGGGCACCTAGTGAGGATCGAACTCACTATTCAGTCGTAACTGTTTTAGCGAGACGCAGCTTAGATGTGGCACAAGGCCGAAATGATGGGGCACTCAGTGAGGATCGAACTCACTATTCACTCGTAACTGTTTAAGCGAGACGCAGCTTAGATGTGGCACAAGGCCGAAATGATGGGGCACCCAGTGAGGATCGAATTCACTATTCAGTCGTAACTGTTTTAGCGAGACGCAGCTTAGATGTGGCACAAGGCCGAAATGATGGGGCATCCAGTGAGGATCGAACTCACTATTCAGTCGTAACTGTTTTAGCGAGACGCAGCTTAGATGTGGCACAAGGCCGAAATGATGGGGCATCCAGTGAGGATCGAACTCACTATTCAGTCGTAACTGTTTTAGCGAGACGCAGCTTAGATGTGGCACAAGCGAAATGATGGGGCACCCAGTGAGGATCGAACTTACTATTCAGTCGACTGTTTTAGCGAGACGCATAGGGCACAAGGCCGAAATGATGGAGCACCCAGTGAGGATCGAACTCACTATTCAGTCGTAACTGTTTTAGCGAGACGCAGCTTAGATGTGGCACAAGGCCGAAAATGATGGGGCACCCAGTGAGGATCGAACTCACTATTCAGTCGTAACTGTTTTAGCGAGACGCAGCTTAGATGTGGCACAAGGCCGAAATGATGGGGCACCCAGTGAGACGAACTCACTATTCAGATGTGACGCACTTAGATGTGGCACAAGGCCGAAATGATGGGGCACCCAGTGAGGATCGAATTCACTATTCAGTCGTAACTGTTTTAGCGAGACGCAGCTTAGATGTGGCACAAGGCCGAAATGATGGGGCATCCAGTGAGGATCGAACTCACTATTCAGTCGTAACTGTTTTAGCGAGACGCAGCTTAGATGTGGACAAGGCCGAAATGATGGGGCATCCAGTGAGGATGAACTCACTATTCAGTCGTAAAGCGAGACGCAGAGAATGCGAAATGATGGGGCACCCAGTGAGGATCGAACTTACTATTCAGTCGTAACTGTTTTAGCGAGACGCAGCTTAGATATGGCACAAGGCCGAAATGATGGAGCACCCAGTGAGGATCGAACTCACTATTCAGTCGTAACTGTTTTAGCGAGACGCAGCTTAGATGTGGCACAAGGCCGAAATGATGGGGCACCCAGTGAGGATCGAACTCACTATTCAGTCGTAACTGTTTTAGCGAGACGCAGCTTAGATGTGGCACAAGGCCGAAATGATGGGGCACCCAGTGAGGATCGAACTCACTATTCACTCGTATCTGTTTTAGCGAGACGCAGCTTAGATGTGGCACAAGGCCGAAATGAGTGAGGATCGATGGGGCGAGACGCAGCTTAGATGTGGCACAAGGCCGAAATGATGGGGCACCCAGTGAGGATCGAACTCACTATTCAGTCGTAACTGTTTTAGCGAGACGCAGCTTAGATGTGGCACAAGGCCGAAATGATGGGGCACCCAGTGAGGTTCGAACTCACTATTCACTCGTAACTGTTTTAGCGAGACGCAGCTTAGATGTGGCACAAGGCCGAAATGATGTGGCACCCAGTGAGGATCGAACTCACTATTCACTCGTAACTGTTTTAGCGAGACGCAGCTTAGATGTTGCACAAGGCCGAAATGATGGGGCACCCAGTGAGGATCGAACTCACTATTCACTCGTAACTTTTTTTTAGCGAGACGCAGCTTAGATGTGGCACAAGGAGCACCCAGTGAGCATTGAACTCATTACTCAGTTGTAATGGTTGTAGCGAGAGAAGCTTGCTGACCTTTAAACCCCGTCGAGGTATCCAAACAGAACACACTAAATCAAAATTCACGGCACATTGAAGACGATAAAGAATTCGAACTTACCAAGCGTCGCTCTCGTGATAGACGCCCTTACACCCGCAGACGTGTACGTGTGGATTTGCTTCGAAAAGAAATTGGTTGATGCTATCTGCTTCATTGACTTTCAGACAAACAGATATAAATACGTTCGCGTGTTTTCCTTCGAATCTCTGTAGCCATACTTACAAAATGTCTCACCACAGACACCATTTTATGTCGGGGTAAGTAAATAAATAAATCAATAGATAGATAAAAGCAAAGAACCAAATTCGACACAGTGCCTTCCTTATTTTTCGCCGCGACCAAATTCCAAACTCTCTTCTGACGTCATAGGTATTAGGAAGGTTGGAAGGCCTCTAAGACAAAAGTCCCACTCATGGCGACTTTCACTGATAACACTTTACTGGCGGGTCTATTCCGTCTTTTTGCTAATGAGGCGAGTAACTTTAACAGGTCATCTGAGTGCAATTACTATTTAAGGAAATCTTCAGTCAAAGAAGATAAAAAAGTATAATAAAATACATAACCGTTTTTATGCGTTCACCATATTCAAGGCTCGGTAGCCACTCACGACAGAGATTACTGTAAAAATGATAATTTATTTGGTTGTGCGTTTAACGGCATATCAACTCCTTATGGGTTATTTAATGCCGAAATTTAACTTTCTTGAGAGTTTTTAGAAAAATGTATTGATGGTAATATTTTTTGTTTATTTACAAAATTGTATTGCTGGTAATATTCTTTTTTTTTTTTTTTTTTCAAAAATGTATTGCTAGTAATTTTATATTTTAAATGTATTTCTGGCATTTAAAAAATTTTTTTTTTTTTTTACAAAAATATATTGCTCTTAATATTTATTTATTTTTTCCAAAAATTTATTGCTTGTAATTTTTATTTTTTACAAAAATATATTACTGGTAATATTTATTTATTATTTTTGCAAAAATGTATTGCTGATAATTTTTTTTAAATGAAAATGTATTGTTACTATTTTTATTCTACTTTCATAGTATTTTGGCCCCAGTTTGGGGGTTAATTATTTTCCCATAGCTGGGACCCTAACCCTCTTAGTAATCACTTCCTCTAGTAATTATGTTCACACAAAAATGTATATGCATAAAATCTGAGTATCATTTACCATGTACTCAATTGCGAAAGCAGAATAACATCATATTTTTATTACTTCAAAGCTCCCAAGAAAATTACATTTCGGCATTAAATGACCCATAAGGAGTTGATATGCCACTAAACAAACAAATCAATCTTCGTTCGTATACACATATCTGAATTCACGACTTCTACTTACTGGTCAGAGAGGTAAGTGTCAAACATTTACAAAGAGAAATGAGCTTGTATGAATGGTTGGCATTATGAGGGATAGCAAAAAGACACACCTTACTAAGAGCCGGAAAAGATAGGAAGTTGTGGAGAGCCATGATCGCTCATGTCCTGTAGGGATATGACACATAGAAAAAGATGAATTATAGTATTGTTGTGACCAAGTAAATGGTTAAGTAATAAGAACAGCCAGGTTTGTAGATATATCGTATATTAAACAGTAAGTACACCAGAAGAGTATTACACGACTAGTGAGAGTGTAACGAATGAACCAGCGCTCAATCCATTCACTGTTCCCCGAAGCCTTCTCTCTAACTAATTTTATAGTAGGCGGAAGAGTCTAACATAGACAATTAAGAGGGAGGACACCACAACACTTATCAATCATGGCATCTCGACGTTCCGACTACTGTTACGTGGCTTCCCCCTGTCTTATTTATAAGTATTTTCATGGCAGTTGTTCTGAGATTTCCCTGGTATCTTGGCCGCATGAATTTAGGCGTACTACTAAATTGGCAATTAGGTCTCATCGTTTTACTGATGAAATAGCTAGATGTAATCTTTAGTTCTATTTCAATAGTTTGTTTTCTCGGACTTCTTCCCTCTGTGGCTCTATTCCGGTTTCTTGCTTTCTTTCCACATTGTTGTAACCTTGGGAAGGTTACTGAATAGAAAAATTAAACGGAGGTTGGTAAAGAACGATAATAATTAGGACAAGAAGACCACATATAAGATTCGCCAGCGGCGCGTAGAAGTAGTAGTCAAATAACCCATTGAGGTTGATATGCCGTAAAACAAAATAAACCAAACCAATCTATAAAATTGCCATTCATTCATACTTTGAATACTGCTGCCACATATGGTCCAATGCTCCTACCATATATTTAGAAATTCTTGATAAAATCCAAAGAAGAATCTGCTATACCATTGGCCATGACCTGGCATTTCGGCTTCGGTCACTTTCTCACCGACGTAAGGTTGCCTCTCTATGCCTTTTCTATAAATACTTTCATGGTAATTATTCGGATCAGCTCTTTGCTATGGTACCTAGACTTTTTGAATTTAAGTGCAGTACTAGACTGGTGTCGAGATCTCATCAATTTGCAGTTGAGCTGGTTAGATGTAGCTGTAAATTCTATGCTAACAGTTTCTTTTCTGGCACTTCTCCCTTGTGGAACTCCCTTCCGGCTCCATGCTTTCCAGCGAACTTTAATCTACAAAAAAATTAAATGCAATGTCAATCTCTATCTACTGTCCTTCTGATTACTCTTTCCTCTTCCCGCTCATTATTAATGTTTCTGTTCCTAATTCTTCCACACCCGGTGTCTTAGTGGCTTTAATGTCTTACATGGGGTGAAACCGATTTAAAAAAAGATTTCTCTCTCTCTCTCTCTCTTTCTAAATTTCTCTCTCTCTATTTCTCTCTCAACTAATGAGAAGGCAACCCTCAAATGAAAAAGGATGAAGAAAAGACTGAATCCGGCGGAAGTTTTTTTTCCTGGATCAGAGTTTAACCATTTGTGATTATCAGTAAATTTTCTGTTGCCCTTTCACAGTAAGCACTATTTAAGTAGACTGGTCCACTCGTAAAAAACAGGGAACATTTTTGGAAATAATTTTTGAAGAATGTTAAAGCTTCCTATTTGTAAATAACAAGACCAGATAATTTCTTCATCTTAGTAGTCAGGCAGAAGATTATACTATAGGAAACTAATATAGTTTTCAGTGTTTAAGTTTCCATCAACTTTTACCAATTTTTTCTACCATCACTTTTGATGCAACCCCACACCATCACCAAATATTACCGTCAATTTAGTATATCATGTATTTTTTCTATCACTTGTTTTCCTACATATTTTGATGAAATCCAAAGAAGAATCAGCAATATTATTGGTCCTGATCCGGCAACTTGGCTTTACTTTCCCACCGCTGTAAGGTTGTCTCCATGTGCCTTTTCTATAAATAATTTCATGGAAATTATTCGGATGAGTTTTTCGAAATGGTACCTAGACTTTATGAATTTGAGCTCAGTACTAGATTGGCAATAAGGTCTCATCATTTTACACTCTAGTTGGTTTGATGTAACCGTAAGTTCTATGCTAACAGTTTCTTTTCTCGCACTTCTTGCTTGTGAAACTCTCTTCCAAATTCATGCTTTCCTGTTAATTTAAAAAATTTAAATGCAATGTCAATCGTTATCTACTGTTTTGGTTACTCATCTACTCACTCCTTAGTAATGTTTCTGTTTACGAAAACTTTCAAACCTCTTGTGTCTTAGTTGCTTTACTGTCTTGCTTGGGGTAAATTTGATCCAGTAAAAAAAAAAATTAACAGCTAGCAAAAAAAAAAAAAAAAAAAAAGAAAGAATAAAACCAACAAAAATAGAACAAACACAAAAACGCCATCACTGAAATCGCTTGGCATTGGCGTCGCCAATTTTACAAGTTGTAAAATTAACGGCGGATAAGTCTAGAAGATAGAAAATTGATAGGGCAGGAATTTTCTGATTAAGTTTTAGACAACGGCAACCAATAACGAGATAAGGAAGACGGTTTTCAGCAAAAAGAACAAAGTATTTGTAGACACAAACCCATGTAAACGGATACAGGGTTTGATAGAATTACAAATATTTGCATAGTATACAGATAACTAAAGTCTACACTCCTTTTGAAGCACACACGAACACATAATGAAATTCATCTGGGGCAATGTCTAACGAACTCGGGTAGCAGATCTGCTGTGTAAAGAGTTCAATCCGTACAGAATACGCCATTTTTGTTGTCTTGCATTAGGCTAAGATTTATTAGACGGACGAGAAATAGTTGCGTTTTTGTTATTGGGACACTTTTCCGTTAAAACTTTTCCGGATATTTGCATATTACGTATTGAGAATATGAAATTTATCAAGCCAGCTTTTAAGCACCACATCTTAGTTGAACGAAACACCTTTCAGGTTGTTAGAAAATGTTGTAGAGAAGTTTTCACAGTGGAGGCTTGTATTTCACTAAGTCGGTCCTAAAAGTGTCCGACGTACAAAACGTTAGGAACGTTAGGAATAATAGTTAATGACGCAGCAATCTAGTTGTGATGGTTGATACTTCAATGTCCGACATCGACTGACTCACTCAACTCCACTGAGCCCAACTGGCGACCGCTACTACTACTACTACTACTACTACTTATTATGTGTAGGAGAGTCTATTACAATAGAATAGGTAATGTTCCGGTATAACAGGAAGCGACCAAAAAGGTGGTAGTCTGAAGGTGTTAAATCAGGAGGCTATGATGGTTATGTTTAGTCATGACTTGGATGTGAGCATTTTTTTTAAGCGTTTCACCCCAAGCAAGGCGGGAAGCCACTAGCACGCAAGGGGTTACAGAGAATTGAAGCAAGAGCAAATAGGAATGATAGAGGAAAAGGATGAAGAGAAGGATAGGCGATAGATCAGGGCATCTGGAGATGTCGATTGACATTACATTTGATTAGTTGGAGATTATAGCTACCAGGGAAACAGGAAAAGGGGAGGGAGTTCTACAGGCTAGAAGTGCGAGACATGAAGCTATTGAAGTAGAAGAGACGGCTACATTTAACAGTTTCGACAGTGAAAGTGTCAGAGCGAGATGCTAGCCTAGTTGAACGCTTAAATTCATGAAGTCTGGGAACCAGCGAAAGAAGCTCATCGGAGCAGTTACCGTGCAAGTATTTGTAAAAAAAGACAGAGGGTGACGACGGCACGTCTGTGAGAGAGCGACTGCAGACGAGATGCCAGATCAGGGCCAGTTACATTGCATATCCGTCTCTGGATCTTATCAAGAACCTTGAGACAAACATAAGGGGTACCAGACCATATATCGCAGCAATACTCCATGCAAGTGTGAAAGTTTGATTTGTAGACATGTCGAATAATCACACTGTATCGCAGGTCAGGTCTTTTCAGCTGAATGGCCACTTTGAGATTCTTTATTAAATATACTGCTTAGTAGTCGTTCGGTTGTTTTCAAGCATCTCATAGTAAATTAGTCCTTACCATCTTCTGAGATTATTTCCGAATGATCAGCACGTGGAATTGGTTCTCATCAAACGGAACATATCGGCCACAACGCGAAGATTCTGTGAGTTCGATCTTCCTCTTTTGAAACGGAAAAAACATCTCTGTGCCATTTTATCGGTAATGAAGTCACCTTCGTATAACAGCACAAATGTTTTGAGCAGCTTCGGCAGCTTTGTGGCATTTATTAAAAACAAAGAGATTTCGAACACGCCTATTCTTGCCTGCTTGGCATTCCATCTCAAAGACGTGTCTAATCTGAAATAAAATTTCAATAACGTTCGACAATAGTTTAACAGGATGACCAGAGTTACTAAGAAGCAAAAAAATGCAACGAAAGATTATCCTTCGAGACTATTCGCAGAATATTCAAAAAACAAAAACTAAGGAACATACGTAACAACCTGATATTAAATATGGTTTCTGATTTCCATCTGTTGTGGTAGGATCCACCTAATTTGCATAGTGGAGTACCGACCATATAAATATGGTTGGTACCGGGAAGACGAGAGGAAGAATCAAGAGATTCAACCAGAGACTCTGCCCGACTGCGACTAAGTCAACACATTCTCCAGGAACGGTTTTCCCAGGAATATACAAAAGACTATATGTAAATATTGTGTACACTTTCTTGTTTCAATACATTTTGTTCTAAGTACATTTTGTGTTGTATTATTATTCCATGCATTAGTCAAGTTTCAACACCATCTTTGTTCTCCTTTTTTCTTATTTGAAAAAGATTGCTTTAATTAACAGACTTAAAAAAAATTATATTGATTGTGCCATTTCGCCCGACATAATATCATCAGACGGCCTGCACGAGACCCATAACCCGTAGTTTTCCTAGACCTGCTTTATTTGATGAATATAACTCAACTTTCTCAGTCGTCACTGACCAAAGAAACTATTAAAACAAAGAGATTTGTTCGACTCTCCGCGACAGCATTAGTGATTTTGTCTCGCTACGGTGGAGTAATGGATAGCGGATCGGATTAAGGAATCGGAGAGCCGAGTTCGAATTCCAGTCGAAACCATTACATTCACTTACGTGCTAATACCCTTGAGAAAGGTATGAGTCCTCTTCTTCTTCCACCAGCTATGGGTAAAAAGCGAGACAGACTGGGTTCTATAGCCTTGAATGGCAACTGGTTTACCGCAGAAAGAAATGGCAACCTACTTCGGGAAAAAATCTGCCTCGTCCGTCATGTATCGAAAGACACATGATCGCCTTAGCCCATATCACGCATAGCACATAACTGACTGATGTGATACCGGGGATGCGCCGTAGGGGTGGCAGAAATGGAAATATTCCAAGCGATTCTCCAGTCTGGAGTATGCCGTCTAAAATCCACTGCCATACTTTAAAGTACTGAGGGTACATCCCTGGTAGACCCCGAGTTTAGTGCTCGGCGGCGAGAGCTGATTGTTTTGCCATAATCATTTCCTTAATCTGGCCAACATAGTTATCGACGGTATATAAGAAATTAATATTTTTTAAGTCCTTATTATTATTATTATTATTATATAGTTTCCTCATTTGAGTCTTTTAATATATTTTCCCATTGATCATATTTAAGTGATAGGAATTATAGTGGCTGCCTTATGGCGTAATGGATAACACGTCGAGAAATCGAAGAGCCGAGTTCGAATTCTGGTTGGGTTCGTTACATTGATTATCCGCATCCTCCAGAATCTATAACACATAGAAAATGAAGAAGTAAATAGATGGCTGAACATGAACAAAGATCGATGGAGAATGGTTTATTGACTTGTAACACAAAACAGGATGTTGGGGAGAGCCACGATCAAGCACATTCTGAAGAGACATTGCCCATAGATGAAGGAATAAATAGATAGTAGACCAAGGACAAAGACAGAAGGGAAAGTGTCAAAAGTTATTGTAAAACAATAAAATGATGTTGTGGAGGGCCATGATCACCTACATCCTGAACAGATATTGTGAATACAACATGAAGAAGAAGCAGAACAAGGTTACAGATAGATCAGACAGGGTAGTAAAAGTTAGCAAAAAAAGGATGTTGTGGAGAGCTACAATCAAAGATATCCTGAGAAGACATGGCATATAGAAGATGAAGGCGTAAATAGATTGTAGAGAAAGAGAGATGGGAAAGGGTAAAAAGTTATTGTAAAACAATAAAAGGATGTTGTGGAGAGCCATGATCACCTACATCCTGAATAGATATTGTGTATACAACATGAAGAAGCAGAACAAGGTTAGAGAAGGATCAGACAGAATAGCAAAAATTAGTGTAACACAAAAGAGGATGTTGTGGAGAGCCATGATCAAAGATATCCTGAAGAGATATGGCACAGAAGATTAAGAAGTGAATAGACTGCAAAAATGGATAAAGATGGGTAGTAAATAATCAAAAGTTTCTTAGAACTGGATGTCGTGGAGAGCCATGATCACTCATATTCTGAAGCGACATGACACAGAAAATGAAGAAGTGAATACATGGCAGGACAAGGACAAACATGGATGGTAAAATATCAGTGATACTTTGAGCACTAAAAACAGATTTGCAGAGAGGCATTCTGAAGAGACGTGGCACAAAGAAGCCATAGTCTGTATAGTTTCCCCAACTAATTGTTGGTTTTATTTTCGTGAATGAAATTACTCTGATCCATTCATTGTTACTTGGCCACAACAAACTACAATGCATGCCTTTTGTACGAGGCAACACAAGTGTGTGTCTGAAGTAGCTTACACGTGTGGTACGATAAAACTGTGTAGGTTTCAGACCCACCGACTCCCTCAGTGTAAACTGTACCGATTTTAAACCCAGCCGTCTCCATTCGGTTCTTCGGTCAATTGAGGACTTGAACTCAATGACTGACTGATAAGGTTGATTGGATATACTCGTCGTGTTTTACTTACCTACGATTACTGTCGGGCTTTTAAGGCAAATTAAAGCAACTATATTAACAAAATGGCAACGCTGGTATAAATTTAATTCATAACACGCAAATACTGTGAGAACACATATATAAAATCATTATTCTATACAAACCTATTTGAATTAATGTCTTCGTCTTGTTTTTACAACGTTTCGGGCATTGAATTCTCCGTCCTTCGTCATGTGGTTTTTGCATTCTGTGAATTTCGTCGTGGCGGGCGTAGATCTTCTTCTTCTATGCACCGTGTCCTTTGAATAGTTTCTCCACAATTTCCTGCTCTTTGTACCACTGAAGAAATTTTGTATTTTTTTGTAATTTCTCCTAAACCCTGTTCTGCCATGCATTTACACAAACTCGCTAGGTAGGTTATGTGTTGTTTTCCTCTGTCCCTCTTGCCTTCAATCTGCCCTGTGAGTATCAAATTTTCCAAGCCCTCTTTCCTTATTGTGTGCTCTGTTTCTTTCTGATGTTAAGTGTAATTGTCCTTTTTTTATATGCACCTTTTACCGGAAGGAAACTGTAATAAACTGGTATGGACATCACCCAGACCTGGTTACAGAGATAGGACCTGTAACAATTCTATGGGACTTTACAATAATTGTCCATGCATCGTGATCAAAGACCACAAAACAGAATGGCAGTCCCCACAGATTGTAATGTATCTCTGAAGATCTTCAAAAAAAAAACTATCAAAATGCAAGGTTTTCTCAAAAATGTGACACATGAGGACATCAGTAATTCCAGTTGTAGTTGGAGCACTCGGATTGATCGGAAAAGGTTCTGGTAGATTCATCGAAGGTATTTCTCCTAGCCCATGCCTTAAAAAATACAAAAAATTGTACTCACAAGTACAGCTCACTCATTATGAAGAGCTTTATCGACGTAAAATTTGTGATCTTAATTTTTTTTTTTACATAAATGCAGCCATCTCTGACCTTAAGTCTCTGGTAGAACCCGGAAAGAAATGTTTCCAAGGAAATAATAATTTATTATTATTATTTTATTATTATTATTTCCTTTGATTTCTGCTATATACTCATTTCTTTCCGGGTCCCGCCCAGAGACCTAAGGTCAGAAATGGCATCATGACATTTTCCACTGACCAATTAAAAAAACAAAAAAACAACAAAAAAAAACGACCCCCCCCATATTTTACATAGATAAAGCCCTTCGTAAGGTGTGGGCTGTACTAGTGAGAACAATTTTTTGTATTTCTTTAAGGCATGGGCTTCCAGGAATCCCTTCAATGGGTCTACTGGAATTTTTTCCAACCAAGCCGAGGTCTCCAAATACAGCAGGGACTGTTGATGTTCCCACGTGCCACATTTTTGAGATTTCGACTTCAAGGTTCTTGTATTTTGATAGCTTTTTCAATATCTTCAAAGATACATTACAGTCTGCAGGGACTGCCATATCAATAAGGAGACACTTGTTTTGTTTGCGGTCTCTAATAACAATAACAATGTCTGGGCAGTTGACTTTGATTGTTCTGTCAGTGTGTATTGTGTAGTACCATAAAATCGTAACAGGTCCTTATCTCCGTAACCGGGTCTGGGTGGTGTTCATATTATTATTATTATTATTATTATTATTATTATTATCTTTTTTATTATTTTTATTTCATTTATTAATTTTTTATTTTTATTATTTGTTATTTATTCTTATTTAATGCTCTCTCCCATAAATTACTCTGGCAGCAGTATTATAAGTTTGAGTGGTTCCAGACAAATACATTATATTATTATTATTATTATTAATAATAATAATTGGCTAATAATAGTATTAATACTCCGACTAGAGAAGATTATGGCTGGGTACTCGGGACAGATCCAAGGAACTTTGTAAAGAGTTGAGAAGAATTCGTAATGCGAGGAAGAATCAAAACCATGCAAAGAGCAGCGATCGTTAAAAAAAAATGGCAAGCTGAGCGGAATGATGGATTGAGGTGACTTGCTGTCACGTGATCTTCAGAGTTAGACGCCATTTAGTTCTGATATGGAAACGGAATGAGTTTAAATAAGGAGGAGGAGGAAAGAAAAGGAATACAAAGAAACAGAAAATCGTATTTTTACCATATTACGATTTCTTTTTCCTCTTCTCTTTCTTCCATGAACTTTTATTAGGAAGAATTCATCTATGTAAAATGTGTGTGATTCTGTTTTTGTTTTGTTTTTTACAAGACATTTCTTGGGAACAAAGGAAACGTGTATAAAACAGAAATAAAAGGAAATACTACTACTACTACTAATAATAATAATAATGATAATAATAATAATAGTAATAAAAGAATATTAAAGAGAGCGCGTTTTATAATATTAGGGTGGTGCAAAATAATGACGTAATAATGTCATTTTTTGACGTTAAAAAATACGTCAAAAACGACATTATTACGTCATTATTTTTGCACCAACCTAATAGAAAGTGAACTTAATGTGGCCAATAAAATGAAGGATATCAACAGCTTAGCTTCACTATTATTAAACGGAAATTGAACTGCATTAAAAGATTGGAGGCTAAAACCAGAAAAAATGTTTACCCCAATGAGGATACACCACCTGAAATCAGATGTTGATGGGTTGTGCGTACCAAGAGCTTCAGGGGGCCGAGGTCTAATCCAATTTGAACTAACTCTAAAAATTACAACAATCAGATTGAAGCATACTTCACAAAAACAAATGACCCTCTTCTACAAATAGTAAAACACCAAATCCACTCCATCAAAAAAGAAGGTTCACTCTTCAAGAAACAGCTTAATATACTTGAAATCAATATCAAGAAAAACGAAGCGAATAGACTCTATGTCAAACGAGTAATACAGAAAGGAAAACAATTTGACCAAATGAAATTACAAAAACCTCGGAGTGCAAGGCGTTGCATGGCAAATACATAAAAAAAACAAAACGAAAGAAACAGATGTGGACCAACAGAAAACACATAAGTGGCTCACGAGCGCGGGGTTGAAAGCTGAGACCAAAGGCCTAATTATTGCAGCTTAGAACCAAAGCCTCGCAACCAGATCCTGTCACTGTGACATAATCAAAGATAGAACTAACCCGAAATGCAGGATCTGCGGAAAAATATGATGAAACTGTCGACCATATGACCTCAGGATGTCCGGAACTGACAATAAATGAATATAACCACAGATGTGACAAGGTAGAGATATATGTGCACCAAAAGAAGCACAAAATAACCACAAGTAAGTAAATTTAATAATAACTAGCAGTAGAGCCCGGCGTTGCCCGGGAATGTAACAGTAAGAGATAGATCAAGTATCGACCATCATAAAGACTGAAAAATAAAATTGACAAAGATTATTGTTTAAGGTTGACGGACACGCATGTCTTAATTAGTTGTTTGTTTTTTTTACGAACGAATTGGTCAAACCCAAACTCAAACAAAAAAATTGTTTTCAATCGTTATGGATCTACCGATTGAATAGAATTTTATTATAAACAATTGTCTTGTAAATGGAATTTTTTAAAGCATTCTGAATGTAAAAATAAAGAAAAAAGTGTGCAAGACAATAAGAAACCTGCCAAAATGATTTTCACTTATTGGATACAGTAAAAAAATTGCATATTTTGCTTGTGATGATTCATAATTAGAATTCTGATTTGAATATATTTTCCACTCGTTGTTTCTAATATAAAAAATATTAACTTTATTTGGGTTTATTAA
>CAHIKZ030000634.1:655000-765000 GCA_903632075.3 Acanthosepion pharaonis
AATTAACAGGAGAAAACAGGAGATGTATATATATCGTATAAAACCAAAATTGTACATTTGTTTGATTAAACTTTGAATCGTTGTATCTTAGAAATGATTAAAGATAAGTTACTGGAATTCACAGTGTTTTTTTTTTACACTGTAATATTTTTGGGACTATAATTTGAACAATAAGAATGTATATTTACTCTCCAAGTTTAACAGAAGAATTATAAGGAATCGATCATAAATGAAAATGACATGTTCATCATTAATTAATCATAGGTAAGGATCGGAAGCTCATGGAGGATTGAAATAAAGTTCAAATATATATATATATATATATATATATATATATATATATATATATATATGTTGTAACCTAAAAAGGTTTGCTGAATGAGGAATAACCAAAACGGAGGTTGTAAATGAAATGGTAATCTTTATAACATTAACTAAATACAATACTCGCCAACGGGGTGAAGAAGATAAGCCACTATCTATCATTTTTTTAAATCAATGTGAGGATTAAAAAAAAAACTAACAAAACTGTTGGAAACCCAAAACGAAAACACGGAGAATCAAAATGAAATTGGCTTGCTGTTAAACCGCCACAAATCATTTTAAATTTAAAATTTCCAGCGTCTCTGGTTCGGGCGCATGTGCAGTCGCATCAACATAAGCATAAATCTTAGATCGATGATATTCTAAAGTAGGAAACGCTTCACACTAAAACCCTTTTCATTTTGTCATACTTCTTTCCATTATATATATATATATATATATATATATATATATATATATATATATATATATATAGTTGTATATTTAGGCAGCAATCCTTCCTTTACGCATGTTTCATTAAAAACGACAGACAAGGTACTACGGTTAAGCTTTTTATTTAATTTTTCTTGTGTTCTGACAAGAACTTTCTTTTCTGGACAAAGGGTGTGTAAGAATTGTCAAATGTTTTGTATTTCCGAGCGCTTTCGGCTATACTTTTAACCATTATCAAGGATGATTCGATTTTTCAGCTTAATTGAGTGTGTGCGTTATGTGTATGTCTTAGTGTATGGTAGGAATGTTTTTAATTTCCGAATACGGTTAGGACATTGTGGCTTTGTTTGTAGTTAATATTGTTAAGAGTTGGCTTTTTCTTTTTTTATTATTAAAGCTTCCATTATTTTTAGACTTTTTTTTGCAGGTGGATGCAGTTAATATATTTGTGTTTTCTACTAGTATGTTTCTAATGGGGTCTGGTAAATCTGTGTGTGTGTTTAAATGTGTTCTAATGGAGCTGTGATCAGATAAGTGTAACGTAAGACGTCTGGATAAGCATGTAGTTGTGTAGCCGATGTAATTATTTATGAGTCCGGTTTGATCAGGAACACAGTTCCTTAAGGGGCATTTGAACTCATAGATAATGTTCGTTCTTTGTAATTTTGACTTAGTTGGTGTGTTTAATGAAACATGCATTTATATATATATATATATATATATATATATATATATATATATATATATACATTGAGCTCTCCGGATATCATCCTCCTTGGGTCTACCCATGCGGATTACCTAGTTTTGCATAAACCATATATATATATATATATATATATATATATAGGGTGCGATGGTTAAATTGTTGCCATTTTATATTTTTAACATGCGCGGTGTTTGTTTTTTTATTTTGTTAACTGCACAGTACAGTAGGGTCAGTTGGGCACCGTCTGTGACAAAAAGAGCATCATCACGCAATTCACTCCTCCAGCCATTTAGAAATGGCATGCTGTATTGATTGCCATTAGCGCCGAAAGCTCTAGTAAGAACATTTCAAAATATTTGTGCTGAGCATTCGAAAATACTTGAATGAGTCTAATGGTGATTACGAAGGTACAGCAGCTTGGAAAACATACTCTGATCATTATGATAAGAAAAAAACTCCTGAATTTGCTGGCAAGAGTCTCGGTATTTATCATTTCACCCACGGGAAACGAATATGGCACAAGGCCGGTTTTATTGTGGGTTTCTCCGAGCCCGTAGGCTCGGCCAAAAAAATAGCCTTTTGAAGCCTCCCCGGACGAAACCTTGCCCTTCGGCAAAGCCTCGTCCGGGTTCCTCTCTGCGTTAGCAGAGAGTTCGACAGACGTCGGAAGTCAGCCCAAGAACTTCTCCGCTGGCAAGAGTCTCAGACGCATGGAGTTTTACATTAAGGGCCATGTGAAAGTAATGCTATCCTGGATCAAGATGATGCCTTCTGGAAGACTCTGTGTCTGGCAACAGGACTCTGCATCATGACACACAAGCAGGAGAACCAAGTCATGGCTGTCAGACCATTTATGCGACCACATCACCCCTTATATCTGGCCACTTAACTCCCCAGACTGCAACGCCCTTGATTATTATGTGTGGAGCGTAGTTGAGCAAGAGACTAACGAAACTCCTTGTAACACCAAAGATGAACTGAAGGCAAGAATTATGGCAGCATTCACCAACTTAAACAGACTATCCAGAAGAGTTGCAGGAGATTCCGAAGTCGCCTGGAAGCCATGGTTGAAGCCAATGGCGATTTTATTGAATAAATTTACTCTTTAGTATTTCAAGTTATTTTTTTATTGTTTTTTAAGCGTTTCACCCCAAGCAAGGCGGGAAGCCACTAGGACGCAAGAGGTTACAGAAAATTTGGAGCAAGATCAGATAGGAGTGATAGAAGAAAGGATGAGGAGAAGGGTAGTGGATAGATCAAGGCAACTGGAGATGTCGATTGACATTACACTTGAATAGCTGGATATATATCTGTTAAAATGAGATGTCAGTGTTATTTTCATTTTTGCGTAATTTAAACGACAATTCATCCATTGCACCCTGTACACACACACACGAACACACACGAGCGCGCGCGCACACACACACACACACACACATATATATATATATATATAAATATAAAAAACTATATATATATATATATATATTGCTTTCTTTCCGTCTCTTTATATATATATTACTCTCTTTCCGTCTCTTTCCCTGATACATATATATATATATATATATATATATATATATATATATATATATTTAAATTATATTTAAATTTAATATAAATGAATACAAAGACAATAAAGTGAATGAGGAGGAAAAGGTGGACCTCGACTAAAAAGACAAATTTTAATTATATAAATTAAAATCGAACAAGGGGGGTGTAAATATATAGTTCCACAAGAGTATATAAAATAGAACAAAGTATATATATATATATATATATATATATATATATATATATATATATATATCAAGGAAAGAGACGGAAGTAGAGTAATATTCTTTGCCTAGAATTTTCAGATGCCGAATGCCATCTTTGTCTAAAAAAAGTGTAATCAGAAGTTTTGTTAAGATTAAATACGCGAATGGCTGACAAAGAAAAACAACAAATTTGAAGTATGTCTGAATTTATTTCTCTTTCAATTGTTTACAATCCAAATTGGAGAACCGCCCAACGAAGTTTTTGGCTCGTTTCCCGATTAAAACTGTTTGTTTGATCCTTCCTAACCGGAAGTATTCACTCTCACCATTCAGGCGAATGCCAGTTTTGCGGCTAGCTTAAATCGTGAACAACTGGAAAATATTTGAAAGAACAATCGGTGTAGTCTTTCTTGAAAGCTTTTCTTATGTGTCTACGTGTGTGATTGCGTTTGTGTGTTTGTATATAATGATATTTTTTTTTTCTAAGCTCTGCGAAAACCGTGGAATCAGTCTTGGGGAAGCAAACACATTTCAATAGTCTCGAAATTGATATATTCTGAATGAGAATTCCACAGTTTTTATACACTGACCGAGCAAAAGTTATCTACATTGTGCATCGTAATAAAGCTTCACACACACACACACACACACACAAATACAAATAAAGTCATAAATTTTTAAAGTGCACACGAACTTTATGGACACCTATATATATATATATATATATATATATATATATATATATATATATATATATATATATATATATATATATATAGTAAAGTTAATGGTCAGAGTTGAATTAGACCAGGAAAAAGTAATATTAAAAAGTGCTCAATACATATATAAAACATAAAAATTTAACATGTAGAGCTTTTAAGTCTAGACGGAAATCATTCTGACGATACAGAAAGGTTGAAACCAAGTTAGTGGAATCGGTTAATCTCCTAATTTTATGTGATATTCAGTACGTACATATGTAAATGTGTGTGTGTGGTCGTCGTCAGTATCCGTCCGTCTCGAGAGATGATGGCGTAGCGCGGTGCGCTACGAGCCTGGGCGTGATATATGGATATCTAAGTCTGCCAGACCTCTAGTTCCTTCTCTCGGCCTTGCTAGCAGAGTCCAAGGGAGAGGATAAACCAATACAGTTTGGTACCAGCGCGGCTGCATGAGTTGCCGGAGGGGAGCACAGAGTGCCGTCCATTCGCCTTAGGGACTCCACTCCGGGTTTGAATTCAGAGTTGTCCTTCTCCTAGACCAGTTGCCATCCAAGGCTATAGAACCCAGTCTGTCCTGCTATTTTACCCATAGCTGGAAGGAGAAGAAGAGGATTCACACTTTTCTTTAGCACGTAAGCGAATGTAATGGATTCGACTGGAATTCGAACTCGGCTCTCCGATTCCTCAATCCAAGTCGCTAACCATTACTCCACCGTGTGTGGCAGTGTGTGTGTGTGTGTGTGTGTGGGGGGGGTAAATAGACAAAATGAAGAAGAGAGAGAGAAAGGAGGAGAAGTTCTAAATCTATGCTCTAGAAGTTGAAATGAGGTCATCACTTCATTAGGACTGATGTTTTATTTTGCCATCCTGGCAGAATCCTCAGCCTTCATCTTTCTCGAGAGAAAACTAAATAGAAAAGAGCGAAAAAAAAAAAAAATTACTAAATTTATTGATAATCAAGAACTTAATTCCACAAGTTATGACTATCTCCTCCACCTCCCCGTTGTATCTCAAAAAAGAAACCCAACCACAATGATAGTCATCCTTTCTCCGCACAGCTGAAGACTTTCCGGATGTGTGCGGGCTTCCGGTCGGTGTCTCTTGGGTTTCTGGAAGTTTAGGGAGTCAGGAGAGAAACGAAAACCTTAGACAATCTCAAGTTTCGATGCACCTTGATTCATTTTGTATGTTAAAATTAACGTCCGGTATTTATAATTGGCTGACATCACAAGAACCCCCCACACACACACCAAAAAAAACGAATGAGTACAAAAAATGATTTTCCACCACTTGAAAGAGTTTGTGTTAATGAATCTCATCATAGCAGATTACTGTGACTCATCCTTTCCCTTCGTATTCCATTTGCAAGGAGGAAGTTCTATTCGAACAGCTTCTTTTCAAGAGCCGCTCTTTTGTGGAACTGACTCTCGATTTGATTTGTTTTGATTTGATTTGAGGGCACATCAAGTCCTCATGGGTCATTTAATGCCAAAATTTAATTTTCTTTGAAGCTTTGAAGTAACAAAATATTCTGCTTTCGCAGTTGAATACATGGTAGATGAAACTCAGCTTTTGTGCATATACAAGTTGGCGTGGAGATGATTACCAGAGGCGGTGATGTGTGTTTTATGCTGTTTTGTTGAAGTTATATTTTGGAATACAGTTTAATTTCTTTAAGAAATTGGAGGATATTGTATGGATTAATGTCATGAAACATCTTTCAGCTTAGTTTTTTTGGTTGGTAATTTTGCTATAATACGTACTGTTGATATCTTTATATGAAACTAGCAGTAGAGCCCGGCGTTGCCCGGGGATGTAAAAGTAAGAGATAGATCAAGTATCGACCATCATAAAGACTGAAAAATAAAATTGACAAAGATTATTGTTTAAGGTTGACGGACACGCATGTCTTAATTAGTTTTTTTTTTTTTTACGAATTGGTCAAACCCAAACTCAGACAAAAACATTGTTTTCAATCGTTATGAGTCTACCGATGGAATAGAATTTTATTATAAACAATTGTCTTGTAAATGGAATTTTTAAAGCATTCTGAATGTAAAAATAAAGAAAAAAGTATGCAAGACAATAAGAAACACTACCTGCCAAAAAAAGTGAAGTTTTGTTGAAATCGGTTGAAAAATGTAGGAAATCCGATCCCATATATAAACGAACACACACACACACACACACACACACACACACAACCTGGGTTTTATAATAAGTATAACTCGATATGAGTTGTCCCCCTTTCATTCTTACAGCGATGCCTCTTAATCGTGTTTTCAAATTGATTTCGTGCAAAAACAATTGTGTTTTTCCAATTTTGGGTGCTGTCAGAACCACCGCAAGGTAATTTTACGTAGTCCTGGGAAGTTTTGTTGAAATCAGTTGAAAAATGTAGGAAATCCGATCCAATATATAAACGTACAGACACACACACACACAACCTGGGTTTTATAATAAGTATGATATATTACTGGTATTTTTACTATAAAAATGTAATTTTACACTTTTCATAGTGTTTTGTTTTTCTTTGGGTGTTCCCTATTTGAACCTTAACAGGTGCAACCACCCCAGGTCAGGGTGGAGCTGGGAACAACAGAAATGAAGAGGTGGTTCCACGTTCCTCAAACGCCCCAGTATCCTGATTAGCCTCCTTTATTGTCATACTCAGACTTAACAGACTCTCGAAAAGATGCCTCCCAGATCACAGCAATTTTAACCTCTTCAAGTCGATTTATCTATCCTACATACCTCCATAATCTGCACTTCTTACCTCTTCCTCTAACGTCAATAAAACAGCGTTATTCAATAAACCTCTGCCTTGGGTGGCTCTTAGGTCTTGTACTGTGTAAGCAATAGTGCAAAAATGCAATACTGTTTTTGTTATATAAAAATAGGACTTCTGTCAACTTTGATTCTTCTTGCTGGATGTACCGTGTCCCTTCAGGACGTGTGCGATCATACTCCTCCACAACTTTCTGCTTCCTCTTGTTTCAATTATTTCAAAGGCTTTCAGGTGTTAAATTCTCTAGGCCCTCTTCCGTCTTTATATATCCCAGAAATATCAACTCCTTAATTGTAAATATATGTTTCTTTGTAGATCCCATATTGCTTAAAAGTTTATCCTTGCTCACATATATATGTTCATAGTATTCATTATTGTCGTTGGTAGAAACACATCTTGCTTCAAATTCCATTGTCATCTGAGTGGAGGTTGTTCATCATTCACTGTCATTTAAGAGATTAGATATTACGTACCAGTTCAGCACTCTTTTCTTTGTTTCTAACGACATTTTCCCATCTCTTAATACTTTGTTTAGTTTCCGAAAAGCATGAGGAGATTGTCCATCATTTACTGTCATTTAAGAGATTAGATATTACGTACCAGTTCAGCACTCTTTTCTTTGTTTCTAACAACATTTTCCTATCTCTTAATACTTTGCTTGGTTTCTGAAAGGCATGAGGAGATTATCCATCATTCACTGTCATTTAAGAGATTAGATATTACATAGCAGTTCAGCACTCTTTTCTTTGTTTCTAACGACATTTTCCTATCTCATGATACTTTGCTTAGTTTCTGAAAGACATGAAAAGACTGTCCAGCATTCACTACCATATTGTAAAATAGATATTAGAAAGTAGTCCAAGACTCTTTTCTTTGTTTTTAAAGGCATTTTCCTATCTCGCAATTCTTTGCTTAGTTTCTGAAAGACATGAAGAGATTGTCCAGCATTCTTTGCTATATAGGAGATTCGATATTACATAGCAGTTCAGCACTGTTTTCATTGTTTCTAATGATATTTTCCTACCTCTTTATACTTTGTTTAGTTTATGAAAGGTATGAGGAGATTGTCCGTCATTCACTGTCATTTAAGAGATTAGATATTACGTACCAGTTCAGTACTCTTTTCTTTGTTTCTGATATATCCCAGAAAGGGATATATTTGAACGAAGTAACTAAGTAGTTTTGGCTACTATACACCAAGTAGAATAGGGTAGCAGTAATTGACTGGTACGCGTCGTAGTCGCAGGTAAGAAGTGTAGATCAATGGTGTAGTCCAGTGGGCGTCATTATAGACTTAGCACTCAGACTAAGGCTATCTCTGACTCTCCTACACGTCCGTCGATATTTATGACGGACACTAGCCAATCATATTCCAGTGAGGGGGAACACAGGTGTATGCATATTCCATTTTATCAGTTTCTAACGATATTTTCCTATCTCTTACTACTTTGATTAGTTTCTGAAAGGCATGAGGCGATTGTCCAGCATACACTGTCACATTGGAAATTATATATTATATGGCTTTTTTGTTTCTAGCCACATTTTCCACTTCCTAATACATTGCATGGCGAGATAGTCCAGCATTTACTACCATATCGAGTGTTTGATATTAAATAGTGGTTCACCATCTTTTCTTTGTTTCTAGCGGCCTTTTCCAATCTCTTAATACTTTGCTTAGTTTATGAAAGGCATGAGATTGTCCAGCATACAATGCCATAGAGGAGATTGGATATTACATAGCAGTTCAGCATTTTTTTCTTTGTTTCTAAAGATATCGTCTTTCTCTTGACATTTCTGGTCGGTACTTTTTCTATCCCTATTTTTTTGTCTACGTCCCGTGTCCCTTCAGGGTGGGGACAAATATGGTTACCCATTTCCTACCCTATGTATCGCTTAGCAACGTTTGTCTTTTTCCTCACCATTCCTGTTCTTCTAGCGTATCTGATTAATTGGCTTGCACGGTGCTTCCTCCTGCCCTTTTTGCGTTTGATATATAATGTAATGTAGGAGGTACGGTGGTACGGCTAGGATTGAGGAATCGAAGAGCCGAGTTCGAATTCCAGTAGAATCCATTACATTCTCTTACGTGCTAATACCCATGAGAAAAGTATGAATCCTTGTTTTCTACCCCCAAGAAAGTAGTAGGACAGATCGAGCAACTGGTCTACCACAGAAAGAAATGGCAACCTACTGCGGGAAAAAAATCTGCCTCGTCAGTAACGTATCGAAAGATAGATGATCGCCTAAGCGTGTTTCACGCATGGCACATAACTGACTGAAATTCACTTACGTGCTAATACCTATGGGAAAGGGATGAATCCTCTTCTTCTAAATACCTGGGTAAATATTAGGACAGACCGGGTTCTATAGCCTTGGATGGCAACTGGTCTACCGCAGAAAGAAATTGCAAACTACTGCGGGGAAATAATCTGCCTCGTCAGTCACGTATCGAAAGATACATGATCGCCAAAGCGTGTATCACGCATGGCACATAACTGACTGAAATTCACTTACGTGCTAATACCCTTGGGAAACGTATGAATCCTCTTCTTCTGCTATGGGTAAATAACAGGACAGACCGTGTTCTTTAGCCTTGGATGGCAACTGGTCTACCTCAGAAAGAAATGTCAACCTACTGCGGGGAAAAAATCTGCCTCGTCAGTCACGTATTAAAAGCTAAATGATCGCCTAAGCGTGTATCACGCCTGGCACATAACTGACTGATGCAATGTGAGTGTCTGTTTTTCCAAGTCTTTTTTCCTCATTTTGTGTTCCAGAGATGCCAACTGTCGCTTTCTGATTTTAAGTATAAATTTCCCTTTTTCTTTAAAAAAAAACTCCTCGTTGCTTACACGTTCCGTCTATGGAATTCTCACCATCCTTCTGTAGAACAAATATTTCTTGTCTCATCTGTAAAGAAACTGTCCAGTATTCACAGCCATATAGGAAGATTGATATTATATTACATGGAATTTATCTTTTGCTCTGATGCTATAAAAGTTGGTTCACTGTGTCGTATCAGATAGTTTTTCTTGACATAGTCAATTTTGCACGTTTATAATTCTATCTTCCGTTCGTGCATTGAATATTGCTGCCACATCTGGATTGGTGTTCGTGTTATATATCTCGAGATACTTGATAAAATCCAAACAAGGGTCCGCAATATTATCGGTTTTGGTCACTTTCCCATCGCGTTAACAAGGGACCAAACAGGTGAAAGTCTGAAGGGGCAAGGTCTGGGCTGTAAGGGGGATGAGGGAGGAGTTCCCAGCCCAACTCGTTGATGGTCTGCACCGTTTGGGCTGCTGTGTGAAGCCTTGCGTTGTCATGATGCAAGATGACACCTCCTGACTGATGACCCCTGCGTTCTTTCTTTATGTCTTTCTTGACCTGCCTCAGTAGTTCACAGTAGTTCTTCTGTCAGACTGAATGAGGTCATTGACTGATTCGATCATCTCAGGAGACCTCACTTCTGTAGGCCTCCCAGGCCTGTCTTCATCCTCAACACTGCTCCATCCTTCTTTAAACAATTTAGCCCACTTGCAGACATTTTTTTTTGGCTGAAACATGTGGCACTATACGCAGTTGACATTCTCCTATGAATTTCAACTGGTTTGCACCTTTCAGCAACCAAAAACTTGATAACTGACCGCTGTTCAATCCTGGAGCATGCTTCTTGGTCGGCCATCTTTGTTAATCGACAAAACTGTCAAAGTTTTTTTTTTAATCTGCAAAAGAAATTAAATCCATGGGAAAAAGAAGTAAAACAAAAAAAAAAAAAAAAGAAGTAAGCTTCTATCTGTATTAGAAGTCCTTATACCGAAAAATTCACCTTATTTATTGAATGACACTCGTATTTGTTTACATATATTTATCGGTCTTGTCCAACTTTCTCATGTAGTTGGACCGGCTGGCAGGAAATTCTACCCACATGTGTTCTTCGACAATACATACTCATCACCGCCACCGTCCGCTAGAGTACCTGACACCTTATGTTATCCTCTACCTTTACAAGAACCAGATCAGGCCGAAATTGAAGTACCATTGTCATATTTGGGCTGGAGCTTCCTTGTCCTCAGTTCCCAGTCTTGTTAGAGTTTAAAAGAGTCTTCGAAGCCTTTTCGATTACGAATAATTTTACAACTTCTCTCTTACAGTCGGGAGGTGGCGATCCCCTCACCGCTCTACGCTACTTCCATGGAAAGTGCTCGGACGAACTGCCTTCCTTGATTACCCCCGGTCTAACCTTCACGGCTAGGACCAGCCATGCTACGCCCATTTTAACAAACCCACCTACATTCCCTCTGTATTCCACTGATGAGAAGTCAGCTCCAGTCAAACCGCTTCTTCACGTGAACCACTGCTAAGTAGAACCGACTCCCAAGAGGATGTTTCCCCGATCTCTACAACTCTTAACCTGCTCGAGTCTAGGGTTAACCGTTATCTTTCTGTCCTAAACTGACTCTTAATTCAACCCTCTACTTTGAATGCCACGCGGCCTTGTACACGGTGAACCTTATTGTAATAAAAAAAATACAATGTGTCGCTTTACAGTTAGTCATTTTTTTTTTAAAAGAAAAAAATTCCTTTACTGCTTTATCTTCGATCTCTTTAGGTTTTTCTTCTGAGTTTGTCATCAACTCAATGCCATCTACGTATCTTCTGTTGTTAATCTTATATCCGTCGGTACTAACTCCTAATAAATCTTCTAATGCTCTTAGTAGCGTATAGAGTCTATTTTTATTTTAATTCGGATTAGGCTGGCGAAAGATCTTTTCCTAGCCTTTTACTAAACATTTTTTTCAAACAAGGCAGACGGTATCTTTAAGAAACAATCATCACTTGGCGCCACTAGTTCTCTGTAAATTGCTAAAATGGAACGAGGCGCTTTTAACAAAGTATTTCTAGTGCGTGCAAAAAAACCCCAAAACCCGTAAATAATGTAATCTATGATACGATATAGTTTTAGGTTTTACGAGCGTATCTGTTTGCCTACGAAAATATCAAATAGATTAAGTTGATGGCTTTATCATCATTTTATTCAAATTGATATTCTCATCGGTATTTTATTGAAAATACATTTCATCGAAAGAGTTTATCTATCTATCTATCTATCTATCTATCTATCTATCTATCTATCTATCTATCTATCTATCTATCTATCTCACTCTATTCAGTATCTATCTATCTATTAACATCTGTTTGTTTCTAACTTTCTTATTTACTTGCTTTATTTACTATCTATCTATCTATCTATCTATCTATCTATCTATCTATCTATCTATTAGCGTCTGTTCGTTTCTAACTTTCTTATTTACTTTCTTTATTTACTTTCTATCTATCTATCTATCTATCTATCTATCTATCTGTCTGTCTGTTTCTTGAATCAATGTCTATAACATATTTGTATTATTTCAAGGTAAACATTTACTTCATTATACAAAGAGAAAATCTCACTCATAAGTTTAGCTCAGTTCTTTGAATTCCCTTCTTTAAAAGGTAAATAAATTCGATCGGTTTTATCATAAATTTTACATTCTCTGTATCAAAATCTTCCTAATATCAGTAAAACCCGACTTATGTAAAAAATAAATAAAACAAAATAAAATAAAACTACCACATCACGCTAAGAAACACTGTGCCCCCCATTTTTTTTTCTCCCGTTCTCCTCTGTCGGCCTCAGAGACGCCAACTTGCTGCTGAATATTGCAATCTTGTTTTTATACCCATCTTCCATTACATATCCGTCGAGACTTTCTTATTCGCTGGGGCCGCTCGACTTACGTGAACGATAATACTCGATCTAAACTCAGATATTGATCTGTTATTCTTGGAAAAAAGTATGTTAACCCAAGAGGAGACTGTGTTCTGTTCGAGTAGGAATTCTTGTCGAGAAAACAGATCGCTATTTACGTGTGAGATAAGGGGAAATACAGATTTCTGACCAAATTCAGAGAGTCTGTCTTCGAATTAGGTAGACTTCGGCAAATAGTAGACTTCTTCTGTGCGTCAAATCCCTTCAAGACATTGACGATCATGGCCCTTCACATTTTCATATCGTTTGTAGAGTAACTGGGCAGGGTCAATAGGGAATACCCAACAAACAGAATTGACAAAGTTTGCAATAACAAAAGAACGAAAAGAACAGGACAAAATTATACGAAAATATATATATATATATATATATATATATATATATATATATATATATATATATATATATATATATATATATATATATATATATATATATATATATATATATATATATATATATATATATATATATATATATGCTTAAATTCACCTTCATCCCAGCCGTCCGCCAACGGCTTATGGATAGATTCTCCGACTGACACGAGTGCAGCCGGGTTTCGATCCTAGCTAGAAAACCAGATGTCTAGCCATACTGATGAGCTGTGATACAAAGAAACAGTTTGTCTTTCGATGACAATCTATCGATATATATATATATATATATATATATATATATATATATATATATATATATATATATATATTATAGTAAAAAAGAAAAAACAATAAGATATATAATCCGGTATTGATATTTTAATTTTTACAAAACAGTGCTCAATGTAAATTTCCAGAGCGTAAATATTATAAATTAACTGATTTAAAAATATGATTTCATTGCTACACAGGAATTACCATGTTTCAAAATCAGAAAGTAAAAACTTCAAATTCAATTATATAATTAAATCAAAAGCATTAGTTCTGTTTCATCTTCCAGCAAATTTTGGAATAACTTATTTTGAAATTTACTGAGTTTTAAAAGCACATACATTCATAATATTTGTTTTCAAGGATACAGAGAAATCCAATCATTTAGACAGGGGTGGTAGTGTGTTCTTTTTTATTAACTATTATTGTATCAAATCATGAGTTACGTTCGAAAAAGAAGTTAAGTCTAGGTATGGTAGGGGTGCCTTTTTTAACGAATGATGACATCCGTTCAATGCATGTCGTCTGTTTTTCTTTATCTACGGCAAAAAGTTTTTCGGCGTTTTATTCGTTAAATTCGTACTTGTATACATATAGATTCTTTCTAAAAGGTGTTTCTGGATTAGAATACGTTGTATTGAACTACAATTTTAAAAAGGCATCCATATATATATATATATATATATATATATATATATATATATATAAGGAGATATAGTTTTAAGGTATGCTATATTTATGGAATAAAGTGCTCAACATCAGAGATGGAGCGTATCTAAATATGAAAGTGAATATTGAAGTCAACATTCAGAGGCGACAGCCTGTTTCATGGTAAACACAATCAGCAGGCCTGAATGATGTGAAAGAATAAAAAGTGATGAGACAAACGACAAAATAGAACAAGAATATGGCGAATAAGACCGAGAAGTGGTCAATCTCATTGGCTAGGAAGAAATCCCAGCATGCATCTGTACGACTTGTCTATAAATTTGGGGAGGCGGAAGTCGTTGAAGTTATTTAAAATCTGATTGCAGTCAATTGAAAATATTTTTTCTATCTCTCCTAATCGCTGCTTCGCTATCGATATACACAAGCTCGTAAGACAAGTTCATGCGTTGTCCTTCTTTCCTTCAATCTGTCCTGTGAGTGTCAAGCTTTCTAAAGCTTCTTTCCTCATTATGCATCCATTTCAGCGGTTTCTTTCTGGTTTAAAGTGCTTATATTATGCTTCTTGAATCTTCTTAAGCAAGAGGAGGAAGGCAAGAAGCAGAGAAACCTCTGTGTGTCCAGAGAAAAACAGAATTAGAGACCAAGCTAGAATAAATAAGACACACAGGGAAATACATTGAGAATACCAAACGAAAAGAAGACCCGTAATTTGGCCAGGTCCGCGGTTGAACCGGAGTCTGTCGCACGGGACGCGGAGATTAAAAAATAGTTATTCTCCTCTTGCGGGCAGATTTATTTTTACTTCAATGGCAATGGGGACTTCTATAACCACTATTGGCACTCATTCGATGGCGTTCCTTCGGACGGTTGGCGGGATTGCGTCCCAATTAAGATACGAGTCACCTGAAAAGGAGTGGCTCTTGCAATGTCTCTCATTGGCGATGGTGTGAGGTAATACTTTCGCCATCATTTCTGCTGGTAGAGGATAGCAAAAAAAAAAATAAAAAATTGAATAAAAAATGAGAACTGACATTGATTTTAACTCTCCTTCATATAGTTTTATTTGCTGTGTCCCTTTAGAGCTTTGGTGATGATGGCTCTCCACTATTTCCAGTCCATTATAGTCCTCTGTGAATTTTCTCTTTTCGCTATCACTCCTAAACCCTGTTCTGCAAACCATTTATATTAGGTTGGTGCAAAAATAATGACGTAATAATGTCGTTTTTTGAGGTTAAAAAATACGTTAAAAAACGACATTATTACAACATTATTTTTGCACCAACCTAATATAAGCTTGTTAGGTTATATGCTGTTTTCCTCTGTCACTTTTTGTTTTCAATCCAGTGCGTGTCAGATTTTCCACGTCTACTTTCCTCACATGTTCAGTCCTCAACATCTTTCTGTAGAACCACATTTCTATTACCTCAAGTCTTTTTTGTCATTCAATTGTTCAGCATTCACTGCCATATAGGAGGATTGATATTACAGAGAAAATCAATTTTGAATTTCACCTCATTCAATACTGTGTTTACATACCATATCGCGTGAATCTTACAAATACAAATTTACACATACCATCACAAATGTCGGCCATATTCAAACAATTTAGCAATTCTTCTTCTTCTTCTTCTTCTTCTTCTTCTTCTCCTCCTCCTCCTCCTCCTCTCCTTCTTCTTCTTCTCCTCCTCTTCTTCTTCTTCTTCTTCATGTGTTGTGTTCCCTCAGGACGTAGGCGATCATGGCTCTCCACAATTTTTCCTTTGTAGCTCTTAATAAATTTTGTCTTTCTGCTATGTCTCCCAAACCTTGTTCTGCCATCCATTTACTCAAGCTCCTCCTTCTTCTATGTGCCGTTTCCCTTCAAGTCGTTGGAGGTCATGGCTCTCCACAATTTCCTGTCCTTTGTAACTCTGAATAAAATTTGTCTCTTCGTTATTTCTCACAAAACCTTTTCCACCATCCATTTACTTAAGCTCATCAATCATGTCATGCGTTGTTTTCCTCTGTCCCTCTTGCCCTCTATCAGTCCTATGAGTATCAGATTTTCCAAGCCTTCCTTCCTCATTATTTGCCCCAGAATTTCAACTGTTTCTTACTGATAGTAAATATAAGTTTGCTTTTTGTTTCCATTTTCACTAAAACATTGTTTTTTCTCAAATGTTCGGTCCCTGGTACGCTCAGCATCTTTTTATGGAACTACATTTCTATTGCTTCAAGTCTCTTCTTCATCTTTGAAAAGATTGACCAGCATTCACTGCCACATAGTAGGACAGATATCACGTAAGAGTTCAGTACTCTTTTCTTTGTTTCTAATACTCTGCTTAGATTTTGGAATGTGAAACAATACGATTCCTCACACATTCTTAGGAGATAAATAGATAGATTCTTTTTCGTTTTAAGTGAATTTAATGAGATTTCAAGAACCCTGACTCCAGGCTGCCTTTGAACTGGCAAACTTAAAATTTTGTTAATGATTTTAGATAATCATAAAAGTCCTTTTAAAAAAACTGACCACGCAAAAGCTGAATAGGTGGTTTCTTTTACTGGAGCACAAGTGGAGAGATAGGAGTAGTGGGACCCCAACTGGTGTCCATATGATGAGTAGTCAGTCATAAGCAGTCAGTGATATTGGGATTAGCGAGCAGTGAGTCGCAGAGGTGGTCATTGAATGTAAGGGTCCTCTTTCCATGACTGGAAATTAGTAAGATAGTAGTTCTCGAAGGTGAAGGAAGGCATTCCTGATTTAGTGAGAAGTCGTATTGTTGGCTATTTCTTAGTCAGTGCCTTGAAAAGTATTCGTTGTTATTCTTTGTTGAATTCGATTACGGTCAAACCTGTGAACATCGCGAGTCAGGTGTATGTGTATACAGAGCCGACCTTCGATGTTATCACAGTTGTGCAGTGATGAAGCTGAGTAAGGCATCGTCACGAATGTATCTTTGGCTATACAAATGTGTCTTCGGATTTCAGTGTCGCATTTTCCGTCCTTTGTTAGGACACTTCCTAGATATTAAAATTTCCGCACTTGTTTGACTTTTGTAGTTTGAGATACAAAGGGCAGGACATTTTGGAGAGCCATGATCTCCCACGACCTGAGGTGACACGGCACATGAAGAAGAAGATTCTAGGATTTTAATTATTTACACGCGGATCTTTTCTGTAATTATCACAGCGTTTCGGTCGTTGTGTATCTGGTCTTCATCAGTTGCATCCGGGTATTACGAACCGTATTCTTTATTTAATGTACGGAAGTAGACTGTCCTCGTCCCACTGCCCATGTCTAGGGATATCTCGTCCCTTCGCTTAGTGGATTAACGTTGGGTCGTAAATTTGGTGATAGTAATTGTGAGTTCAATCCCTGGGCCTGGTAGTGCGTACTTGGTCTCAATGGATTCAAGGCGAGCAGTACTAAAAATAGACGAGATATCTCTAGACATAGACATTGGAACGAGAAGAATCTAGGCGTGTAGATTAAATAAAGGGTTCAATTCGGAATTCTGCTTAGGGTACATACACCTGATGAAGGCCGGAGGGTACAAGGTCCGAAACGTTAAGAAAAACAGAGATGAAGACGAGAGTTCGCGTGTAAATATTGCAATGTTTCCAGCAGAAATGATGGCGAAAGTATTACCTCACACCATCGCCAATGAGATATGCTGCAAGAACCACACCGTTTCGCGTGACTCGTATCTTAATCGAGACGCAATCCCGTCAACTTTCGAAAGAAACGCCATCGAATGAGTGCCATGCTTTTATATTCTGTTTTTTTTCGTTCCTGTTCTTTTATTGTCCTGTCTCCTTAATAGTGTTTTTTTTTCTCATATTCTCTTACCCTCAGCAACTCCTTGCATCTTAGTGGTTTTATTACCTTGCTTGGGGTGAAATGATTAAAAAAAATGTAAGGAAGAATCCTTTTTTTAAGTAAATAAATGTGAAAATATCTCTTAATTACAGAAAATTCTGACAGAAATTATGATTTTTATCTCCGTATTAGTATTTCTATAGACTGCAGTTATCTCCATCGACGTAGGGCTCCTCGAGGTGGTGTAATAATTAGCAAGCTTGTCTCGCTAAAACAATTACGAATGAGTAGTGAGTTCGATCCTCAATGGGTGCCTCTTACTTTCGGCCTTGTGCCACTTCCAAGTTACGCTTGGAAAATCACTGTCTCCATTGACGTATCAAAGAAAGAATTCTGCTTTTTAAATCATTAAAAGTAAAAACAAATTTCAATGAAAGCTGACACTTAGAAACAGTCGGAATTATGTCTTTATTTATTTTGCAAATACGTTGTTTATATTTTTGTCTGAATAATCTACAGCTTTATCTAAACAATTCTTTCTGGTGTTTCATGATCTGCTCTCTGACAGTGGCCTACAAACTGGATTCTTCTCGCTTTCACGAGAAAGGAGACAGAAAATAAATTGCCACAGAGTAATTCCCTGGTAAGATGGATTTTTTTTCACTAAACAAATAGATAATAATAATAATAATAATAATAACGTAGACAAAACCCGTACCCATCAGTGGCTACGTAGTGCAGGGTTGAAAGCGGAAACTGAAGGTTTTATCCTTGCTGCGCAGGACCAATGCTTGCTAACTAGGAATTATCAAGCACATATACTAAAATATTGTGTCAGCCCAAAATGCAGATTCTGTGATAAATATCCAGAAACGATTGATCATCTTGTATCAAGTTGTACGGTGTTGGCACCCACTGAATATAAAACCCGACATGACAGAGTGGGCCAATATTTGCACTGGAAAATCTGCAACTTCTACGGGAAGGAAACTGAAAGAAACTGGTATGAACACCACCCAGACCCGGTTACGGAGATAAGACCTGTTACAATTCTATGGGACTACACAATACACACTGACAGAACAATCAAGCCCAACCGGCCAGATATTGTTATTAAAGACCACAAACAAAAACGATGCCTCCTTATTGATATGGCAGTCCCTGCTGACTGCAATGTATCTTTGAAGATATTCAAAAAGTTGTCAAAGTACAAGAACCTTGAAATAGAAATCTCGAAAATGTGGCATATGGGAACATCAACAATCCCTGTTGTAGTTGGAGCCCTAGGATTGGTTGGAAAAGATTGCAGTAGACTAATTGAAGGGATTCTTGGAAGTCCATGCCTCAAGGAAATACAAAAAATTGTTCTGACAAGTACAGCCCACGCCTTACGAAGGGCTTTATCTATGTAATTTAATTTTTTTTTTTCTGTCAGTGGAAAGTGTCATGACGCCATTTCTAAACTTAGGTCCTGGGCGGACCCGGAAAAGAAAATGTAAACGCCAGAAATCAAAAAAATAATAATAATAATAATAATAATAAACAAAACGTGAAAGGCTTATATACCACGTCCTTTCAGAACGTAGGCGATCATGGCTCTCCACAACATCCTATCCTTCGTAGCTCTCAGCTATATTTGAATGTTTGCTATCACCCCAGTCTCTGTTCTGTTGCCCATTCACACAAGCATGTTGGGTAAATTATTCACTGTTTTTCTCTGCCCCTATTTCATTCACTATGTCCTTTGAGTGTTAAATTCTCCAAGCCCTCTTTCCTCATCAAGTATACCTGAAATTCCTAGAGTCCGCCATGTCACGCACATTGTAGGAAATCATCCACATTCCCTTCATATCCCATTAGTGAGAAGTAAGTTCCACATGAATCGTTGCTCTATGGAACTGTCTCCCAAGCGGATGTATCCCCGATAATTACAATCTTAACCTGTTCAAGTAGTTAACCGCCATCTTTTTCTTCTATCCATATAAACTGCCTCGATGTAAGCCTCTATTTCGAGTGACCTTGTAGAGAGTGAACCTTACCATAAAAAAAACAACAACATACAATCTATTACTTTACAGTTAATCTTTTTCTAATTTCCTTTACTGATTCAAACTATAGGTGTTATTTTTGCCATTTTTCTTAAAACTTTCTTGCTACTCACATGCGCCATCCATAATATTCTCATCATCCTTCTGTATAACCATGTCTCCGTTCAAGCCTAATATTCAATCTCGAAGAATTTGTCCAGTATTCGATGCTGTATAAGAGGAAACATGTTACAAGGTGTTCGGCATTTTTTTCTTTGTTTCTAATAAAATTTTACTCTTTCTTAATACTTTACGAGGTCGGTTCATTTTCTAGGCTAGGCTAGGCTGCCGACAAGAGATTCCTTAAACTTTTATAAAGCAATGATTTTAATTTTCTACATTGTGTTTTAAGTAGATAATGTTTGATTTTAGTTCAGAATGTTTAAATTTTATAAAGCAGTGATTTTAATTTTGTAGATGTTATAACTTCTAAAATTAAATAGTTTCATAAACTGAAAAGATATCAATATGACAAACTCATATTTATTTGACTTTGCAGAAAGCAAAACAAGGAAAAGAATGTTTTGGTTTGTGTCATTGTGTTTCAAGTAAATAACATGTTTCATTTTAGTTCAGAATGTTTAAATCTTAGACATTTTTATAAACCAGTGATTTTATTTTTTCTAGATGTTATGACTTCGAAGTAGTTTTTATATTACAGATGTGTGGAAATATGCGCTAATTTGGTTTGCAATAAATAGTAAAATAGTGATATTTCTGAAAGAATAGTTTTATCGACAAACAAAAGATAAATAATCTTTTGATTTGTTTAGCGGCATATCAACTCTTCATGGGTCATTTAATGCCGAAATTTTATTTAGGAGGTTTGAAGTAATAACAATATGCTATATGTTATTTTGCTTTCACAATTGAATACATGGTAGATGATATTTTGCTTTTGTGCATATACATGTTTGTGTAGATATTAATATAGTCAGTGATATGTGTGTGTTATGTTGTAGTTTTGTTGCGGTTACTTTTTGGAATACAGTTTGATTTCTTTAAGAAATTGTAAGATATTATATATGAAAGAATTCTTTCCTGTTGGTTGTTTGTTTGTTTGATTTTGTTTGGTGGTATATCAACACATCTATGGGTTATTTAATGCCGAAATCTAAATATTTTGTGCATAATTCCATGCTTTCAACTCCAGATATTTTGTACATAATTTTGTAATTTCAAAGTAAAGACGTGATTTTTAGATATACAATTTGTAGATCATAAAATATCTTCTTGGTGATTTTGTAGATCATAAAATGTTTTCTTGGTGATTTTATACATCATAAAATATCTTCTTGGTGATTTTGTAGATCATAAAATGTCTTAGTGATTTTGTAGATCATAAAATGTTTTCTTGGTGATTTTGTAGATCATAAAATATCTTCTTGGTGATTTTGCAGATCATAAAATGTCTTAGTGATTTTGTAGATCATAAAATGTTTTTTTGGTGATTTTGTAGATCATGAAATATCTTCTTGATGATCTACAAAATCATCAGAAAAAATATTTATGATCTATAAAATCACCAAGATATTTTATGATCTACAAGATCATAAAATATCTTGGTGATTTTATAGATCATAAAATATCTTCTTGCTGATTTTGTAGATCATAAAATGTCATGAAATATCTTCTTGCTGATGGTGTAGTTTATAAAAGGTCTTTTTAGTGATTTTGTAGATCATAAAATGTCTTCTTATTGATTTTTTAGATCATGAAATATCTTCTTGCTGATTTTGTAGATCATAAAATGTCTTCTTGGTGATTTTGTAGATCATAAAATATCTTCTTGCTGATTTTGTAGATCATAAAAATGTCTTCTTGCTGATTTTGTAGAGCATGAAATATCTTGTTGCTGATTGTGTAGTTCATAAAATGTCTTTTTAGTGATTTTGTAGATAATAAAATGTCTTAGTGATTTTATAGATCGTAAAATATCTTCTTGCTGATTGTGTAGTTCATAAAATGTCTTCTTATTGATTTTGTAGATCATGAAATATTTTCTTGCTGATTTTGTAGATCATAAAATATCTTCTTGGTGATTTTGTAGATCATGAAATGTCTTCTTGGTGATATTGTAGATCATAAAATATCTTGGTGATTTTATATATCATAAAATATCTTCTTGCTGATTGTGTAGATCATGAAATATCTTCTTGCTGATTGTGTAGTTCATAAAATATCTTCTTGGTGATTTTGTAGATGATGAAATATGTTCTTGCTGATTGTGTAGTTCATAAAATATCTTAGTGATTTTGTAGATCATAAAATATCTTCTTAGTGATTTTGTAGATCATAAAATATCTTCTTGCTGATTTTGTAGACCATAAAATGTCTTCTTGCTGATTTTGTAGAGCATGAAATATATTCGTGCTGATTGTGTAGTTCATAAAATGTCCTTTTAGTGATTTTGTAGATCATAAAATGTCTTCTTGCTGATTTTTTAGATCATGAAATATCTTCTTGCTGATTTTGTAGATCATAAAATGTCTTCTTGGTGATTTTGTAGATCATAAAATATCTTCTTGCTGATTTTGTAGATCATAAAAATGTCTTCTTGCTGATTTTGTAGAGCATGAAATATCTTGTTGCTGATTGTGTAGTTCATAAAATGTCTTTTTAGTGATTTTGTAGATCATAAAATGTCTTCTTGCTGATTTTGTAGAGCATGAAATATCTTCGTGCTGATTGTGTAGTTCATAAAATGTCTTTTTAGTGATTTTGTAGATCATAAAATGTCTTCTTGGTGATTTTGTAGATCATAAAATATCTTCTTGCTGATTGTGTAGTTCATAAAATATCTTGGTGATTTTGTAGATCATAAACTATCTTCTTGGTGATTTAGTAGATCATAAAATGTCTTAGAGTTTTTGTAGATCATAAAATATCTTCTTGGTGATTTTATAGATCATAAAATGTCTTCTTGCTGATTGTGTAGTTCATAAAATGTCTTTTTAGGGATTTTGTAGATCATAAAATATTTTCTTATTGATTTTGTAGATCATGAAATATCCTCTTGCTGATTTTGTAGATCATAAAATATCTTGGTGATTTTGTAGATCATAAAATGTATTCTTGGTGATTTTGTAGATCATAAAATGTCTTCTTGGTGATTTTGTAGATCATAAAATGTAATCTTGGTAATGTGTAGATCATGAAATGTTTTCTTGGTAATTTTACTATAAAAATTCATTTTCATATTTTTTAATGGTGCATTGATTGTCATTTTCTATTAAAAATATGTTAATGGTCATCATATTGTAAAAATGTACTATTTATTTTTATTTGGGGGTTCACTATTTGCCCATCGTTAGGACCCTAACAGGTGCTACCAACCAGGCTCAGGGTGGACCTGGAAAAAACAGCAATTAAGAGGTAGTTCCACAGTTTTCAAAACTTCCAATCTCCCGATCAGAGCCCTTGCTTCCGGGTGTAGTTTAGATAATTATTCTACGTTATTTAAAAAATTTGCAATAAGTTTATTTCAAGCTATGTAAATATCGCTAAAATATATCACGATGAAAAAAATATTCAACCGAGCCAGAGAGTGTCTCCCCTGTCGGTCGGGTGGTCCATAATTCCATTAGTCTCGAGGCCCCAAAAGGTTATAATCTGGCCCTAGGTGTCTCATTTTCGATTGTCTCTGAAACTCACTTCCATGATGGTTAAATTTATATATGAACTTGATTTTGACGCATCCAAATCGAAGCCTTTGGGCCAAAGAAGGATATTAAAGACCCATGATCATTCACCTCCTGAAAGAACACGGCACATCTACTCGAATAAGTTTTCTCTGTCGCGTGTTGCTAATTTAGATATTTTATTTTGAAATCATAATTAACCGTGTTGTGCCTTTTAGATAGATGCTTACACAGATGGATTCCTTTTTTCCAGATCCTCTCTAGGCACCAACCGGAAGTGAATGCTCTCTTTCCACGCAAATCCCGGAAGTTATGTGTGCGCTACAGACCTGTAAGTGGAGAGGAGTCAAAGAATGCGGACAAATTAAGCGTGGGGGTGGTAGGTGTAAGTGATGTGGCGGGAAGCGAGGAGGCGTGGAAGGGAGAGGGATAAAGTAGGTGAGACTTAATCCCTCGTTTCCTCTGCCGTTACTTCCTTTTTAACTTCGACTCCACCCCTTTACGAAATGTTTACCGACCCAGCGACTAACATACGTGGGTCCCTGCAACAACCGGAGCAATAGCGTTCCATCACAGCGCAATTAGACTGGAAACAAATTTGGCCAGATGATAGGAGCGTGGGCTGCGACGGATAGGGAATCCGTCGACATTTGAGAGACGAGTGGGTTCGATAAAACGAAGCCACGCAGAAAATATTAATAATTCGAAAACTTTAAATACGAGCTTGACACTACTAATAATACTAGCTTTTATCTGACAACCTGTGACAACCAAACTCACTTAAGAAAGAAAGAAAGAAAGAAAGAAAGAAAGAAAAGAAAAGAGAGAGAAAGAAAGAAAGACAAAAAGAAAGAAAAAAAAAGAAAAACAAAGAAAGAGAGAAAAAAAAAGAAGAAAGAAAGAAGGAAAAAGAAAGAAAAAAGAAAGAAAAAAGAAAAGAACGAGTGAAATAAAAAATGAATGAAATACAGAAGGAAAGAAAAGTGAAAGAAAAGAAATGAAAAAGGGTGAATGAAATAAAGAATGAAAGAAAGAAAATGAAAGAGACAAGAGAGAAAGGAAAAAAAAAAAAGGAAAGGGTGAATGAAAAGAGTGATGAATAAAAGGATGAATGAAGAAAGAAAGAAGGAAAGAAAGAAAAAAGAAAGAAAGAAAAAAGGAAGAAAAAAGAAAGAAAAAAGAAAATCAAAGAAAGAAAGAAAAAAGAAAAAGAAGAAAGAAAGAAGGAAAACGAAAGGAAAAAGAAAGAAAAAAAGAAAGAACAAGTGAAATAAAAATGAATGAAATACAGAAGGAAAGAAAGAGTGAAAGAAAGAATGTAAGGGTGAATGAAATAAACAAAGAAAGAAAGAATGAAAGAGACGAGAGAGAAAGGGAAAAAGGGAAAGGGTGAATGAAAAGAGTAATGAATAAAAGGATGAATGAAGAAAGAAAGAAAGAAAAAAGAAAGAAAGAAAAAAGAAAGAAAGAAAAAAGGAAAAAGAAAGAAAAAAGAAAATCAAAGAAAGAAAGAAAAAAAAAAAGAAGAAAGAAAGAAGGAAAACGAAAGAAAAAAGAAAGAAAAAAGAAAGAACAAATGAAATAAAAATGAATGAAATACAGAAGGAAAGAAAGAGTGAAAGAAAGAATGTAAGGGTGAATGAAATAAAGAATGAAAGAAAGAATGAAAGAGACAAGAGAGAAAGGGAAAAAGGGAAAGGGTGAATGAAAAGAGTGATGAATAAAAGGATGAATGAAGAAAGAAAGAATGAAAGAAAGAAAAAAGAGGTACTGAATGGAAAAAGTAACAAAGAACTTCGGAATTAAAGTATAACTGGAGAGAATGAAACAAAAGAATGAATGAAGGAAAAAGGGGTAATTGAAAGAAAGAAAGAAAGAAAGAAAGAAAGAACCAATAAAACAAGGGAAGAAGGATTGAATTAAATCAAAATGAATGAGATACAGAAAGAAAGAGTGGAGGAGGAAATGTAAGAGTGAATAGAATAAAGAATGAAAGGCGGGAAAAGAAATGAAGGAAAAAGAAAGGGCGAAAGAAAGAATGAGTAAAGAAAGAAAGAACTAAAGAAATGAAAAAAGAGTGAATGAAAAAAGAATGAAATAACTAGTGAATGAAACGAAAGAATGAATGAAGGAAAAAATAGTGACTGAAAGAAAAAAGAAAGAAAGAAAGAAAGAAAGAAAAAATAAAGAAAGAAAGAAAGAAAGAAAGAAAGAAAGATAGGGTGAATGAAGACTGAACGAATGACAAAAAGATAGAATCAACGTAAGAGAGACTGAATGAAATCAAAATCAATGAAATAGAACAGGAAAGAAAGCCTGAATAAAAAAAATGGAGGAATGAAGTGAATGAGAGAATAAAACAAAGAATTAAAGAGAGAAGAAAGAAAAGAAAAAAAAAGGAAAAGGCGAATGGACGAAATAATGAAAGAAAGGAAGAGTGAGGTTAGAAAGAATGAAAGAAAGAAAAAAAATGAAAAAGTGAACGAAAAAGTATCAAAGAAATAGTGAAGGAAAAAATGAATGTAGTGAAAAAAACGAAAGAATGAATCAAGGAAAAAAGTAAGAAAAGGGAATGAAGAAATGAACGAAAGAAAGAAAGAAAGAAAGAAAGAAAGAAAGAAAGAAAGAAAGAAAGAACTAATGAAAGAAATGAAGAAAATAAAAAAAATGAATGAAATACGGGAAATAAAGACTAAATAAGAGAAAGTATGAAAGGCTTTCAGGGTGAATGGAAGAAAGAATGAAAAAATGTAAGCGTGAAAAAAGAAAATCAGAACAAGTGAATGCAAGGAATAATGAAAGAAAGAGTGAAGAAAAATAATGAAAGAAAGAAAAACAGAAATGAATACAAAAAGTATCAAAGAACTAGTGAATGAATGAATCAATGGAGAGAATGAAAGGAAAGAGAGTGTGAAAGAAAGAAAATTGATTGATAGAAAGAAAGAAAAAATGAAAGAAGGATTGAAAGGAAAGAAAAAAAAGAGAAAACAAAGAAAGAACGCATGAAAGAAAGAAGAAATGAAAGAAAAAATCTATGAAAGAAAGAATAAAAGATAAAAAGAAAGAAAAAAAAAGAAAGACAGAAAATATGAAAATCTAGGAAAGAAAAGCTAAGCTGATGATAGTAAAGAAAGAAACACTAAGAGAAAAAGATTTGGAGAAAATATTTTAGAAAATTTGCCTTTGAGTGTCATATTTTCCAAGCTTACTTTCTTCAATGTATATCATTGGAATTTCAACTATCCTTTTCTGAGTCTAAGTATAAGAGTACTTTTTGTTTCATTTTTCTTAAAACTTACTCGTTGCATACATTCTCCGTCCAGGGTATTCTCAGTATCCTTCTGTAGAACCACATCTCTGTTACCTCAAGCCTCTTCATCTGTGAGCAAATCGTCCAGCATTCTAACCTCTATTACCGTACGGATCAGTATTTTTATTCTATCCTCTATTACTATACGGATCGATATTTCTATTCTATCCTCTATTACTATATTCTATTTCTAGGTTTATCCTCTATTACTATTCGGATCGCTATTTCTACTCTATCCTCTATTTCGGATCGATATCTGGTTTATCTCTATTACTATTCGGATCTATCTCTATCCTCTATTACTACATGGACCGCTATTCTCTACTCTATTTACTATACTATTTCTAGTTTATCCTCTATTACTATTCGGATCGCTATTTCTACTCTATCCTCTATTACTACATGGACCGCTATTCTCTACTCTATTTACTATACTATTTCTAGTTTATCCTCTATTACTATTCGGATCGCTATTTCTACTCTATCCTCTATTACTATATGGACCGCAATTCTCTACTCTATTTACTATACTATTTCTAGTTTATCCTCTATTACTATTCGGATTGCTATTTCTACTCAATCCTCTATTACTATATGGACCGCTATTCTCTACTCTATTTACTATACTATTTCTAGTTTATCCTCTATTACTATTCGGATCGCTATTTCTACTCTATCCTCTATTACTATATGGACCGCTATTCTCTACTCTATTTACTATACTATTTCTAGTTTATCCTCTCTATCCTCTATTACTATTCGGATCGCTATTTCTACTCTATCCTCTATTACTATATCCTCTATTACTAAATGGACCGCTATTCTCTACTCTATTTACTCTATTTATACTATTTATTCGGATCGTTTATCCTCTATTACTATTCGGACCGCTATTTCTACTCTATCCTACTATTACTAGTTTATGGACCGCTATTCTCTACTCTTATTTATTATACTATTTCTAGTTTATCCTCTATTACTATTCGGATCCTCTATTTCTATTCAGTGCTATTTCTACTCTATCCTCTATTACTATATGGACCGCTATTCTCTACTCTATTTACTATACTATTTCTAGTTTATCCTCTATTACTATTCGGATTGCTATTTCTACTCTATCCTCTATTACTATATGGACCGCTATTCTCTACTCTATTTACTATACTATTTCTAGTTTATCCTCTATTACTATTCGGATTGCTATTTCTACTCTATCCTCTATTACTATATGGACCGCTATCTTATTCTCTACTCTATTTACTATACTATTTCTAGTTTATCCTCTATTACTATTCGGATTGCTATTTCTACTCTATCCTCTATTACTAAATGGACCGCTATTCTCTACTCTATTTACTATACTATTTCTAGTTTATCCTCTATTACTATTCGGATGCTATTTCTACTCTATCCTCTATTACTATATGGACCTATTTATTCTCTACTCTATTTACTATATTATTTCTAGTTTATCCTCTATTACTATTCGGATTGCTATTTCTATTCTCTATCCTCTATTACTATATGGACCGCTATTCTCTACTCTATTTACTATACTATTTCTAGTTTATCCTCTATTACTATTCGGATTGCTATTTCTCTATTCTATCCTCTATTACTATATGGACCGCTATTCTCTATCCTCTATTTCTATACTATTTCTAGTTTATCCTCTATTACTATATGGACCGCTATTCTCTACTCTATTTCTATACTATCCTCTATTACTATATGGACCGCTATTCTCTATTACTATTTCTATACTATTTACTATACTATTTCTAGTTTATCCTCTATTACTATTCGGCTATCTCTATCCTATTACTACCGCTATTCTATCCTGTTCTAGTTTATCCTCTATTATATTCCTATTTCTATTCTCTACTATTTACTATACTATTTCTAGTTTATCCTCTATTACTATTCGGATCGCTATTTCTACTCTATCCTCTATTACTATATGGACCGCTATTCTCTACTCTATTTACTATACTATTTCTAGTTTATCCTCTATTACTATTCGGATATTACTATACTACTCTATCCTCTATTACTATATGGACCGCTATTCTCTTCTATTTACTATACTATTTCCCTATTCGGATTATTTCTACTCTATCCTCTATTACTACCGCTATTCTCTACTCTATTTACTATACTATTTCTAGTTTATCCTCTATTACTATTCGGATCGCTATTTCTACTTCTATCCTCTATTACTATATGGACCGCTATTCTCTACTCTATTTACTATACTATTTCTAGTTTATCCTCTATTATTATTATGGACCGCTATTTACTCTATTTCTATACTCTAGTTTATCCTCTATTACTATGGACCCTCTATTCTCTACTCTATTTACTATACTATTTCTAGTTTATCCTCTATTACTATTCGGATCGCTATTTCTACTCTATCCTCTATTACTATATGGACCGCTATTTTACTCTATTTACTATATGGATCCTCTTTATTCGGATCGCTATTCTATCCTTACTCTATTCTCTACTCTATTTCTATACTATTTCTAGTTTATCTCTATTACTATTGGTTTATTTCTCTATCCTCTATTTACTATATTCTATTTTATACTATTTCTAGTTTATCCTCTATTTTCTATTTCTACTCTATCCTCTATTACTATATGGACCGCTATACTCTATTTACTATACTATTTCTAGTTTATCCTCTATTACTATTCGGATCGCTATTTTCTATCCTCTATTACTATATGGACTATTCTCTCTATTTACTATACTATCCTTTTCTAGTTTTATCCTCTTTACTATTCGGATCGCTATTTCTTCTCTATCCTCTATTACTATATGGACCGCTATTCTCTCTCTATTTACTCTATTTAGTTTATCTCTATTACTATTTCTAGTTTATCCTCTATATGGACCGCTATTCTCTATTCGGACTATTTCTAGTTTATCCTCTATTACTATTCGGATCGCTATTTCTATTCTATCCTCTATTACTATATGGACCGCTATTCTCTACTCTATTTACTATACTATTTCTAGTTTATCCTCTATTACTATTCGGATCTATTTCTACTCTATTTCTATATCTATCCCTCTATTTACTATATATGGACCGCTATATCTATTACTATTCTCTACTCTATTTACTATACTATTTCTAGTTTATCCTCTATTACTATTCGGATTGCTATTTCTACTCTATCCTCTATTACTATATGGACCGCTATTCTCTACTCTATTTACTATACTATTTCTAGTTTATCCTCTATTACTATTCGGACTCTATCCTCTATTTTCTACTCTACTATTTCTAGTTTATCCTCTATTACTATTCATCGCTATTTCTATTACTCTATTATATGGACCTATACTATTTCTAGATTTATTCTCTATATTTCTATTTCTCTACTCTATTTACTATTTCTAGTTTATCCTCTATTACTATTCGGATCGCTATTTCTACTCTATCCTCTATTACTATATGGACCGCTATTCTCTACTCTATTTACTATACTATTTCTAGTTTATCCTCTATTACTATTCGGATCGCTATTTCTACTCTATCCTCTATTACTATATGGACCTACTATTATTCTCTACTCTATTTACTATACTATTTCTAGTTTATCCTCTATTACTATTCGGATCGCTATTTCTACTCTATCCTCTATTACTATATGGACCGCTATTCTCTACTCTATTTACTATACTATTTCTAGTTTATCCTCTATTACTATTCGGATCGCTATTTCTACTCTATATTATTACTATATGGACCGCTATTCTCTACTCTATTTACTATACTATTTCTAGTTTATCCTCTATTACTATTCGGATCGCTATTTCTACTCTATCCTCTATTACTATATGGACCGCTATTCTCTACTCTATTTACTATACTATTTCTAGTTTATCCTCTATTACTATTCGGATCGCTATTTCTACTCTATCCTCTATTACTATATGGACCGCTATTTCTCTATTTACTATACTATTTCTAGTTTATCCTCTATTACTATTTCTATTTTACTCTATCCTCTATTACTATATTTCTCTCTCTTTACTACTATTTCGGATCCTCTATTACTATTCGGATCGCTATTTCTCTATCCTCTATTACTATATGGATATGGACTATACTATTTCTAGTTTATCCTCTCTCTGCTATTCGGAGTACTATTCTATCCTCTATTACTATATGGACCATATTCTTTCTATACTATTTCTAGTTTATCCTCTATTACTATACTATTTCTAGTTTATCCTCTATTACTATTCGGATCGCTATTTCTATTCTATCCTCTATTACTATATATGGACCTCTATTCTCTATTTCTATTTACTATACTATTTTCTATTTTTATCTCTCTATTACTATTCGGATCGATATTTCTATACTCTATCCTCTATTACTATATGGACCGCTATTCTCTATTACTATTTACTATACTATTTCTAGTTTATCCTCTATTACTATTCGGATCGCTATTTCTACTCTATCCTCTATTACTATATGGACCGCTATTCTCTACTCTATTTACTATACTATTTCTAGTTTATCCTCTATTACTATTCGGATCGCTATTTCTACTCTATCCTCTATTACTATATACCATATTTGGACTCTATTTACTATACTATTTCTAGTTTATCTCTATTTCTCTATTTACTATACTATTTCTAGTTTATCCTCTAGTTTATCCTATTCGGATCGCTATTTCTACTCTATCCTCTATTACTATATGGACCGCTATTCTCTACTCTATTTTATACTATTTCTAGTTTATCCTCTATTACTAGTTTATTTCCTCTATCCTCTATTCTATATGGACCGATTCTCTATTTCTACTCTATCCTCTATTACTATATGGATTTCTACTCTATCCTCTATTTCTGGACCGCTATTCTCTACTCTATTTACTATACTATTTCTAGTTTATCCTCTATTACTATTCGGATCGCTATTTCTACTCTATCCTCTATTACTATATGGACCGCTATTCTCTACTCTATTTACTATACTATTTCTAGTTTATCCTCTATTACTATTCGGATCGCTATTTCTATTCTATCCTCTATTACTATATCTACTCTATTTTTACTATTTCTGGATTTATCCTCTATTATTCGGATTGCTATTTTACTCTATCCTCTATTTATGGACTATACTATTTCTAGTTTATCCTCTATTACTATTCGGATCGATATTTCTCTATCCTCTATTACTATATGGATCTCTATTAATATTCGGATGATATTTCTACTCTATCATTGCTATTCTCTACTCTATTTACTTCTAGTTTATCTACTCTATTTACTTTCTATACTATTTTCTAGTTTATCCTCTATTACTATTTTTTATTCGGATTATCCTATTTCTATTCTATCCTCTATTACTATATGGACCGCTATTCTCTACTCTATTTACTATACTATTTCTAGTTTATCCTCTATTACTATTCGGATCGCTATTTCTACTCTATCCTCTATTACTATATGGACCGCTATTCTCTCTCTATTTACTCTACTTTTTATACTATTATGGATTCTAGTTCTATCCTCTATTACTATTCTATCCTCTATTCTCTATTTTCTTTACTTTACTATACTATTCTAGTTTATCCTCTATTACTATATGGATCGCTATTTCTTCTCTATCCTCTGGACCGCTATTCTCTACTCTATTTACTATACTATTTCTAGTTTATCCTCTATTACTATTCGGATCGATATTTCTATTTCTATCCTCTATTACTATATGGACCGCTATTCTCTACTCTATTTACTATACTATTTCTAGTTTATCCTCTATTACTATTCGGATCGCTATTTCTATCCTCTATCTTTATTTATTACTATTCGGTTTCTATTTCTACTCTACTATTTTATATGGTTTATTCTCCTCTATTCTATTTCTCTCTATTACTATTCGGATCTATTTCTACTCTATCCTCTATTATATTCTCTACTCTATTTACTATACTATTTCTAGTTTATCCTCTATTACTATTCGGATCTATTTTTCGGATCTCTATATATGGACCTATTCTCTACTCTATTTATTACTATTTGGACTATTTGTCTCTATCCTATTCGATTTTCTACTATATCCTCTATTCTATATGGACCGCTTTCTCCTCTATTACTATTTCTAGTTTATCCTCTATTACTATTCGGATCGCTATTTCTACTCTATCCTCTATTACTATATGGACCGCTATTCTCTACTCTATTTACTATACTATTTCTAGTTTATCCTCTATTACTATTCGGATCGCTATTTCTACTCTATCCTCTATTACTATATGGACCGCTATTCTCTACTCTATTTACTATACTATTTCTAGTTTATCCTCTATTACTATTCGGATCGCTATTTCTACTCTATCCTCTATTACTATATGGACCGCTATTCTCTACTCTATTTACTATACTATTTTAGTTTATCCTCTATTTTCTCCTCTTTCTACTCTATTTTTACTATTTCTAGTTTTATCCTCTATTACTATTCGGATCTATACTATTTCTAGTTTATCCTCTATCCTCTATTACTATATGGACCTATCCTATTCTCTACTCTATTTACTATACTATTTCTAGTTTATCCTCTTTACTAGTTTATTTCTACTCTATTATTACTATATGGACGGATTCTCTACTCTATTTTCTATACTATTTCTAGTTTATCCTCTATTACTATTCGGATCATATTTCTACTCTATCCTCTATTACTATATGGATTATTCTCTACTCTATTTACTATACTATTTCTAGTTTATCCTCTATTACTATTCGGATCTATTTCTACTCTATCCTCTATTACTATATGGACCGCTATTCTCTACTCTATTTACTATACTATTTCTAGTTTATCCTCTATTACTATTCGGATCGCTATTTCTACTCTATCCTCTATTACTATATGGACCGCTATTCTCTACTCTATTTACTATATACTAGTTTTCTATTTTATTCCTCTATTTCTACTATCCTCTATTACTATTGCTATTTCTATTTACTATACTATTTCTCTACTCCTCTGGTTTATCCTATTACTACTCTATATGGACCTCTATCCTCTATTTCTATTCTCTACTCTATTTACTATACTATTTCTAGTTTATCCTCTATTACTATTCGGATCTATCCTCTATTTCTATTCTATTCTCCTCTATTACTATAGTTGGACCGCTATTCTCTACTCTATTTACTATACCGCTATTCTTTCTAGTTTATCCTCTATTACTATTCGGATTGCTATTTCTACTCTATCCTCTATTACTATATGGACCGCTATTCTCTACTCTATTTACTATACTATTTCTAGTTTATCCTCTATTACTATTCGGATCGCTATTTCTACTCTATCCTCTATTTTACTATATGATTTGCTATTTCTATTCTCTACTCTATTTACCTATACTCTATTTCTAGTTTATCCTCTATTACTATTCGGATCGCTATTTCTACTCTATCCTCTATTACTATAGGACCGCTATTCTCTACTCTATTTACTATACTATTTCTAGTTTATCCTCTATTACTATTGGATTGCTATTTCCTCTATCCTCTCTCTATTCTCTACTCTATTTACTATACTATTTCTAGTTTATCCTCTATTCTATTCGGATTGCTATTTCTATTCTATCCTCTATTACTATATGGACGCTATTCTCTACTCTATTTACTATACTATTTCTAGTTTATCCTCTATTACTATTGATACCTCTATTACTATATCTATTCTCTACTCTATTTACTATACTATTTCTAGTTTATCCTCTATTAACTATTCGGATCTCTATTACTATTCTCCATCTATTTACTATATGGACTAGTTTATTTCTTTTCTCCTCTATCCTATTTCTATTTTCTATCCCTATTACTATATGGACCGCTATTTCTACTCTATTTTATACTATTTCTAGTTTATATTATTCGGATCGCTATTTCTACTCTATCCTCTATTACTATATCTATTTACTCTATTTACTATACTATTTCTAGTTTATCCTCTATTACTATTCGGATCGCTATTTCTACTCTATCCTCTATTACTATATGGACCGCTATTCTCTACTCTATTTACTATACTATTTCTAGTTTATCCTCTATTACTATTCGGATCGCTATTTTCTAGTTCCTCTCTATCCTCTATTTACTATATGGAACTCTTATTCTCTACTCTATTTTACTATACTATTTCTACTATTTTAGTTTCCTCTATTACTATTCGGATCGCTATTTCTACTCTATCCTCTATTACTATATGGACCGCTATTCTCTACTCTATTTACTATACTATTTCTAGTTTTATTCTCTACTCTATTTACTATACTATTTCTCTATTTTATACTATTTCCTCTATTACTATTCGGATCGCTATTTCTATTTCTATATGGACCGCTATTCTCTATCTATTTACTATACTATTTCTAGTTTATCCTCTATTACTATATTTCTACTCTATCCTCTATTACTATATGGATTTACTATACTAGTTTTATCCTCTATTTCTATTTACTCTATTTACTATACTATTTCTATCCTCTTTATCCTCTATTTCTAGTTTATTCGGATCGCTATTTCATCTATTCTATCCTCTATTACTATATATGGATCCTCTTACTATTCGGATCCTATTTCTCTCTATCCTCTATTACTTCTCTACTCTATTTACTATACTATTTCTAGTTTATCCTCTATTACTATTCGGATTGCTATTTCTACTCTATCCTCTATTACTATATGGACCGCTATTTTCTCTACTATTTCTATTTATCCTCTATACTATTTCTATTTTACTCTATCCTCTATTACTATTCGGATCGATATTTCTATACTATTTCTAGTTTATCCTCTATTACTATATGGACCGCTCTATTCTCTACTCTATTTACTATACTATTTCTAGTTTATCCTCTATTACTATTCGGATCGCTATTTCTACTCTATCCTCTATTACTATATGGACCGCTATTCTCTACTCTATTTACTCTATTTTCTATACTATTTCTAGTTTATTTCCTCTATTACTATTCGGATACTCTATTTACTATACTATTTCTAGTTTATCCTCTATTACTATTCCTATCTCTATTTCTATTACTATATGGACCGCTATTCTCTACTCTATTTACTATACTATTTCTAGTTTATCCTCTATTACTATTCGGATCGCTATTTCTACTCTATCCTCTATTACTATATGGACCGCTATTCTCTACTCTATTTACTATACTATTTCTAGTTTATCCTCTATTACTATTCGGATCGCTATTTCTACTCTATCCTCTATTACTATATGGACCGCTATTCTCTACTCTATTTACTATACTATTTCTAGTTTATCCTCTATTACTATTCGGATCGCTATTTCTATTCTATCCTCTATTACTATACGGACCGCCATTCTCTATACTATTCACTATATTATTTCTCTATTCGGATCACTATACGGATTACTATTCGAGAGAGTATTATCGAGCAAGTACTATTAGTGTGAGTGATATTCGAAGGCGTCTGACACCAGTATTGTTCAACGGCGCTACTATAGTTGTAACTGCGATTACAAAGTCTCTACTACAACGAGCATTACAAAAGTGACAACGAGTATTCTTTGATATTACAAAAGATTAGAATGCGGGTGAATATGGCTGTCCACTAGTTCTTATAATTTTTAGATTTTGACTTTTTACTATCCTACCCATTCTTTGTTCTGCCTTCTACTTATACTAGCTTGCCAGGTAGGTTACTCACTATTTCCCCCCTGTCCCCTTACTTGCAATATGCCCTGTGAGTGTCAATTTTCCAAGCCCTCTTTTCCTCATTCCTAGAAATCTCAACTGTCTCCTTATAATTCTAAGTATAAGTATTTTTTTCGATGATGGGATTCAATTTTCGTAAGATTTATTGTTTCATACATGTCCCGTTAGTGGTATACGCAGCATCCTTCTGTAGAACACATCTTCATGTCTTTTCTTCATCTGTGAAAAGATTGTCCCGTACTCATTGATTGGAAGATTGATATTGTATAGCAGTTCAGCCCTTTTTTTTTCTTTGTTTTCTAACGCTATTGTTTTTCTGTTTCTCAATACTTTGTTTCCCTCTTGCCTTATGTCCAGCAAGTGTCATATTTTCCAAACCCCCTTCCCTTATTGTGTGTCCTAGAAAGTTTAGCTGTCTATCTAAAAAATTCTCATCCGATATATGATTTGTCGTATGTTGTGAGGATCGTGAAGGGCGGAGGGTCAAACCATTTACATGAATTATTAGGCAAAAAAAAAAAAATAATAATCATGAGAAAAAAAATTATTAGGCAAAAAAAATTATTAGGCCAAAAATTTATCGGACAAAATAAATGTTATTAGGTAAAAAAAATATTAGTTTATTTTAAGTGCAAGAAAAAAATGGCTTCGAAAGTTTAGGTGTGTCTTAAATAATTTCATTAGATATATGTTTTATCGTATGTTGTGAGAATGCTGAAGAAGGGAAGATGGTTAAAAAATTTACATAAATTATTAGGCAAAACATTTATTAGGCAAAAAAATTATGAGGCAAAAAAATTTTAGGCTCGAAATAAAATATTATTCGTCAAAAAAAAAATATTTTAGGCAAAAAAAAATTGTTATGCAAAAAAATATTACTCAAAAAAAATTATTAGGCCAAAACTCTTATTAGGCAAAATTTTCTTTCGCAGATATCTCTCCCGAGTAAGACCCCCCCCATAGAGAAGAACATGACTAAAGACTGTGTGTACGCTATCCCGTGCGGAAAGGAATATAAAGGAGAGATAGGCCGCCCCAACAAGGTAAGGCTTCAAGAACACCAAAAAGCTGACGAGGGGAAGTGGAAAAATCAGGTGTGACTGACCACATATGGAGAGAGAAGGGAGATCACCGCCCTCTGTGGGATCAAGTTGAGATCATAGACAAAGAACACCATTGGAAAATTCGTAAACTTAAGGAATCAGCACATATGCTAAGCCACAAAAATCTGACCCCGACCAAGCATAGAAATAAATATAATATGGGAACCAGTAATAAGGAGTGCCAGAGAAAAGCAATGACAACAACATAGTTGCAATATGAGCTCTGGTAAAAACATCTAATGATAACAGCAAAATTGCAATATAAGCACTGGTAAAAATGGTTGCTGAAGACATTAGGTTTATAATACCCAGAAATGCATACCCAGATGTCCTCAAGGACACATGGCACAGTGGATAAAGGCGTTTGTTAGATCCAGTGACAGGACCCAAAGAGTTGATGTGGATAACTTTCAGAGGGAAATTAAGAGGAGATAACTGATAACTGACATCCATCAAACGTGGAACTAGAACAGTCTACACCAGTGAGTAAAATAAAGGGTTCAGTTCGACATTCCAACCACATGAAGAAGGCCGGAGCGTACAACGGCCGAAACGTTGTGATAGATATGGTGACAAAGATGAGGACAATAGTCCGAATAATGTACATAATACCTCATCTTAGAAATATAGACAGACTCCAAAAAAAAAAGTTATTTGGCAAATAAAAAATAATATTAGGCAAAAAAACTATTAGGCAAGTAAAAAAATAATATTAGGAAAAAAATTATTAGGCAAATAAAAAAAAAATAATATTAGGTATAAAAAAATATTAGTTTATAATATCGTTCTACTCAAAAGAATGAAAAACTAAAAATAATTTTAAGTACATTTTCATCAGTTTTCTTTAGTAAATATTCTTTTAATAGAAGACGCAAGTGCTACTCAAGGTACAGGGTTACTAAATGAGGTTGTTGGATAGACGGAATAGAGAGAATTAAGTGCAGATTATGAAGATGCGTATGATAGGTAACTTGGAGATATTAAAAGTGTTAGGTTCGAGGAATACTCATAGAGTAGAATAGCAGTTCTTGTGAAGAAGCTGTCCACATGGAACTTCCAATAGAATACGAATGGTGGGTCGAGTTCAAATTAACCCTACACCCACTCAGTGTTTCTAACATGGACGATCTTAGCTGTGAAGGACCAGACAGATGGAACAATAGAATGTAGCTCGTCGGGAGATTTCCGATGGGAATAGCAAATGGAATAGCGTTAGATTTACGACGTTGCGTCAGTGGTAAAAAGGCTATATGTTGGGAAATAATTAATCGCCTACAAGGCTTCATCTTTTGAACTCAGGGTTGAAAAGAAAGGATTAGGCAACTCCAGCCCAAATATGTCAGCAATACGCCAATTTGGGTCTGATTTGACTCTTGCAAATGTGGAGTCAAGTTCTTTTTGGAATGATATAAGGAGCCTACTATTTTTTTTTTCATCTTCTTTAGCGATGTATCATATATATGGGTTCCACTTGAAGCAAAGAGTGTTTAGTAGTAATTGTTATATAGTGATGCAATTTGTTAACTCAGACATTAACGAGCTTCCCTTGTACGTTTGAGTAGATTTTATGATAAAGTGACACCGTGTCAAATATTTGGCCAGAGGTATAATTTAAGTGCTTGCCAGAGGCGTTATATTCAAGTGATACGCCCTTGTTCGAAATCCTGGGTTCGGAGGGAAACACACAAAAAACCCACTTCAGGTTATGTTGGAATGCTGTTTTATAAATCATTAATAAATTTAGCTTAGTACTTCAAAGGGCCTAATTTCGCTAAGAAGAATGTTTTGCGCCAGTTTTTAAAATCAGTCTTCAAAATATGATCGGCATCATTTATCACAATGTCGTTAATTTATTTTTCTTTTTTTGCCTTTTTTTTTTCTTTTTATTATCTTCTTTCTTTCTTTCTTTCTTTCTTTCTTTCTTTCTTTCTTTCTTTCTATTTTACTTTGTTTTTATTACCGTGTCTTCGTCTCTTTTTTTTCTTATTCTTTTTTCGTTTTTTTCTTTGATTCCTCTTATTTTTTCCTGCTTTTTCTTTCTTTTTTCTTTTCATTCTTACTTTTCTCTTTCTTTCTTTCCTTCTTTCTTCTTTTTTTCATTGTTTCTTCTCTTTTTCTTTCTTTATTACTTCCTTCCTTTTCTGTCTTATTCTTTTTTTACGTCTTTTCCTTCTTACTCTTTCTTTTTAGTCTTTTTCTTACTCTTTCTTTTTCTTTTTACTCTTTTTCTTACTCTTTCTTTTTCTTTTTAGTTTTTTTCTTACTCTTTCTTTTATTTTTACTCTTTTTCTTACTCTTTCTTTTTCTCTTTACTCTTTTTTCTTTTTACTCTTTTTCTTACTCTTTCTTTTACTTTTTAGTCTTTTTCTTACTCTTTCTTTTTCTTTTTAGTCTTTTTCTTACTCTTTCTTTTTCTTTTTAGTCTTTTTCTTACTCTTTCTTTTACTTTTTAGTCTTTTTCTTACTCTTTCTTTTACTTTTTAGTCTTTTTTCTTTTTAGTCTTTTTCTTACTCTTTCTTTTTCTTTTTACTCTTTTTTCTTTTTACTCTTTTTCTTACTCTTTCTTTTTCTTTTTAGTTTTTTTCTTACTCTTTCTTTTATTTTTACTCTTTTTCTTACTCTTTCTTTTTCTCTTTACTCTTTTTTCTTTTTACTCTTTTTCTTACTCTTTCTTTTACTTTTTAGTCTTTTTCTTACTCTTTCTTTTTCTTTTTAGTCTTTTTTCTTTTTACTCTGTTTCTTACTTTCTTTTTCTTTTTAGTCTTTTTCTTACTCTTTCTTTTTCTTTTTAGTCTTTTTTTCTTTTTACTCTTTTTCTTACTCTTTCTTTTTCTTTTTACTCTTTTTTCTTTTTACTCTTTTTTCTTACTATTTCTTTTGTCTTTCTGTCCTGTATTACACTATCTTCTTTCTTATTATTTATCTTCCCTTTCTTTCCTTCTTTCTTTCTTTCTTTCTTTCTTTCTTTCTTTCTTTTTGCTGCTCAAATTGGCGGAGCGAGAAATTTCGGAGCGATTAGATTCAATACGAACAGACTTTAATGTCAACACACAGTCAGGAGCGCGAACCTTGGCTGTTGACCTTCGGAAGCCCCGTAGTTTTAGATCCGGGAGAGAGTGAGAAAAAAGAAACAAAGGATACAGTGAGTGACATAGAGAGATATGAGGAGTGGAGGGAGGCTAGTCTCTTGGGTGGCAAACGGATATTAGAGATCTTGCTTCCAACAACATAATTTTCAGAAATCGAGGCTTAACAACTCAAAATTAATTGAAATAAGCAGTAATACCAGTAGATAGAGTTATTTCTCAGACTTTCGAGGGTTTTAAACGAATTGCCTGTTCGCCTCATGCTTTAAATTTGATAGGTAACACGACGGTGCCCGGGATTAAAATGTCTTTACGTGTAAACAAGTTACGATCTGTAGAATTAAATCTTTCACAGAAGGTAAAAATTAACAAGGAAAGTAAAATCGGCTAGTCGATTTCATATTCCAGCTTAGAATCCCGCCTTCAATTTCGCACAAGGGCATGAACCCGCCGCTTTTTCCCGCTCACAGCTATGACTTAAATCTTTCACAGAAGGTAAAAATTAACACGGAAAATAGAATCGGCTAGTCAATTTCATATTCCAGCTTAGAATCCCGCCTTCACTTTCGCACAAAGGCATGAGCCCGCCGCTTTTTCCCGCTCACAGCTATGACTTAAATAGCAAACTGGCTCTCAAGTCGTGGGTGACAAAAAGTCTAAGAGAATGAAAAGTTCTGAATTCCAGACCTTTGGTCAACATAGTGAGGACCATTTCGTTATGTTCTTGGTTCTTAAGAAGCATTACAGATTCTACGTTTTTACGACTCGTAAGAAAGAACACTTACACTTCGAAAGAAAGCTGAAATTCTTTGGGTTCCTAATTGGAAAGTGGGACTTGGAAAACTTTGAATGTTGGACAATCTCCCCACGGACGAGGAGAAAATGGATGACAACAGAAATGCGGTTCTACAGAAGGATACTGAGAACTCCATGAATGCAGAGAGGAAGCAACAAAGAAGTCTTAAAGAAAAAGGCAACAGAAGGAAAAACTTCTGCTCAGAATCAGGAACAAGCAGCTGAAATTTCTTGGATACATAATGAGGAAGGAAGGTTTGGAAATCTTAACCCGTAACTTAAATTTCTATATAGATAGCCATTCATATCTATCTATCTATCTATCTATCTATCTATCTATCTATCTATCTCATTCCGTCCATATGTATGTATTTCAGTCTTGTTATATCTATCTCAGTCTGTCCATACGTATATATTTCAATCTTGTTATGTCTATCTATCTATCTATCTATCTATCTATCTATCTATCTATCTATCTATCTATCTATCTCACTGTCCATATGTATATACAGTGTAACCCGGATATAAGAGAGTTGTCGGGACCGGAGAAGAAGTCTCTTATATCCGGGTTTCTCTTATATCCGGGTTTGGTCTATTTTATATACATTAACACAGGTTCTAATTTGGGACCAGAGAAAATCTCTCTTATATCCGGGTTTCTCTTATATCCGGGTCTCTTATATCCGGGTTACACTGTATGTCAGTCTCGTTATATCTGTTTATCTATCTATCTATCTTAGTCTGTTCATATCTATCTCTCTTAGTCTGTTCATATCTATCTATCTATCTATCTATCTATCTATCTATCTATCTATCTATGTGTGTGTGTGTGTGTTTAACTGTTCATATCTCACCATATATCTGCCTGTAGTTGTACATATATACCTCGTATCTATGTATTCTACTATCTTGCCCACTCTCTCTCTCTCTCTCTCTCTCTCTCTCTCTTTTCTACTTGGTAACTTTATAGACGATTCCATTTTAATGATTTCCACAAGTTCAACATTCCCATACTCTTCTTTTTCAAAAATACTTTTGTCCTCGATTTCCAGAGCAGCTCGCCTACCTCAGTAACAGAGAAATGTCACATTCCATAAGATCGAAAAGCTGAAATGAATGACCCCCCCCTTTTAATCTTGTCTGATATCAATGCCGATAGCTTTACAGATACTGTCACCATTCAATCTAACGAATTTTCACCCTCCATTCTCCATTCAGCCGGATAGATATACACCTTCTTTTAATCTCTTCCTGTATTTTTTAATCGATTTCACCCCATGCAAGTCAGTAGTCACAAGGTGTTACTGGCTGCGGAAGAATTAGAAAAGAAAGACAATACTCGGAAGCGAAAACAAAATGACAGTACAGTAGACAACGGTTGACATTGCATTTAACTTTTTACGGATTAAAGATGGCTGGAAATCATGGAGCCGGTAGATAGTTCCATAAGCGAAAAGTACGATGGTCTACTGTTACATCTAGTCAAATCAACTGTAAATTACACTCTAGGTAAGACGATAAACTACTTCCAGCAGCAAGGCCTCTAATCAGGAGGCTCTGAGGAGCATGGAATCACCTCTTAATTGCTGGTGTTCCCAGGTCTATCTTAACCCGGGGTGGTAGCATCTGTTAGGGTCCCAGCTATGGGAAAATAGTTAACTCCCAAACTGGGGTCAAAACACTAGGAAAGGTTTTAATACCAGCAATACATTTTTGAAGAAAATAAATATTACCAGCAATAGGTTATTTAGAGAAAAATATTAGCAGCAATACACTTTTGAAAAAAAATATTTTTAAAAATATTTAAAAATCTTGTTGGCGTCGAGGTTGATATGCCGTAAAACAAAACAAACCCAAATCCACTGTAAAATGATGAGATCTCGACGCCAGTCGAGTACGGTGATTAAAACATCTAAGTAGCATAGCGAAGAGGCCATCCAAAAAAGAAGGAGCCTAATGAAGAGGTCATCTAAAAATTATCATGAAATTAGTTCTAGAGAAAGACAACAGGAGGCAACCTTACGGTGGTGGAAAAGTGAGTGAATCCAAGTTGCCAGATCAGGACCAATAATATTGCTGATATATAAATTAGCTCTCTATCTAAGCCTAGGTCAAGAATTTATTATAGAACTAGCAGTAGAGCCCGGCGTTGCCCGTGGATGTAACAGTAAGAGATAAATCAAGTATCGACCATCATAAAGACTGAAGAATAAAATTGACAAAGATTATTGTTTAAGGTTGACAGACACGCATGTCTTAATTAGTATTTTTTTTTTTTTTTTTGTTTTTTTACGAATTGGTCAAACTCAAACAAAAACATTGTTTTCAATCGTTATGAGTCTACCGATTAAATAGAATTTTATTATAAACAGTTCTCTTGTAAATGAAATTTTAAAAGCATTCTGAATGTAAAAATAAACAAAAAAAAGTGTGCAAGACAATAAGAAACACTACCTGCCAAAAAAATAAGTGAAGTTTTGTTGAAATCTGTTGAAAAATGTAGGAAATCAGATCCCATATATAAACGAACACACACACACAAACAACCTGGGTTTTATAAGTATAACTCGAGATGAGTTGTCCCCCTTTCATTCTGGTGACAGAATTGTGTTTTATCGTGTTTTCAAATTGATTTTGTGCAAAAACAATTGTGTTTTTCCAACTTTTGGTGCTGTCAGAACCACCACATGGTAATTTTACGTAGTCCTGTGAAGTTTTGTTGAAATCGGTTGAAAAATGTAGGAAATCCGATCCAATATATAAACGTACAGACACACACACACACAAACAATCTGCGTTTTATAATAAGTAAGATCACCTGCTTCTTTTACGTGCCGTGTTCCTTAAGGACATTGGTTATCACGGTTCTCCTTTTGTCCTCTAGTTATTTCTCCTAAACCATGCCCCACCATCCATTTAATCAAGCTCTCTAGGTCGGTAATGCATTGTTTTCTTCTGTCTCTCTTTTCTTCAGTTTGTCCTGTGAGTATCAAATTCACCAAGCCCTCTTTCTTCACTAAATGTCCTATAATTTTCTACTGTCTCTTCCTGATGTTAAGCACAAGTATCCATTTCGTTTTCATTTTCTTTAAAACCTCGTTGTTGCTCACATTATCGTCCGTGGTATTCTCAGCATCCTTCTGTAGAACCACATCTCTGTTGCCTCAAGTCTCTTCTTCATCTGTGACGCGATTTTCTAGCATTCACCGCCATAAAGGAGGACATATATTACATAACAGTTGATTATTCTTTGCTTTGCTTCTGGAAGTCCTCTTTTGCCATCTCAGTCCCGAATTTCAGTGTCGCACTTTCCGTCCTCTGCTAAAACACTTCCCAGATATTTTGTACTTGTTTTATTGCTACAATGTAACCCGGATATAAGAGAAACCCGGATATAGGAGAGATTTTCTCTGGTCCCAAATTAGAGCCTGTGTTAATGTATATATAATAGACCAAACCCGGATATAAGAGAAACCCGGATATAAGAGACTTCTCTGGTCCCGACAACTCTCTTATATCCGGGTTACACTGTATATAGGAATAAAGTATCACTGCCGACACTTGAGTTTGAACACAGATCGCCAGTGAGCAAACAAAGGCGATCCCATTATTGAATTAAGTAGACCACGTGACCATAGAGGAAACGCATAAGTAAAAATTAGCTTTGAGTCTATTTAATCGCATTTCTATTCTATCCTCTACTAGCAGTATGGCCCGGCGTTGCCCGTGCTTGATTCAAAAATCGTACGACTCATACAGCAATCGCTATCACTTGACTTAAAATATTTTTGCCCTTCCTTGCTTTTTTTAAAGGAGTGCCCTTTGCCGTGCTGATGTTGCTACATGCCTTACTTTTTTGCTTATCTCACACTGTGAATTTTTCTAAGCTCTATACTAAACATTAAATCTGTTACGAAAAAAGAACTAAACAAAATGGACACAAAACGATCAGCTTTAAAAAAAGGACTCGTAACTGGAAAAACTGAATGAAAAAAGAATGTTAACAACAAATACTTTTTCACACCCAACCCAGTTCTGTGGAATCAGAATCAACGTTGAGTTTAAGCAAGCAAATGAGCCAATTGGAGTAAAGTGCCATGCAGATTTAAATTTTTCCCACTTGTGACGAATGCAGCTATCGATTTTTTTTGCATGCTAGCATGCTAGTTAACATTCGTGTCAATCAGCTGTTGGCTCTCACGCTGGCCAATAGAATCTCCTTGCCTATTCGTGGCAGCCAGCTCTTATTCTGGCCAGTAGAAAATGGCCGCAAACTACATGAAAACTGCCGTAGAAGCATGAAAAAATCGATTATTTCCACTATCGATGGGAGTTGGGAAATGCAAAGTCTGTCTTGGCCTTCTCCGCTAACTTGGAGCATGTACATGTAAATTTTGGTGCAAATCCGTCGAAAATTGCTGCCCTGCATTCGTTACACACACACACACACACACACACACACACACATCCTGCTTTTTATAGATAGAGATTACTATTCGGATCTGCATTTCTATTCTATCCTCTATCACTATACGGACCGCTATTCTTTACTCTATTCACTAGACTATTTCTCTATTCGGATGACTATACAGTTTACTGTTCAAGCGAGTATTATTGAGCAAGTACTATTAGAGCGAGTGTTATTCGAAGGCGTCTGACACCAGTATTGTTCAACGGTGTTACTATCGTTGTATCTGCGATTACAAAGTCTCTACTACAACGAGCTTTACGAAAGTGACAACAAGTATTCGTTGGCCTTACGAATTTTATTTATGTTAGACTGTTCTTTTTTCGTGCAACCATGCATTCCCTCTTATTGATGTTTAAACCTTTCTCCTAGTTTTCCTTCACTGCCATCCGCTCTCTAGTTCCCTTTCTGTGTCTACTATCAACACTGTGTCATCCGTATATCTTGTGCTGTTAAAACTGTGGCCGCCAATAATATATTCTTGTTTGACTTTCAATTCTCTAAGAATCGCCTCACTGTATAGGTTGAATACGTCCGGCGAGAAGACACATCCTTGTCTTACACCCTTTCCTATGTTTGTATATATACTGATTTAAAACTCATTTTCTATCCGTGTGCAGACGGTTTTCTGCCACTATAGGGTCTGTGTTATTCTGATATCCTTCCCAAATATGTCAAGCATTCCTAATAGTTGTTCGTGATGCACTTTATCAAATGCTATTGGTTAATCTATAATACATCCTTCTGCATTAATATTGCTCTTTCTGATCTCATTCTGAACATAAATATCGAATTCCTTGTTTCAGTGTCTTTATCGAGCACGCACTGTTTTTGTTCCATTTCATGTCTAATTCTGCTGCGTGCTGTATTCATCAGAATTCGGATGTTAGGTTTTTCATTAGGCCGATGGAGTTCATATTCGTTTGCACTTGGTTTCTTATACAGTGCTATAAAAATAGATCTACTTAGGTCTTCCGGTATACCCCTTCTGTTATCTATTTAATTTATTATGTCTATAATTTAGACAATGCCAAAATCTCTCTTCGGTCTGGTCCTGCTGCTTTGTTTCTGTTAATTTTGGCCAGTGCTAATTCCAATTCAAACCTTCAGACTTCTGGTACATGGATATTTCTGTACATTGCCGTTTGTTCTCTTTCTTCATGGAAGAGTTCTCCGATGTATTCGTTCCATCTCTGAAGTATTTTTCTTTTTCGAATGTCAGCCTTCCGACCTTGGATTTTAGGCAGCCTCTTGATGAGCATTTCTTTTGTACTGTTAGTTCTCTAATTTTTATGCATATTTGCTTTATCTGTTAGACTCATTCTTTCTATATCTGCACATTTTTCGTTGAGTCATTCCTCTTTAGTCACTCGTTCGGTTCACCTCTCTGTCTCTGGACGGAGAGGAACCCGAAGGAGGCTACGCCGAAGGGCGGAGTCTCCTTCGGGGAGGTTAAACCGGCCCTGAACCCGTTTATGCGGGTTCAAATGGGCTATTTTTTGGCCGGGCCTAATGGCTCGGGAATGCCCACGTTAAAAAGGCCTTGTGCCACATGACACCCTCGTGGGGGGGTGACTGAATATCGTCATTCCTCTTTAGGTTGTCTGCATTTGTTCCTAATTTCTTTGTTCAGAGTCCTATATTCTATGCCGTAACTTGGCATTGTTTTTTGTCCCCTTTTTTCAAGAATTTCATCTGTCAGACATTCATTTTTTTTTCTTCGTATATATTTCTTTGGCTTGGTTTAGATTCAGTCAGTTATGTGCCATGCGTGATACACGCTTAGGCGATCATGTATCGAAAGATACATGATTGACGAGGCAGTTTTTTTCTCCGCAGTAGGTTGCCATTTCTTTCTGCAGTAGACCAATTGCCATCCATAGACGGAGGCGGGAGAGAAGAGAATTCATACCTTTCCCAAGGGTATTAACACGTAAGTGAATGTAATGGCTTCGACTGGAATTCGAACTCGGATCCTCAATGCTATGATGTTATTAAATCTCTTCATGTTTCCATTCTTATTATGTCCATTGTATTTACTTTGAATACTGTCTATATATTTCTTCTTCACATTTGGGTCATTCAGAAGTCCGTCGTATTGCAATTAGGATCGCAATTATATCATTATGTTTTTGTGATCTTGGGTCACTTTATTTTTCGTAATTTCACTCTAAGTTTACGCATCACTGAAAGGTGGTCGCTCCCATCGTCGGCACTTGGGTATGTTTTTCAGCGTAAAACAGCACTCCTGAAAATTTTATTGATAGTTATATAGTCGATGTGGTTTTTCGTTTCTACCCCTGGGTTTCTTCATGTCCATATATATCTTGGGCGTTCTTGACACCAGGTGTTGCCTACTGCCTGATCATTCGACCTGCACTATTGGATCCATTTTCCCCACCCTCTCTGCGTTCAATACGATTTTTTAGTCCGAATTTGCCAACTATTTCTACCTCTCTCTCCTTGCCTACTTTGGCGTTGAGGTCTCCCATGAATATTTCTAGCGTTTTGCATTGGGCTTTGGCGTTGTCTGGCGTACAGTATAACTTTTCAATTTCTTCTTAAGTAACAACAGCAAAATCGGCGGGAAAAAATAGAAAAAAAAACCCAAAAAAACGAATGTTACTGCCGATGGAGATGAAGATAAAACGAAACGAAAGAAAATATGAACAGCAACGAAAAACAACAGCCGTAACACGAGAATCGTGATGACGTCAAAGTAAAGAAATAATTACACGGAGAACCGAAATTTGAACAACACCGTTTCAAAAAAAAAAAAAAATGTCTTAAAACCATAAAATAGCATTATGACGAAACATTTAGTATTGAAATTTTTAGCAAGTTTAGTTTAAAACAGTTCTACTAGACTAGACATGTCTGTGATATATTTGAAAGAAAAGTTGTAAAATATTTAATTAAATTTACTGACTTTAATTACGATATTATCTTTCTGTGATCTGAGCTGGCATCTCGGCGTCAGACACTTTCCCGCCGCCGTGACGTAGCTTCTCTTTGGCTTTTTTTTATAAACACTTTTACTTTAATTTGCTGAGGAACTTTCCGCTATGGTGCCTAGACTTTATGAATGTAAACGCTGTACTTTGTTGGCGGATAGGTCTCATCATTTTGCAGTTGAAATGGTTAGGTGTAACCGTAAGTTCTATGGTAACAGTTTCTTCTATTGCACTTCTTGCTTGTGGACATATCTTCCGGCTGCTTGTTTCCCAGTCAAATTTGATCTCCAAAGATTTAAATGCAATGTCAATTGTCATCTTCTGTCTTCTTGATTCTTTTGTTATTCTCTCTCCTTAATTGTTTTTTTTTTCTCAGATGCTCTAACTCAGTAACCCCTGGCATCTTAGTGGTTTTATTGCCTTACTTGGGGTGAAATGATTTTAAAAAAAAATAAAATTTTGTATTAATTTAGCACTGTGAAAAGTTACATTTTTGTAGGTACCTTCAAAGATTCGTTAAAAAAATGAGTAATCATGGTGAAAAAGTGACTCAAACTTAATAAAAACCAAGTTTTATCGTCAAAATCATTATGTTCTTATTAAGAGGAAGGACTAAAGAAATTTTGGATTATTAAATTATTTTTTTAATCCTTTTTAGAAACTTCGAAATTTTGATTAAATAACTTGTTTTTCTAGTGCCAGCGTGGCGCCATAAATTAGTATGGGAAATTAGAGCGTCCTTTTGGAAAATGAAACTTTCAAGACATTCGGAAATTAATTAAATTATTTTAGAAATGATTCTTTTTTAGAAAATCTTGGTAAAAATATTATTTTTTTAAAATTTGTTACTCCACACATAATTAATTTTATGAAATTTTGAAGGAATTATTTTTTGTAACGCTAAATGTTTATATTAGTTATAAGCACAAGTCCTAGGAAAATTTAAATCACCAAATCTTTTTGATCAAATATGACTCACGTTGCAGAGAATCTGCTCTGAATCGTAAAAAAAAATGTAATAAAAGGTAGACATTAGTTACTTACAAATGTTTTTAATTGCTTTGATATTATAGACACTATTGTCTTAAGAAAGAACAATTTCGATCAATAATAATTTAAAAAAAAATTGTTTTCATTATTTTTTGAATTAATTAAAATAATTTATAAAGTTTTAAATCTGTTAAAATTCAGTACTAATTTGTATAGGTCAAGTTGTATTGTAATTAAGTAAAAACTATATTCATTCACCAGAAATGGGAAAACTTACTACATTTCTCTGACCCCAGTACTTTAAAAAGGATTTTTATTTTTTTTCTTGTGTTCCAATAAGTTGGACCGAGTTTAAATGTGAATTAATTTTAAGCGTCTAATGATTTTTTTTCTTTTTCTTTCAGATTTAACAACTTAAGCCTTTGGCAATTTCAACCATGGAAAGACTAACAATCAAACAACATGTTAAAGTTACCGAAGCCTATTAGTGACATAATGGACATGAAACAGAAATGCATTTTGCGCATTTCCCAGGTCCCATCATCTCTCGAAACAGCGAAATCAATTGGCCACCACGATCGTGCGAATTGACGCCTTTAGATTTCTTCCTTTGGGTTCATCTCAAAAGTAAGGTCTATGCCAACAAGCCAAAACCAATTCAACAGCCAGAAGGATGAGATAATAAGGTATATTGGTGAGATCGAGGAGCAACTATTCAGAGACGTCATCAAAACATTTGACAATCGAGTCGAGGTGTGGCGGACATTTGGGCGATATTATTTTTCACAAAAAAAAAATAGCCATGTGTTAAATAACATGATCCAATAGAGAAATAAATAAATGTTTACCAATAACACTGATTTATTTATTGCTGACTTTGATCCGTCTTAATGAAACACCCTTTTTAAATGTACATTATTTTGTAAATACTGATGTCCATTCACGGCATTATCAAAAAATAAGAGCGGTAACTATAATAAATTCAAGATTTATTGTTAATTTTCTAACATTTCCTCAAGAAGCATCTTCGTAAATGTTGTAACCTAGGGAAGGTTACTGAATAGAATAATCACACGGAAGTATGTAATGAACGATAATACTTAGGACAAGAACAACACGTATAAGATTCGCCAGCGGCGCGTAGAAGTAGTAGTCAACTGCTGGAAGTGAGTCAAGTGAATTCCACAATGAATCTTCAACTGCAGGATATCTACCTACCGCCCCACGCGGTCAGATGTGGCACAAGGCCGAATTTAATGCCCGTAGGCTCGGCCAAAAATTCCCTGTAGACCCCTTATAAAACAAGGGTCGGGTAGCTGTTTCCCGAGATGAAACTGCGCTTCGATATAGCCTCGTCGGGGGATCCTCACTGTCCAGTGGCAGAGAGTTTGAGCAGCACAGTGTAGACGAATCTCCAACTGCAGACCAACATACAGTATTTACTACTGTATTTATGTGAATGGGGACATACCCATTATCGTCCGTACGTATGCTACGACAGTAAATAAGACCATAAAACCAAAGCACTTAAATTTCAATAAAATATTAGAATGCTTAAAATATTTAAATATTTTAAGACTACCGGGTAGTTAAAAAATCATCTTAAAAAAAGGCGTTTACATTGTATTCGTCATGAAATTTCACTAGTTATTTCACCCTTACATACATCTCGCAAACATCAGGTTATCGATAGATATGTCAACACCTCATAAAAACAACCAACTCCGTGTTAAAAAAAAAATATTCTACGATATTTTAAACTACAAGTAAAATTTGTTTTAATCCAGATTAATTACACTTTAAATCAGCTAATCTTCCTCAAATAAAGTTTCAGAAAAGTATATTTTATTTTTGAATTTTTTTTTTTAATAGAGGGAATTATGTTTTGCTGACACGCTTGGTTTCAGTGAGAAAAAAAAAAAAGAAAGAAAGAAAGAAAGAAAAACGAAGGAAGTGTTTAATGACTGTTTCAGTGAAATGAAAAATTTGTCAAGATTTCAAATCTTTTCATGTGTACCCTCTTCTTAAAATAACGACCAGCATTCATATTTATGATTTTTATTGCAATATTTTGTTAAAGTTGATAAGCTCAAATATTTAACGAATCGATAGAGGGATATCGATGGATAATTTGTCGTAGAACACACCATGAGCTTATTATTATCTCCAAATATCCGCATAAGCTGTGCCACTTATTTTGTAATACTTTACTTCCTGTGGCTCTTGGGCCTTGTACACTAGTGGAACAATAAAGGCAAAAATATTAAGCAAGCAAAACAAATCAGAAATTAGAGAAATTCTGAAGGATAAAACATAGTAGTGATTTTTATTTCCCATCCATGTTATTTGTTTAATGATCGTAGAATATGAAAACGACCTGTTGTAATGTAACTGAATAAGAAGAAGTAAGATGAAAAACGTAAATAATGGTGGTAAGGCCCTAAGAAATTCAGATTTAGAATATGATGGTGATTTATGCCTTGCCTTTTCAGTTTATTTTTGTTCTTTTTGTTTTTATTGGGAGGGTGTATCAAAATCTTGAATTTCCTTTGAATATCTGGTAATCTATTTTTTGGATGGAGTGGGTCTTTCGCTGTTTCGATGTGTTTAAATTTGAAATATTTAAGAATTTAAGATTCATCAAAATTATTTAAGACGAGCAGCATTACCCGGCGTTGCCTGGGTTTATTCAAAAAAAAAAAAAAAAAAGAATGATCACGAACAATCTGTAAAGTTAAAATAAAGAAGATTTTTCTGTAGTGCCTCTTATCAATATAGCGTAAAATTATAATGACACGAAGTGTGAAAACATTTATAACAGGAGAAAGATGTTTTTTTACAGAAGCACAGAAGATACAAAAAATATTTGTCAGTAAATGAAGAGTACATTAATCGCAATCTATCTTCGAAAATTGTCGAGGAGAAATGCTTTGTTGACAGCTTTTGCTCAAACTACATCAAATGAACAACATGCATTGGAAGAAGAAATTCAACAAAAACTTCTCAGTGGATTTCATTGATGCACTGCAGTTTTTTATCACGTGATGAAAGAACTATTTCTCTAGTATTATTGTGTTGGTGACCATGAATAATAGCAGCAATTTCAGGTAAATTATAACGTCCCCCAAGGTTCACCAACTGATTTATGGTCAGCGCTGATGATGACATTAAAATTTAGCGTGTCCGCTGTATCTAAAGCGTATTTGAACTCTCGCACATAACTGTTCCCGGTGTGTAGCATTTCCTGATGCTCAAGAATGATATCCATTTCAGTTCCAGGTGAAACAGAGTTGTGCCTAGTTGTCTGTTTCTGATAGTTACCTACAAAGTAAAGCTGAAGAAATCGTGGCTCCTCGTTTACCATAGGTTGCATAGAGACAATTCTATGATAAATATGTCCTTGTATTTTAAGAGTAGGCATAAATCCACCCTCTTGAATAATATTGGCCCCCAAATAAATCATCTGAAAAGCACAATTATACTTTCTAATATTGCGTAGGAAATGATTAGATCTAACAGTGATACCAGTTAATAGCATTTTTCAATGGCTGGGGTGGATCTTCAATGATAGTTAACACGGATGTACTGTTTGAGCAACACATGCTATTAATTTCCCCTACCCATCTTTTAGCTCTGCAGTGCGAACAGACAATCGACATACTGCCAAGCTGAACATCAGGATGGATCGAATAATTAGCACGAGGGTCATAATAGAATGCTACCATTGACCATATTTGACTACGGTGTCTTGAAATCCCCCGTTGAGCAGCCAATCTTTGCACATTATTTTCCAAACGATCTAGGCGATCCCCAACAGCCTCCATTGCCCGTGCAGAAGCGGTTCTAGAGGCATTCCTGCTCTGTCCTCTCGTACGCTGTTCTTGAGTCTCCAAATCTCTTACTGTTGCAGTTGCTGACGCATTTCTAGACAATCTTTGTGAACGTTGATCCTCATTCTCCGCATGTCTGGTAGCAGCAGTAGTTGCTGAATTTCGTATCAGCCGAGCAATACGCTGTTGCTCACTCTCAGAATTTCGAGCAGCAGCATTTCTAGTAGCATTTCATGTATATCGAATTGTTCTTTGCCACTCAGTTTCGACAGCTCGAATAGCATAAGTTCTGACAGCGTTCCTTCCTCGTCTACTTAACCGTTGCCCATTAGTTTCTGCTGACCTTGCATTAGCTGTACGAATAGCATTTTGTGTCAGTCTAATTTGAGTTTCTTGTTGCGAAGCGTTTCTTCGTACTTTCATGCGTTTGCCTACAGTAGTGGCACGTCCATGTGAAGGATTTCGCTTTCTTGGCATTACTATCAGGCTGTAATTTGAGGGGTTTGGCTAAGCTTTTTGAAGTAACAATGAAGTAATCAATTAAAAGGCAAGAATATTATACACATTAATGGAAATATAGCCATAATAAATTAAATGCAAGTTTATAAGGAAGACCACGGAAACGTGGTAAACAATTATAAGCAAGCTCGTAAAGTTAGGATTTATCTAAAAATAGACTACCAAATAAACGTTCTAGTGATAAAAATAAATATTAACGTGCAGCTAGAAACCTACTCACTATGAACGTTAAAACGTACACGCTAAGTTTAGCATAATTATAAATAAATCAAAAGAGTGTCTTTACATTATTATGAGTGCATTTTTCAGAATAAAACTGTCAAAATTTTAGGGCTCAAGTTTCCAAATATATGAGTTAGTAAGCATTATTTTAACGCTGATTAGAAGATGATAAATACATAATTAAAAATTGGCATTTACGCTTAAACTTTTTAATAATATGATTTTCACAAATATAAATTTAAAGTATCAAAAATTCAAAATATACATGCATGAAGGCAGCCTATCTTTTTGCTGCATGACAACTTTGATGCGAATGAGATTTTTTTGCATTTATTTCATCACATAGCACTAATAAACACTACACGTGAAGCAAAATCGATAGTACGCACTACATAACTCGATCGATCATTGCACGTGAAGCAAAATCAATTGTACACACTACACATCTCGATCGATCTCACACACGCGTCTTATATCTACGTGCACTTCTCTCATCGATGCACACTTTCGTTTGCACTTATTCGTTTTTCTTAAGGAAGGATATAATTTTTGATGTCAAGTTAACGCAAACTAAACTATTTCAGTACCAAAACGGGAAATCCATGGGAAAAACTGAAGTTTTTTATAATGTATTTATGACACATGGGGTGTCAGTTTTGATTTTGAGTTGATTGATCTAAACAGAAATTATGTGCAAATTTTCATCAGAATGCTGCTAACCACTGCAATTGAAAGACTAATGGGACAGCAAGGTGTTCATGGGTTACCTTGGGGGCCCCTTATATAGTTTTAAAAATCTGATAATCGTTTTTGATTCATTTTAAGATTGTAACATACATGTAAATTTCCGTCGAAATCGAAGCAATTTGAAAATTTGGAGATCCCTTTGATTCATGTAGGGGTCCCAAATTTCAAGCCAAATGACAAGTTTAAGACTAATAGTAATTGAAATAATAAAGCACATATTTTTTAAGTTTTCTATTTAATCGACTTTATGGCCAAGGCTGTAGACTTAATTGAAAATTTCGGGGTTCCCTGCTGGTCCCCTAACTCGTGGGGGTCCCAGTGTTGATTTTCAGTGAATTCCAAGTGACTACTTCAGTTACTCGATATAATCTCAATATGTACTGAAATTTTCGTTGAAATTGAGGAATACTGCTACAAAATACACTTGAAAAGCAATTGAGGCATCAAGGGGTTTATAGGGTCATCCTGGGGGCCCCATCATGCATTTTAAAAAATCTGACAACCGATTTCTATCTCATTGTAAGATCGTAACAAACATGCAAAATTTCATCAAAATCGAAGCAAATTGAGTTTTTGGGGGTCCATTTGATACACCCTGGGGGTCCCAGTATCGAGAGAAATGAAAATCAATATAGCGCATAATAAGCGTGACAGTAAGTTGCATACACTTATCAAGTTTTACTAAAATCGACCTTAGGGTTTAGACTTCATGGCTGAAAGTTTAAAAAAAACAAACTAATGGAAATTCCCATTTAAACATTATATTTATCAATTATCGGTTATTGATTTTTGAAAAATGACAAATTTTTTGCCCAGACACACCCAGTATCGAGTACAATCTATGTTCCAAATTTGGTAGAACTATGACTTATGGTTTGGTAGAACTATGACTTATGGTTCTCCAGTAGTTCGCGAACTCACAGACACACACACATACACACATTTATATATAGAGATTTAAGAATTTAAGAATCATCAGAAAATCAAAATGGAAAAACCGTGAAATTTTGACGTATCTTTCTAATAATAATAATAATAATAATAATAATAATGATAATGCAAATGGTATGAACACCACCCAGACCTGGTTACAGAGATAGGACCTGTTACAATTCTATGGGACTACACAATACACACTGACAGAACAATCAAGGCCAACCGCCCAGATATTGTTATTAAAGACCACAAACAAAATCGGTGCCTCCTTATTGATATGGCAGTCCCTGCTGACTGCAATGTATCGTTGAAGATATTCAAAAAGCTGTCAAAATACAAGGACCTTGAAATAGAAATCTCGAAAATGTGGCATATGGGAACATCAACATTTCCTGTTGTATTTGGAGCCCTAGGACTGGTTGGAAAAGATTGCAGTAGACTAATTGAAGGGATTCCTGGAAGTCCATGCCTCAAAGAGATACAAAAAATTGTTCTGAGAAGTACAGCCCACACATTACAAAGGGCCTTATCGATGTATTTTTTTTTTTTTTGTCAGTGGAAAGTGTCATGATGCCATTTCTAACCTTAGGTCCCTGGGCGGGACCCGGAAAGAAATGTGTAAACGCCAGAAAACAAAGAAAATAAAAATAATAATAATAACAACAACAATAATAATAATGATGATGACAATAATAATGATAATAATAATAATAATAATAATAATGATAATAATAATAATGTTGATAATCATAATAATAACAATAATAATAAAAATAATGATAATGATAATAATAATGATAATAATAATGATGATGATGATGATGATGATGATAATAATAATAACAATAATAATAATAACAATGATAATAATAATGATGATAATAATAATGATAAGGATAATAGTAATGATAATAATAATAACAATAATAATAATAATGATAATAATAATAATGATGATGATAAAAATAATAATAATAATAATAATAATAATAATAATAATAAACTTGTTATCCCGGTTCTTTTTTGACACGATATTACATTTTCAATGTTTTTTTCGTGAAATGTCATCGGGGAATAATTAGTTTCAGTGATCTCACTTCTTTTGTAGTGAGAACGACATAAACAAAATAAGATTTATTGTTTCTGTTGTGAGATGTTTTTGCTGAGACTTTTGTTTGTTTTTTTGTTTTTGTTTTTTAATTTTGGCAGTAAGGATAGAAAATATCGAAGCAAAGGACACGGAACCGACTATCAAAAATGGCGTTGTTGTTTGTTGAGTCACTTAATTGAGAAAATGACAAAATGGCGACAGGTGTCGGATGGAAGAATGCGATTTTTTTTTCTATTCTGCTTTGTATTTGTTTTCTCGATTCTTTTTCCTCTATTTACTTGTTTATTTATTTAGCATTTATTCAAGTTTAAAAAAAATGGTTGGCGTTTGGGACGGAAAAACAGATTATCACTCCATGAAGGTAAATTCTATAGGGGCAAAAAACGAGGAATAAACAGAAAAAATGTTTCAGATTTAAACACATCGAAACACCCAACGTTCCCATCTCTCTCCAAAATAGATTAACAGACACTCAAAGGAATAGAGGAAATTCAAGATTTTGATACCCCTTCCAAAAAAAAAAAAAAAAAAAAACCGAAAAGGCGAGGCATAAAATCAAGATTATTGTCTAAATCTGAATTTCTAAAGGCCTTGCCACTATTATTTGCTTTTTCATCTTCTTTTTTTAACTTACATCTTATTCTTTTATATCGCAACGATCAGGTCGTTTTCACAGTCTTACGACCGTTAAATAAATATCATGTGAACGTTTATCTATTTATCATTCAGAGTTTCTTTAATTTTCTGATTTGTGCTTGCTTAACTTTTTTGTGTCCATTGTTCCACAGAGTGAGATGTACAGTTTATGGAGATATCTGGGGAAGATAATGTATAACTCTACGCATGAACAAGTTAAGATTGTAGCGACCGGGAAAGCATCCACTTGAGAGTTCGTTCCACAAAGCAGCGGTTCGTTGGAAGAAGCTCTTCGACTAGAACTTACATCTCACTAATGGAATAACAAGGGGAAAAAATGGTTAACTACAATATGATTGGCATGGCGGGTCTTACCCGGGAAAGTTAGAACTGGTAGAATTCAGGAATGTAGTTAGTCTGAACACTTTTCATGGAAATAGCTACAGAGCAGTGAGAGGTTTGCTGTGCGAGGCCCATGCATCACAGCGAAATGTACGCTATAATGGTGTAAGGTTTTGATAAAAGCAGTGCGTATCCCTTACAGATGTGAGCGGGGCTTGTTGGAAATAGTTTCAGATCAGGTAACCCAATTATCGATCGAGAGTGTTCTCAAGTATCTTGATGTGACTCCCAAGTCTCCACATTACTCTCGCTCGCTATTTATCGATCCACCCACAAGGATTGAATATGGCACAAGGCCAGTTTAATGTGGGTATCTCCGAGCCCGTAGGCTCGGCCAAAAATATAGCCTTTGAAACCGCCTAAACGGGTTCAGGGCCTGTCTACCTCCCCGAACGAAACCTTGCCCTTCGGCAAAGCTTCGTCCGAGTTCCTCTCTGCTAACGCAGAGAGTTCGACAGACGTCGCTTACAGTCAAAGACTGTATCCCGACAGCTAGACTCGGAGGTCTTGCTCTCACGTTACTCTCGCTCATGAACAGCGAGGTGGAGAGTATCTGCTTCTAATGGATATGCCCAACTGTTTGAAGTCAGGCAACGGAAAAGGATATTTACTGTAGTCGGTCCTAATTCACGACGACAAAACATATTCATTTGAACACTTTCAATCGATCAAGATCAAAAGCCATGAGAGCCATTCATGTCGCAGTATCAGGGTATTATTATTATTATTATTATTATTATTATTATTATTATTATTATTTTATTTCCTTTGATTTTTGGTGTGTACACATTTCTTTCCGGGTTATACCGAGAGATCTAAGGTTAGAAATGGCATCATGACATTTTCCACTGACCAATAATAATAAAAAAAAAAACAGGGAAAAAAAATTTACATAGATAAAGCCCTTCGTGAGGTGTGGGCTGTACTCGTGAGAACAATTTTTTGTATTTCTTTAAGGTATGGGCTTCCAGGGATCCCTTTAATTAGTCTACTGAAATCTTTTCCAATCAATCCGAGGGCTCCAACTACAATAGGGATCGTTGATATTCCCATGTGCCACATTTTTGAGATTTCGATTTCAAGGTCCTTGTATTTTGATAGCTTTTTGAAGATCTTCAGAGATACATTACAGTCTGCAGGGACTGCCATATCAATAAGGAGACACTTGTTTTGTTTGCGGTCTCTAATAACAATAACAATGTCTGGGCAGTTGACTTTGATTGTTCTGTCAGTGTGTATTGTGTAGTCCCATAAAATCGTAACAGGTCCTTATCTCCGTATTATTATTATTATTATTATTATTTCACATATTTACACAATTTTTTGTTAGTTATCGTTAGAGACTGAGTGACAGAAAGTCTAGTCAAATCTCCAGCACTTTACTCGGCATCCTATCTAATCATTAATTCCATCTTAAATATTTGCTCCAACTATTACGAGTGCGACGTTGAACTTCCAGTTCCAAAGGCGAGGAGAAAGTATTTTACTCATTTTTATATTCTTGCTTTCTTTTGTATATCTCGTTTTTTTTTTATTTCCTTCTTTGTTATGTCTAATTCTTTCTTTCTTTCTTTCTTTCTTTCTTTCTTTCTTTCTTTCTTTCTTGTTGTTCACTTTACAAACTGCTTGTCTCCGTATCTATTCTTTTCATTCTTTCTTACAATGTTTTCTTCTTTCTTTATCACGTTCTCTTTATTTCATTCATAAATCTCATTATTTTCGCTTTCTTTTTTTCTTATGTCTTGCCTTCTTTCTTTCCTTGTTATTTCTCACTTTCTTTTATCTATATTTTTCATTAATTCATTATTCTCGTTTTCTTTCTTTCTTTCTTTCTTTCTTTCTTTCTTTCTTTCTTTCTTTCTTTCTTTCTTTTGGTTTTCACAATTTAAGCCACCATATAGTTTCTCTGACTCATTCTGTCTCAAAACCAGGAGTAACCTTTTTTGACGGACATTTCCTGTTTAGTCCTAATAACATTTTTTTTTACATGTTTTAACTCCGGTTCAATTCATAGTATATCAATAATCCTACCCGTATTTTTATTTTTTATTAACTTTTTGGTAGGAGAGAGTATTCTTTTGGCTTTAATTTAATTTAATTTGATTTATTTAATGGCACATCAACTCCTTATGGGTCATTTAATGGCAAAATTTAATTTTCTTGGGAGTTTTGAAATAATAAAAATATGATACCGTGCTGTGCAAAAAAAAGTGACAGTCAAATTTTTTTGGAAAAATCTTATTTTTTCTTAATATTTTAGATAAAAAATAGAGTTTTGAAAAATTTGTGTTTAAGTCAGGAAAACGATACAATGTCTGCAATTGTACAAAAAAAAAACATTAAATTTAAAAAAAAAAAATTAAATAAAAATATATTAAAAAATATTCCAAAAAATATTCCAGAAAATATTCCTCAAAATTCCCAAAAATATAAATAAATATAAATAAATAAAAATAAATATAAAAAAATTTAAATTTTACAAAAAAATTCCCAAGAAACAAATCTAAAGCATGTTACGTTTTGTTTTTAAGGTAAATATTTACTGTGCAAAAAAGTGCCTCATTAAAAATGTGTCATTATTTTAAAACAACATCGTAATTTTATTTCCATAATTTTATTCCAGAATATTTTTAAAATTTCGAGAAAGTTCTAGAATTATTTTAAAGTATAAACAATAAACCAAAAATATAATTAATAAGTCACTTGTTATGAAAATCTATAAGCACCCATCGCAATCTGTTAAAGTAGCATTAGTTGCCTTATCAAAATCTGGAAAATAGACTCGAGAAATTGCAAAAAATTTAATTTTTTTTTTTTTTTTTGTAAAATTGCAGACATTGTATCATTTCCCTTACTTACACACATTTTTTTTTAAAATCACTATTTTTTATCTAAAATATTAAGAAAATACAAATTTCTTTCCCAAAAAATTCCACTGAGCCTCATTTTTTTGCACAGCACTGTATATGTTATTCTGCTTTCACAATTGAATTAATGGTAGATAATACTCAGCTTTTGTGCATATACATGTTTGGCTGGACATAATTACTAGAGGCAGTGATATGTGTGTTTTATGTTGTGGTTGAAGTTATATTTTGCAATACAGTTTGATTTCTTTAAGAAATTGTAGGATATTATTTGGATTAATGTCATGAAAGCGTTTGTTCATGTTTTTTGTTTGGTTGATTTTGTTTAGTGGCATATCAACGTCTATATGGGTTATTTAATGCTGAAATCTAAATATTTGGAACACAAATTTATGGCTTCAATTACAGATAAAATGTATTGTTGGTAATTTTACTATAAATATATATTGTTGGCAATTTTTTTATATAAAAATATATTGCTGGTATTTTTACTATAAAAATCTATTTTATACTTTCATAGTTTTTTTTCGTTTTTGTTTGTGAGTTCACTATTTGCCCATAGCTGCGACCCTAACTGGTGCTACCACCACGGGCCAGGGTAGACCTGGGAACAGAAATTAAGAGGTGGTTCTACGCACTTTAAAACATCCAATCATTCGATCAGAGACCTTGCTGCCGGGTGTAGTTTATCGTCATACCCAGAACTACTTTTAATAGTATTATTCGAAATTGGATTTTTAGTCTTTTAGTGTTTTCGGTAAACAAAAAAAGAAAAATTGTGGACTTTTGTTCTACCCATAATCCTCTTCCATCTCTCTCTCTCTCTTTCCTCTCTCCCCCCTCTCTTTATATCTCCCCCTCTCTCTATCTCTCTTCTATCTCCCCCTCTCTCTCCCTCCTCCCTCTCTTTCCCCCTCTCTATCTCTCTCTCCTCTCCCCCCTCCCCATCTCCTTCTCCTCTCCCCCCTCCCCCTCTCTATCTCCCCCCTCTCCCTCCTATCTCCCTTTCTCTCTCTCTCTTTGCGGACACATGCAGAAAGCAAAACCTCACAAAAAACACAGGTTTTCTGTTTTTGGTAAGTGAATATTTATGAAGAATTTGCACCCTATATAATCGCAATAAGGAAATGATTTTTGTTTTACAATGAACTTTACCCTGTACAAGGCCCGGTAGCCACTCGAGGTAGAGGCTTACAGAGTAAGACTCAAACTTTATGCGGATATGGGTTAATCCTAGACTTGAACAGGTGAAAATTGTAGTTATCGGTGGAACACCCTCTTGGGAGTCGGTTCCGCAGAACAGCCGTTCACGGGAAGAAGCTCCTCGTGTGGAACTTACATCTCACAAATGGAATACAAAAGAGATGAGGGGTGTTCGCTGCAATGTGCGTAGCATGGCGGATCTTGGCTGTAAAGGTTAGAACTCGCGGAACAAAGGAATATAGCTCGTCCGAACACTTTCCATAGAAATAGCGATAGTGCAGCCTGAGTCTTGCAACTTTTTGCCTGTGAGAAAGGGGTTGTAGGGTGGAAAATAATCTGTCACCACAAGAACACGGAGATGCTTTTGGACTCTGCCGAGACTGGAAAGGGAAGACTGGACCGCTCCTGCCCATATATAGCAGCAGTACTCCATTTTCGGCCTGATCTGTTTCTTGTGAAGATAGAGGAGTCAGGTACTTACTGGAGCGGTCTAGGGAAGAGACCATTTTTTCCCAGCATCTATAGCGATGGACCGTAAGTACGAGTTCCACCTTAGGTCTGGGTTGAGTTTAACACTTTGATCCCCACGTTCCTGGATAATTTTAACCCTTCTGCCTGAGCTTCTTGAGTTAAAATTAGCAAATAATTGGTATGTAATGTTCTACGGTAGATAAAAAAAAATAGGTATAAGTGTTTACCCACCATTCAACCGGTGGCTGGGCATTAAATCATTTTTCTCTATCACTTTTCAACCGGTGGCTGGGCATTGCGTCGTTTTTCCCTACTACCGGTAAAGTGGTGGTCAGGGCTCAAAAGTTTAGGGCAGAATAAACGCTCAAGGCACGTGGGGTCTCTGAGGGAACATTCATTCATCGTGATTGGCGATAGTTCGGGGTCTGATTGGTGGTGATGGACTGTAACTAGTTTGGTTTTCGAGACATTGAATATAACCAGCTTGTTTTTTTTCTCCACTCATATCATTTATGTGCCATGCGTGATACGCGTTTAGGCGATCATGTATCTTTCGATACATGACTGACGAGGCAGAGTTTTTTTTTTCCACCGCAGTAGGTTCCTACTCAGATATTATAGCTAAATCAGAGAAGAGATAAGCTGTTAAAAAAGTTTTATACATGTTCCACATTTTGGACCCAAATCAAGTGATACCGCTAGAATTTTTTTCATTCATTTATTTATTTATTTATTTTACAATGCTGTTCACTCTGTACAAAGCCTAAAAAGAGGTTTATTAGAGTAAGAGGTACAAATTTATGTGGATATGTGGGGAAGATAACGGTTGACCCTAGACGTGAACATGTTAAGATCGTAGCGATCGAGGAAGTATATTTGGCCAATAGAACACGATGGGAATGAGGGTGATTCGCTAACATTTGTGCGGGTCTAAGACGAGAAGGTTAGAACAGATGAACTAAGGAATGTAGTTTGCCTTAACACTTTCCATAGAAATAGCGAGAGAGCGGCAAGAAGCTTGTGACGTTTCGCCTGTGGGAAAGGAATGGAACATAATTTATCACCCACAAGGCGGCGATAACGATTTTGGAGCCTATCGATATTGGAAAGTGACGACTGGGCAGCTCCGACCAAAATATGGCAGCAGTCCTCCATTTTCGGCCTGATCTGGCTCTTGCGAAAGTAGAGGCTAGGAGGAGGAGGATGCAGACATTTATTGGGACAGTATGGATTTTTATGTCCGAATTTGTTACCAGTAACCGATTCGAGAAAATACAATCAAAATGTTGTGAAAATAGTTTTGGGAATTGGTGATGAATTTGAAATAAACACGTGCAACGGAGCTTCGGTTGTCAGGCGTGTAGTTCGTCGGTGAGGCGAAGGGAAAAGGTCGTTCCCTGTCACGTAAGTACCGACTTGGTCAGTCGACGAACGTAAACCGTGGGTGGGCTTCGAGAAAAGAGAAAATCTGGTCAGTTTAAACACGGATTTATATTCATTGAAAGAGTGTGAATAATTAGCAAAGAAATCTCATGTCTCCCCAGCTCCCCCCCTCTCTCTCTCTCTCTCTCTCACTCAGACACGCACACATACACACGCATATAAATAAGTGCGTACACTGACGCACATAAAAAGATATTCTTTTTCGTTATCATTTTCTCTATGTGCTTGGTACACGCACACTTATGTAAACTTCCATTTTAGTGCACTGTACATTCTACGCAGAAAGCTGTGCTCTGGTAAGGGTAGACACACACATACTGGTCGGCGCATATAAACACACCGATATCTGTAGACTGATAGCCACGCACAATGCTGCAACACACACTCGCACATATGCTCAGTGGAAGCATAGATACATATATACTAGATATTTAGCCATTGACTTATAAAACTAATTTATTCTGGTGCTGGAGTTAATAGAGGGAGGATTTTAAAGTGAAGCAAATACTCGAATAATTATAGGCACTACCAAATACTTTAATATTTCACAGATTCTCTTTCTATCTATCTATCTATCTATCTATCTCAGTATGCTCACTATCTATCTATCTCACTATCTAATTATCTATCTATCTATTTATCTATCTATCTATCTATCTCAGCCTGCTTCAGCCATCATCTAATTTTCTCTCATTAATCTATCTATCTATCTATCTATCTATCTATCTATCTATCTATCTATCTATCTATCTCATTCTGTTCCTATCTATCTATCTATCTATCTATCTATCTATCTATCTATCTATCTATCTATGGGATTTTCGAAATGTCAGACAAAGAGATTAAAATTATGTCCACATCCGGCCGAAAAATAGAGTTAATAGAGGGAGGATTTTAAAGTGAAGCAAATACTCGAATAATTATAGGCACTACCAATACTTTAATATTTCACAGATTATCTATCTATCTATCTATCTATCTATCTATCTATCTATCTATCTCAGTATGCTCTCTATCTATCTATCTATCTATCTATCTATCTATCTATCTATCTATCTATCTATCTATCTCAGCCTGCTTCAGCCATCATCTTTCTCTCATTAATCTATCTATCTATCTATCTATCTATCTATCTATCTATCTATCTATCTATCTATCTATCTATCTATCTCATTCTCTTCCTATCTATCTATCTATCTATCTATCTATCTATCTATCTATCTATGGGATTTTCGAAATGGCAGACAAGAGATTAAAATTATGTCCACATCCGGCCGAAAATTTTTGCCTTTTCTGGTTTCCTGTAAGAATGAAATAGTCCAATGTTTTCTAAGCGTTTTCGGATGCCATTCTCCAAGAATTATACTGCTTTATTGCGTGTTGGTAAGGCTGGAGAATGTGCCAGTAGTGAAATGGTTACGGGCTTCGACCGATAAATTTTGGTATCGTATTCAAACTCCGTTACAGACTTTTTTTTATTACTAATTCTTCACTCAATAAAGACCCAAGAGACACACGCCATAGCCGGTTACTGAATGAGATTGTTGCGTGAGAGGTATCGAAGCAGGTAAGAAGTTCTGTTTATGAGGATATGTTAGAAAGACAACCGCTAAAGTTAAGCAACGTCGAGCTTAGTACTTAGATGGGTGACCGCTTGGGAATAATGGCGCGGAATTGTTATTCAGAGAACCAAGTTGCAATTCCAGTTGTTTTCATAATATTTACGTAGGCGCAAATACTCTTGGGAAACGTATGAATCGATATGTTCTTCCCCCAACTATGGATTAATTAGTAAGGCTTGTATAACTAGACTATTATTATCTAAAAAAATAAATAAAATAAAATAAAAAAACAAAGCTGCGTATAAAATATTTAGATTTCGAAAATAAATAATGTAGCGTGTTGGATAGACTTATTTAATCTATACAGAGGGGCAATTATGAGAGAATTAGAAATCTTACAGGGATTCATCATTGGCGGCCACAATCTTAACATAAGATATACAGATGACACAGTGGTGATAACAGACATGGAAAAGAAATTACAAAACCTCTTACAGAAGGCAGCAAAGGAGAGCGAGAAGAAGGGACTAAGTGTAAACTATATGAAGACAGAATGCATTGTCAGCATAAAAGGATAATCCCGAAATGCGATTTATATGTCGGGGACATTAAAATCAAGCAGGTGCAGAAATTTAAATAAGTGTCCTGACAGAGGGACGTTAAGTGCGACGCTGAGATTCGAATGCGTACTGGAATGGCCAAAGACGCATTCCAAAAGCTAAGCAGAGTATTAAGAGACAGGAAAATTTCTTTGGAAACAAAGAAAAGAATACTCACCTGCTACTTGATATATATCCAACACATTTTATAGGAAATTGACCAACATTACATTTTATAACAAAATGACCAACAATACATTTTATAACAAAATGACCAACATTATATTTTATAGCAAGTTGACCAACATTACATTTTATAGCAAGTTGACCAAAATTACATTTTATTGCAAAATGACCAACATTACATTTTATAGGAAATTGACCAACAATACATTTTATAACAAAATGACCAACAATACATTTTATAGCAAGTTGACCAAAATTACATTTTATTGCAAAATGACCAACAATACATTTTATAACAAAATGACCAACAATACATTTTATAGCAAGTTGACCAAAAATACATTTTATTAAAAAATGACCAACAATACATTTTATAGGAAATTAACCAACATTACATTTTATAACAAAATGACCAACATATTCATTTTATAACAAAATGACCAAAAATTACATTTTATATTAAATTGACCATAAAATTATATTTTATAAACAAAATGACCAACAATACATTTTATAGGAAATTGACCAACATTACATTTTATAACAAAATGACCACAATACATTTTATAACAAAATGACCAACAATACATTTTAAACCGTATTCAAAAATTACATTTTATTGCAAAATGACGAACATCACATTTTATAACAAATGACCAACTACATTTTATAACAAAATGACCAACAATACATTTTATAGCAAGTTGACCAAAATTACATTTTATTGCAAAATGACCAACAATACATTTTATAGGAAATTAACCAACATTACATTTTATAACAAAATGACCAACAATACATTTTATAACAAAATGACCAACAATACATTTTATAGCAAGTTGACACAAAATTACATTTTAGTAAAATGTCCAACAATACATGTTTATAAAAATTGAGTAACATTACATTTTATAACAAAATGACCAACAGAACATTTTATAACAAAATGAACAACAATACATTTTATTTTTATAGTAATGATGACCAAAATTATATTTTATTGCAAAATGACCAACAATACATTTTATAGGAAATTGTCCAACATTACATTTTATAACAAAATGACCAACAATACATTTTATAACAAAATGACCAACAATACATTTTATAGCAAGTTGACCAAAATTATATTTTATTGCAAAATGACCAACAATACATTTTATAGGAAATTGGCCAACATTACATTTTATAACAAAATGACCAACAATACATTTTATAAAAAAATTACGAACAATACAATTTATAACAAAATGACCAACAATACTTTTTATCTGTATTTGCGCTCAACATATTCAGTTGAACCTATAAAATTTTTCAAAATATTTAGATTTTGGCATTAAATAACCCATAGAGGTTGATATACTACTAAACAAAATCAACCAGCCAAACAATCAATATGAAAGAATTCTTTCAGAATATTAATCCATATACTATCCTCCAATTTCTTAAAGAAATCAAACCGTATTCAAAAATATAACTACAACATAAAACACACATCATCATATCTAGTAATTACATCCCAAAAAACATGTATATGCACAAAAGCTGAGTATCATCTACCATGTATTCAATTGTGAAAGCAGAATAATCTATATCATAAAACACACACATATCACCGCCTCTAGTAATGATGTCCATAGAAACATGTATATGCACAAAAGCTGAGTATCATCTACCATGTATTCAATTGTGACAGCAGAATAACCTATATCATAAAACACACACATATCACCGCCTCTAGTAATGATGTCCATAGAAACATGTATATGCACAAAAGCTGAGTATCATCTACCATGTATTCAATTGTGACAGCAGAATAATCTATATCATAAAACACACACATATCACCGCCTCTAGTAATGATGTCCATAGAAACATGTATATGCACAAAAGCTGAGTATCATCTACCATGTATTCAATTGTGACAGCAGAATAACCTATATCATAAAACACACACATATCACTGCCTCTAGTAATGATGTCCATAGAAACATGTATATGCACAAAAGCTGAGTATCATCTACCATGTATTCAATTGTGACAGCAGAATAACCTATATCATAAAACACACACATATCACCACGCCTCTAGTAATGATGTCCATAGAAACATGTATATCCAAAAAAGCTGAGTATCATCTACCATGTATTCAATTGTAAAAAAGCAGAATAACCTATATCATAAAAACACACATATCACCGCCTCTAGTAATGATGTCCATAGAAACATGTATATGCACAAAAGCTGAGTATCATCTACCATGTATTCAATTGTAAAAGCAGAATAACCTATATCATAAAAAAACACACATATCATCGCCTCTAGTAATGATGTCCATAGAAACATGTATATGCACAAAAGCTGAGTATCATCTACCATGTATTCAATTGTAAAAGCAGAATAACCTATATCATAAAACACACACATATCACCGCCTCTAGTAATGATGTCCATAGAAACATGTATATGCACAAAAGCTGAGTATCATCTACCATGTATTCAATTGTGAAAGCAGAATAACCTATATCATAAAACACACATATCTAGCCTCTAGTAATGATGTCCATAGAAACATGTATATGCACAAAAGCTGAGTATCATCTACCATGTATTCAATTGTGAATGCAGAATAACCTATATCATAAAAAACACACACATATCACCGCCTCTAGTAATGATTTCCATAGAAACATGTATATCCACAATAGCTGAGTATCATCTACCATGTATTCAATTGTGAAAGCAGAATAATCTATATCATAAAACACACACATATCATCGTCTCTAGTAATTATGTCCATAGAAACATGTATATGCACAAAAGCTGAGTATCATCTACCATGTATTCAATTGTGAATGTAGAATAACCTATATCATATTTTTAAAACACACAGAAAATTCATTTCGACATAGAAATGATGTCCATAAGGAAACATGTTAAACAATCAAACAAATCTTGAATATGAATGAACACTTTTTCTTTTATTTTACCATGTATAAAATTGTGAAAGCAGACAAATGTTTATAAAAAACACACAACATATCATCGCCGATTGAAAACAATGTTTTTTGTTAGGAGTTTGTATTTGACCAATTCGTAAAAAAGAAAAGTATCATCTATTATGTATTCAATTGACGGACACGCAGAATCAACCAATAATAATCTTTTCAAAACACTTTATGATGGTTCACTTGATTTATCTCTTACTGTTACATGTCCATAGAAACATGTATATAATAATAAAAAGATTTATTTATCATATCCCATGGTTTTCAATTATTGACAGCAGATCGATAACCTGATAGTCGAATAAACCACACACAAAATCACCGTCTATTACTAATAATTGTCCATATGAATAATTAATTTATATGCACAAAAAGAATTTTATCATTTACCATATATTCAATTAATTTGATAATAAAGAATAACCTTTATCATAAAACACACACATATATATACCGCCTCTATTATATATGTCCAGTTTTTAGAAACATGTATAATAAAAAATTTTAAAAAAGATTATCATCTACCATTTAATTTGTATTTTTTTGTGACCCCAGAATTACTATATCATAAAACACACCTATATCACCGCCTCTAGTAATGATGTCAATAGAAACATGTATATGGACAAAAAGACGAAATCATCTACCATGTATTCAATTGTGACAGCAGAATAACCTATATCATAAAAACACACATATCAGATGCCTCTAGTAATGATGTCCATAGAAACATGAATAGCAGTCATTCTCTTAAAAACTGGGTATCATCTACCATGAATTCTTTATGCTTTTGTTAAACAATTTAGTTTTTTTTTTTTTATTTTTAAATCTACACATTTTATCACCGCCTCTACGTAATGATGTGATAGAAACATGTATATGCACAAAAGCTGGGGGGAGCATCATCTAACCATGTCGTCTAACGTGAATTCAATTGTAAAAGCAGAATTAATGAATATTTTCTTGACGAAAAAAACTTGGGCCATTTTATAATACATCGCCTGTAGTAATGATGTCCATCGAAACATGTATATGAACAAAAAATGAAAATCATCTACCATGTATTCAGTTCTCGAACAGAATAACCTATATCTTAAAAACAGAATCATATCACCGCCGTCTTGTAATGATGTTGTATGAAACATGCTTATTTTTTCAAATTTTGAGTATCATCTACTTTTTTTTTATTCAACATTGAAAGAAGAATAATTTATATCGGGGAAAAACCCCCACAAAAAAATGATTTCTAGTAATGATTTCCATATGGAACATATATATGGAACAAAAGCTGAATACCGTGCAATCACCAATGTATTCAATTTGAAAGCAGAATAACCTATATCTTAAAACACAGGCATTGTACTTTCTGGATTTGTGGGTAATGATGTCCATAGAAACATGTTAATCAGTGCACAAAAGCTGAGTATCATCTACCATATTTTATTCACTCATTTGACAGCAGAATCCCCTATATCATAAAACACACACATATCACACCGCCTCTAGTAATGATGCCCATAGAAACATGTATATTGAATCAAAAGCTTCATATCATCTACCATGTGGTTCAATGTGTGAAAGTTTTCTCGCAGAATAACCTATATCATACAAAAACCATTCGTCCACCGAATACCTGCCATATAATGGATGTCCATAGCTGTTCATGTATATCCTAGACAAAAGCTGACTATAATCTACCATGTATTCAATTTTGAAAGCAGAATAACCTATAGCTTCATCTGTCTTTACTACAATATTTTCATCGCCTCTACGATCTAATGATGTCCAAAGAAACATGTATATGCACAAAAGCTGGTTATCATTTCTACCATGTATTCAATTGAAACGGCTAAATAACCTATCTTCATAAAACACACATATCACCGCCTCTAGTAATGATGTCCATAGAAACATGTATTCAATTTCAAAATTCAGAATAACCTATATCATAAAACACACACATATCACTGCCTCTCTTAATGATGTCCATAGAAACATGTATATGCACAAAAGCTCTCTATCATCTACCATGTATTCATTTGTTTGAAAGCAGCGCAAAACCTTTGGGAAACTTGTGAACACACATATCACCCCCTCTAGTTATGATGTCCATTTAGAAACATGTATATTTAAAAAAAATAATAAAATAAAACTGTCTGAACCATGTATTTCGAATTAAATAAAGCAGAATAACCTGATATGCCGTTAAACACACACAATCCTTTGCCTCTAACAAAATGATAAAAGAAACATGTTTATAATGCAGAAAAGCTTATTTTTTCATTTACTAAATGTTTTTTTTTTTCATATTTTATAGCAGAATATCATTATATTTCATTATAAACACATTTTGTTCATTTTAATCGGGTTCTTAAGTTCCTCTTTTAATGATTTTTATCCATTCCTTGTATTTGCAGACATTAAAACGTAGATATCATCGTGTTTAAACCATGTATTCAATGCAATTTGAAAGTAGTTACGTTTTGTTTTTATCATTTTAAAACACAACGTTTATCACCGCCTCGCTTAATTATGTCCATAGAAAGATGCAATAATTGGTAAAAATCTTAAATAATCAAATCTACCATGTATTAAATTTTGTGACAGCAGAATAACCTATATCATAAAACACACACATATGGCGTGGCCTTTCTAGTAATGATGTCCATAAAAAATGGATGTATATGCAAAAAAAAACAACAAAAAAAATCAAAAACCATGTATTCAATTGTAAAAGCAGAATAAATTTTATCTTAAAACACACAAATTCACCGCCTTGGGTAATGATGTCCATAGCAAACATGTATATGCACAAAAGATTGAGTAGTGAGTTCTACCATGTATTCGTTTTTTGGGAAAGCAGAATAACCTAGTATCAGTAAGACACACATATCACTTTATCTAGTAATGATGACCAAGAAAGCCGCTGTCATTGTATCCCGTGTATAAAAGCTTTCTTTATTTTCTACCATGTATTCAAGACGACCAGGAAAGGAGAATAACCTATATCATAAAATACACACATATCATCGCCTCTAGAAATGATGTCCATAGAAACATGTATAGCACAAAAGTCTGAAAGTATCATCTACCATGTATTCAATTGTGAAAGCAGAATAACTAAATCATAAAACACACACATATCACTGGCCTCTAGTTAATGATGTCCATAGAAACATGTATATGCACAAAAAGTTCGAGTATCATCTACCATAATATTCAATTGTGAAAGCAGAATAACACTATAAATTTAAAACACACACATATCACCGATCCTCTTTTCCATGGATGTCTCATATAAACATGTGTATCCAGGTCTAAACTTCACTGCTAGGAGTACTGTTCTACCATGTACTTTCCAATTGTGAAAGCCCAGAATAATCGATATATCATAAAAACACACACATATCATCGTCTCTAGTAATGATGTCCACTGTTTGTTCTGTATATTACGGAAAAGCTGATGAATCATCTACCATGTATTCAATTGTGAATGTAGAAGGACCTATATCTATATTTTTATTACTCCAACGCTCCCAAGAAAATTTTTTTCGACATGAAATGACCTTAAGGGGTTGATATGCCGTTAAACATTTCAAATGAAATTTTATTTGAATATGAATGATAATGATTTTTTCATTTTATTTTTACATCCAGAATGCTGGAGAAAAATTCCATTTACAAGACAATTGTTTATAATAAAATTTATTCAATCGGTAGACTCGATTAACGATTGAAAAACAATGTTTTTGTTTGAGTGGGGGAGGTTTGACCAATTCGTTTCCCAAAAAATAAACAAAAAAAAAAAACAAAAACATTTAAGACTTTCCGATTAACAATTTCAAGTTATTATATACAATAATCTTTTTCAATTTTATTTTTCAGTCTTTATGATGGTTGATACTTGATTTATCTCTTACTGTTACATCCCCGGGCAACGCCTGGCTCTAATGCTAGTTAATAATAAAAAAGGGAAGATTTATTTAATGATATCCCTATGGTTTATGCTTTTATATTCAGCACCATCGATGTCAATGATAGTCGAATATAACCCCTTTACAAAATGTCGCGTCTATTACTATACTAATGAAAGTTATGTAAAAAAAATTAATTTTATTTATACTCAAAATTAATTTTATTATTTATTAATGATATATTAAATTGGCAGTTTATATAATAAATTATAATCTTTATAAAATTTTCTTCCGAATATATAAACATCAAAAATAATCCTTTTCATTATATATCCTTAAAAAGTTTTTATTAAACTTTACAATAAAAAATAAGAGGGAAAAGATAACTGATAGGACATCCATCAGACATGGCACGTATTTTTTGTGTGTCTCCCCAGTACGTTAAATAAAGGGTTCAGGTTCGAAATGGACGCCAGTTGAAGAACCTTTGATCTACAACCTCCTGATTCGTTGTGACAACGAGAGTTAAGACATCAGGCAATGGACATAAAAAGATGTAAAAATGTTTCCACACTAATTTGTTTTTCAGTAAAAGTTGGTTCCTGAGGAGGTTGAAGAAAAATAATCTTGTTGGTTAAAACGACAAAAGTTTTGCAGATGATACTGAAGGCAGGCTGATGGGTCAATATTAAAACGTGAATGAGCAGTCATTCTTAAAACGGGGGATTGAACGCTGATTCTTCGAGGAATAAAAATGTTTGAGGATTCTTGGTTGCAATTTCATATATATATATAAATATATATATATATATATATTTTTTTATTTTTTTAAATCTACCAGGATTTTATCCGGACTGGTGCCTACTTAGAATTGTGATAGAGATAAAGTCTTTGTTCCCTGGAGCGGGAGTGGGGGCAGTGAAATCACTGTTAATTGCTCTTTGTCGTCTCGAACGTGAAATTTCAGACAAGCAGATTGAAAATTGCAATGAAGATTTTCTTTATCTGACGAGAATGGCTAAACGCTCAAGGGTGTTATTTTATAATACATCGGCTCTTGGCACGTCTCACATATCGAACAAATCCTTTTTCGAAGAGAAATGAAAATGCCTCGGTTATCGAACAAAATTCTCAAGATTCAATCCACCGTAACAACGGTGCCAAATTGAGTTAAACACAAACAGAATCATTTCTGAATCGACCGCCGTGTTTTATACGCAGTATGTTTTATATATATATATATATTTTTTTCCAATATTTGTTATATATGACTTTTTTTCTCTACATTCATATTGCCCAAAAATGAATTTCGGTCTGGAAAATGTTTCCCATGGAAAAAAAATGATTTCAATTTATTTTTTCTCCTTTATTTCACATGGCTTTCAGCTATATCACGCTGGAACACCGATTACTTCTGCAATCACCAAAGCAAAAGTCAAACGTTTATCACTTGGCAAGTATCTAGGTGGGTAACGTTTTTAAGACATATAAACACTGTAGGAATTGAAGTTCCTTGGATTTGTTCGATTTACAGGGGGCTCCGATCGGGGGTAGTTTGAATTGTCAACCGTATGATCTGAATTTGAAGGGCATCCCAGTCTGGGCTCATTACAATTTATCCTACATGTATTTACCATGTCATCTCAAGAGGACCTCCTTTCTGGTGCCCTTTTTGGAATTTGATGCCCAAATGCACGTTGAAGAGTGTCCATGATTCTGCTTTTGCAAATTCAAGGACGCAAAACGCCATTTTCCACGTAAACCCATTATTGGATCTGAAAAAATATTTGAATCTATAGCATTCAAAAAACGTAATGAATTTAACTTTAAAATGGGGTACCAGTTTCATCTTACTACCATTGTGTTCAGTAGACCAGGACTTGAAATATTCCCAAGCCTGGAACACCCTTATAAATGCTCGTTGAAGGAAACTATATATCAAGTCCTACACTATGGAAAACTGATTCTTTTTTTTTTTTTCTGAATGCCCCTGTTTTTTTATCTATGTATTTAAAATTAGGGGAATGTTTTATTTTCCAAACACGGATCAGCAACATGATTGGTCCTGTTCTAGCATCCTGTTTTGCAGTTGACTATCCTGTTTTGATGTACTCCATTTTTCCCTATTTTTTTTATATAGATATATTTTATATGGCAACTGCTATCCGACGATATTCTACCTGTACTGCTGATAAACTTTGGATGGAGGTTTCCGTGTTCTATTTGGTTGGTATTTGGTCAATAATTTTCACCTATGGTTTAAAATAATTTTGTAGAAAATCTTTCTTAATCCAACATTTTATCTTTAATTCCCTAAAGGATGGAACTACTATTTTCTATAAGCAATATAACCTTGTGTATTTCTAAACAAAAAATATTCATTGAATCGATCTTGTCTAAAAATCGACATAGCGTCATGTTTTTGACCTTGATTGAGTCATTCTCTTTATTTTTTCCCAAAACTCCTCTTTATCTATAAAAGGCTCTAAGTCTGTGGTGTGTGTGTGTGTGCGAATTGGGGCGATTTGTTTAAAATTTGCTCAAAATTTACCTTTGGGAAACTTAACGGAGAATCCAAGACCTCTTTCCCCCACGATATGGGTTAATTTTTAGTAAGGCAGTTTTATTTAGTTAAACTATTTTCTTGGACAAAATAAATAAGAAAATAAAACTGTCTGAAAAATGTTTACATTTCGACATTAAATAACTCACGGAGGTGTTGATATGCCGTTAAACAAAGACGACAATCCTTTCATTTTGCTTAAACTCAACAAATGATTCTAAAAGCAGAAAATGTTTGTGAAAAAAAAATAGAACTTGCGTTTTCATTATTTTTTTACGAGTCCTTTTTAAATAAGTTTTTTTTTTTTGTTTTAGTTATTTTATATTAAGTATCATTATATTTGGATTATATTACCAAAAAAATTCAGTTTTAATAGGCAAGCTTAAGTTCGGCTTTTTTTTTTCTTTAAAAAGGGCAAAAACATTTTAAAACGTAGATATGCATGAGTTACGATTTTAAATAAGGGCAATTCAATGCAATTTGATAGTAGTTACGTTTTGTTTTTTTTCATTTTTGAAAATTCAATTTTTATTGCCGTCTCAATACTTTATTATCGTACTTTTCTGAAACTTTATTTGAAGAATATTAGCTGATTTAAAGTATAATTGCAAGGATCAGAAAATAAAGTTTTTTTTTTTAAAGAAAATTTCTTTCCCATACCTAAATTTTTAAAGTATTTTTTAACGACAACATACGGCGTACTTTTCAAACACACTCCACACCACACACACATTTTGTATCTAGAATCCGATAATTTTATTTTGCTATTATAGAATTTTACATGGTATCTCCACTAATTTTCGATATCTTACTTATTATAAAATGAAGATTGTGTGTGCGCGCGTGTGTGTGTCTACGTTTATATATTGGATCGGATTTCCTACATTTTTCAACCGATTTCAACAAAACTTCACAGGACTGCGTAAAATTACCTTGTGGTGGTTCTGACAGTGCCAAAAATTGGAAAAACACAATTGTTTTTGCACAAAATCAATTTGAAAACACGATTCTGTCACCAGAATGAAAGGGGGACAACTCATATCGAGTTATACTTATAAAACCCAGGTTGTTTGTGTGTTCGTTTATATATGGGATTGGATTTCCTACCTTTTTCAACCGATTTCAACAAAACTTCACTTTTTGTTTGGCAGGTAGTGTTTCTTATTGTCTTGCACAGTTTTTTTCTTTATTTTTACATTCAGAATGCTTTAAAAATTCCATTTACAAGATAATTGTTTATAATAAAATTCTATTCAATCGGTACACTCATAACGATTGAAAACAATGTTTTTGTTTGAGTTTCGGTTTGACCAATTCGGAAAAAAAAAAAAAAAACTAATTAAGATATCCATGTCCGTCAACCTTAAACAATAATCTTTGTCAATTTTATTTTTCAGTCTTTATGATGGTCAATACTTGATCTATCTCTTACTGTTACATCCCCGGGCGACCCCGGGCTCTACTACTAGTCATTTATAAATGAAAAAGCTTTCTTGGGTCTTTTATTTTAGCTATAATTGAAAGCTAAAGGATTAAATTTATTTCCAATAAACAAAATACCCTAGTGCATTTCAAACAGAAATTATATTGATTGAAATCGATTTTTAAAAAATTTTCTAAAAAATTTTCTTTTTTAGTTGTCTTTCTTTGGAATGCACTTCTCTGTATTAAAAAATCTTCCAAAAATAAAATATACTTTTCTGAAACTTTGAGGAATATTAGCTGATTTAAAGTATAATTAATCTGATTTGAAAAAAAAATATTTACTTTAAGTTTAAAATAACACAGAAATGTATTTTTAAAACAAAACAGTTACTGTTTTTTGAACCGACATCGCCATGTTTTAAGTAACTGATGAGGCGTCGACAAGTTGACATAATCATTGTTTATAATTTATCTGTTAAAACATAATTTAAGAAAATGACGTGAGCGCTTTTTGTTTTATATAATTTTTAAGTACTCAGTAATCGTAAATATAATGGAAAATATTCTCTGTAATCTAATTTTAGGAATGCTAACTTTAAATTTACTATAGTCATCGTTATTACTATAGTCATCTTATGGTCACGTTACGTAATAGTTTATATACATAAATTGTTTCTATTAAGCTTTTCAATTTTTGATTAGTAAATATAGGTTTCACTTAATAACAATATCACCTAACTAGATAGAAGTAATGCAAAATTTTAGAAGACTTATATATTATAAATTATCATAATTAAAATTTAAAAAAATGAAAACATTTCTTGGAAGAATTCATTATTCATCGATTTTTTTTTAAAGAAAATAGTGTGCTTAATAAATCTTATTTATAAAAACAATTAAAAACTTTTTTTTAATTAAATAATGCCATAGTTTTATTGCATTTTTTATTTTACGATTCGGAGCAGATTTTCGGCAAATAAGTCATAGTTCGAAAAAAAAATATGATGATTTACAGTGCTGTTCGATAAAAGTAACTCACCTGATTTTTTTTTACTAAAAATATTTTTTGTCTCTTGTTTTCGGGGTTAAAATAATTTTAAATCTTACTAATATAAAGACCCCTTCACGACCACCTAGGAAAAAAGTTTATTCACCCTAAGGTATTCTATTGATAATTATAAATTTAGATATAAATGAGATTCAGGAAAAAAAACTCTGTGCAAAAAAAGTGACTCAAATATCGCATTCTAATGATTAAACTGGTAAATTTAAAGAGCTTTTGACAAAATATTGAAAACTATTTTACAATACACTCAGAACAATATTCTAGAGAATTCTTGAACAGCTTAAATTAAATCTAGAGTATTCTAGAATATTCCAGAAAGCCTCATACAGTATAAAAACAGCTTGAAATAGCCACTCAAGTCACTAACCAGATGAAAGGGTACAAACACTCATCAGAACCACTTAAGACATCTATTATTGCCCTCTCAAAAGCATGCAAGTCTACGAGAGAAATTGCAGAAATTGCTATAACCTCGCAATCAACTGTCTCCCGAGTGCTTAGGGCACATAATGATGCCACTCCTGCTCCAAGGAAGGAAACAAGGGACGAAAGAAAAAGATTGATGATAGAACTGACAGGGTAATCAAAAGAGAAGTTGTGAAGAATAGGACTATAACTAGCCAAGAAATTGCAGCCAGTCTAAGCGAAGAGCAAGGTGTTAGTATTGCCTCTTCAACAGTCCGTCAGAACAAGGTTACAAATCTTGTTAGAACAAGGCTAAAAATCTTGTACACGAAGGTTTAAGCCGCTAATAAGCAAAGTCAACAAAGTCATGAGATTTGAATGGGCTCACTATTACAAAAATTTCACCGAATATTCTCTTCTCCGATGAAACGAAAGTTGAGCTAAATTCAAAGAATAAGGTGGGTTACTTTTATCAAACAGGACTGTACATTCTCGAATGAGTCCTGCTTTTAACTAACAAATAATTTTCAGATGGCAATTTAATTCTTCAAAATTTCGTGATATTAAGTAATTGAGGTAACATATGCAAATATATATATATATATATATATATATATATATATATATATATATATATATATATATATATTTTCTACTAAGATTTTCTAAAAATAATTTAATTCATTTATGGATAAGTCCTGAAAGTTTAATTAAAATCCGGTTTTTATTTTTTCATCATGCCATGCGTTTTTTTAGTGAAAATGTGGAGCTACCTAATTTAATACATACATATATATATATATATATATGTGTGTGTGTGTGTGTGTGTGTGTGTGTGTGTGTATTTAGTGCATTGAGGCAGTAGATCATTATCCAAACATATATTATTAAATACAGTGTAACCCGGATATAAGAGACCCGGATATAAGAGACCCGGATATAAGAGAAACCCGGATATAAGAGAGATTTTCTCTGGTCCCAAATTAGAGCCTGTGTTAATGCATATAAAATAGACCAAACCCGGATATAAGAGAAACCCGGATATAAGAGACTTCTCCGGTCCCGACAACTCTCTTATATCCGGGTTACACTGTATAACAGACAATGAATATCTATAATGTCTGATCACGAGCCATTCTAATGTTCGAATGTTTGCTTTAATTTCATGTGAGCCAAAAGCTTAGGACCAACTTAATAAAAAAAATTGCCAAATATTGGACAATTTTTGTCTTTATTTTCACCCGAAATTTAAGCAAATATTCGAACATTAGAACGACTCATGATCAAACATAATAGACATTCATTGTCTGTTATATTTAATAATATATATTTGAATATACGTATATATGTGAGTGAAGAAAAATATATACGGAAAAAACAAAACAAAAATCCTTATATACGATTATGCTGTTTTAATGTTAATATGTCAACGTCGGACGTTTCGGTCTAATAAACCATCTTCAGGACATTTTCATAAATATAACATTATCAATACAACATGACAAAGACGATGTACCTTAGAACAAGACTTATCCAAACAAATAACTGAAAGTTTTATAAGATCAGCGCTCCGTTTAAAACATGGTCACGTTGTCGTCACGTGGGCGACGCTGTGAAAACGTATTCCTACAATTTTGAGTATTTTGAATGAAAAATGAAAAGAATTCTATTTTGAACTAAAATTTATATGTACGCTTGTCGAGCATTAATCTCGCTAGAAAAGGGGAAATATTAAAGAAGCCAGGTCTAGTATTCACCGTGCGTGAGATAGATATTATGCCGGCTTCATAAATCCGCCTAATATTTTTATTATGAATATATTTTAAAATCTTCCAAGAATCAAAATCGAAATTATGATCTGCTTTAGTTGTGTGTAAAACTAAAGCATTGTTTAAATTTCCGAGGCGAATTTCTCGTTTATGTTCTTTCAAATGTTGGACAATTTTTGTCTTTATTTTCACCCGAAATTTGAGCAAACATTCGAATATTAGAACGATAAGATTTTACGGACCTACATGTTTCTGTCGGATCTATATCCATATATTTGATTACATATGTGAGTGTGTGTGTGTGCTTATGCATAATACACTCTGCTTAATAAATAAAAATGGGGCGTCTACTTCAAATACGAAGTGTCCAATATAATAACGTTTGAAGTAATATCGGTATATATGAAACATAAAGTTTGTGTTCACATTCTTCCATTCGGATTGTGTCCTTCGGCAAACGTTTTGCAACCCAGTTCTAGTCTCACCTCTCTGTTCTCAAAGGGTGGCTATATCCGTTTGATCGCTGTGGGCGGCAAAAAAGAAAAGAAAAAAAAGAAAAAAGAAAGAAAAAAGAAAGAAAAGAAAAGAAAAGAACGAGAGAGAAAAAGAGAGAAGAAAAGCAACGCAAAGAAAATAAAAGAAGAATGAACGTTGAAAATAAATCCTTTTAAACACGTCCAGAGCAAATATATTAAGAAATGGACAAAAGTCCGACAATTTATTTATTAAAGAAATGTTTAACGTTCCAAGATTTAAGCAAATGCTGTTTATAATAAACAGTATTAAATAACATTTACCGGCCTGAATGTTCGAGAAATTTTCGTAGAAAATATTCGTTCTTTGACAGGATTCGAACCTGCATCCTATACGGAACCAATGTGACGTGCCTTACCAACAAAAGGCGTTCACAAGGTCGAATTTACTTATAAACTTCAATCTTCCATGAACGTACATTCATAATATCAAATAAACAAATATATATATTAAGAAATGGACAAAGTCCGACAATTTATTTATTAAAGACATTTTTATGTTTAACGTTCTTTTTTTTATAGATACATGTATTTAAGTAAATGCTCTGTTTATAATAAACAGTATTAAATAACATTTACCGGCCTGAATGTTCGAGAAATTTTCATAGAAAATATTCGTCCTTTGACAGGATTCGAACCTGCATCCTATACGGAATATATATATACACTCGATGTAACAGCAAAATTGTCCGAATCGTGTAAAACCAAAATTGTCCTTTTGTTAGATTAAGCTTTAAACCGTTGTATCTTAGAAATGATTAAAGATATCTTACTGGCATTCTCCGAGTTAACACTATTGAACTCTACTTTGAGTAATAAAAATGTATAATTGCTCTCAAAGATTAACAGAAGAACATTGATGAAATCGATCATAAACGAAAATGCCATGTTCATCATTAATGAATCATAGCTAAGGGTCGGAAATTGACGAAGGATTGAAATAAAGTATATATATATATATATATATATATTCCAGAATCATTTTCCAACTTATTCAATATGATCTTCGCCCTCTCTAACTTTCTAAATTTATGTCCTGGAGTAACAAGTTGCCTTACACGTTTCATTTTCACGGTTTTTCTGACTGCCATAGCTGAAACTCCCCTCGCACGTGCCAAATGTCTTATAGATTGAGTTGGATCTTTTCTAATTGATATCTTTAGCTCTGTTGAAATGAAATGAAATTTTTCTGTTGTGAACGACTGATCAAGTTTTACTTTCTACCTTTCCCTCTTTTTCTAAACTTATTTACCGTTTTCTTGTTGGTTCTTGAATGGACTTTGAAGTTGTAATCCAGGGTGTGAATGTTGGTACCATTACTGAAGGCCTGAATGATATTTTCCTCTCAGCATTGCTCATTTGGAAAGACAATAGGACTGACACAAAACGATTTTAAACTGCTCTTTTAAAAGCTGAATAACTCAAAGGATTTATCAGTGATCCTTACGACAAATGGTGTAAAAGATAGCTAAACATTTTATCTGGAGGGGTGGAAGAAAACTCGACGAGTTTAATGATTTTATAGATATTAAATATTTTGTCGGATGGACAATTATCCTGTTACATCCGATATATTTTAACGCAATGGTATGTCTTCAACTACACACACACAAACAAATATATATATATATATATATATATATATATATATATATATATATATCAGCCAATCACGTTACCTTATCTTTCGATATTTTCTGGCCTATATCGCCTGAGGATACCGAAAGTTTCAAACCAAGGTAGCGTCACTGGGTGATCAGCTTATTTTTTTTTAAATTTAAAAGCTCTGCATGTTAAATTTTTATTTTTCATCTTTGTTCCTTGAGCCCAGTTTAATGCTGTTCTGTTTCCGGGTCTAATTCAACTCAATAACTTTATATATATATATATATATATATATATATATATATATATATATATATATATATAGTTTATGCAAAACTAGGTAATCCGTATGGGTAGACCCAAAGAGGATGATATCCGGAGAGCTCAATATAAATTCAGAGCAAATATGTTTGAATAAAAAACAGACCACTTTAAGGTTCCATGTAATAAATTATTTCACCACAGCCCTTTTAAAGGGCTCTGGATCATCAGACTTTACTTCCAATGGTTGAAATGAAAAATGAAAAGAAATTTACACATTTTTGACGGGCCGTATTAAACATATGTAAATTAACGAAGTGAGGAAGTGAGGGGGGAGAGAAGACATGAGTGAGTTAGATGTACCATTTCAATTCTTTATCTCTAACCCCACTTAGTGTGGGCCAGACATCGCTTAACTTAACATCTGTTATCTTTAGATATGGATGGGTAAGGGGTGAAGAAGAAAACCGACATTTTATGAAGAAGATAAAATAAAATAATCCTGATCATGAGAGAAGGTTTCACTCAATTTCTTGGACGCTGTTATTTCGCATTACTTTAAAGGGTATATTTGGGGGTTAAAGTTTGATATAAATCTAAATGTCTACAAAATCTACGAAGAATTTAATTTGATGTTTGTTGAGTTTTGGGTAATTATATATATATATATATAGTAATTCATCGAGTCTAGGAGAAACCTCAACAGAAAGCACTGGACAGCCGTTTCGTCCTATATTTGGGACTCATCAGCAGTGTGCATCCACCGAGAATTGAAACCCGAACAGTTACGATACTAGCCAAAAGTCATACCAACGGAACTCGGTGACGCAAAGGTAACGAATTAGACCCGATATAGCGCTGCTCGATCACATATTCCATGGTGGAACTAATCCGAGTTTTCCTTACCCACGGGACTGCGCCCTCGAGAGCCACGACTACTATCCACAAGCCGCTCCATCCACACACACACACACACACACACATATATATATATATATATTGAACAATAAAAAAATATTAAAAAATTAAAATCTTCAGACACACTGGGTTGTAGATTAATATTCTTTCGTTTTTTATTATTATTTCATTTAGATTCCTCGACTAGTTTCAGCCCAAAAATGGCCATCATCGGGGGGTGGGGGGAGAAATATTTCTTCTTGCTGGTAGCAGTAAACTACAGAAATTAATCTTTTGCTGGAGTAAATGAACTTTTGTCTGTAGTTTTCATTTGTTTTTTTATTTTTTTATCTTTTTTAACGTGAATCTTTTAACATTCCTTGTGTTGGTCAAACAGTCTCTTTTAAGTTGTTATTTGAGATAAGAGCTGGATGGATCTATGCTTCTCTGAATTCCCGTGGTCATTTTGACAGTTTTATTGTCATAAATTCACTCAAGTAATGATTTTGTATTTATCAATCCGACAGATAATCACTTTAAACGTTATTTTTAGTGGATACTCATATTTGGGTGGACGCTTCCGTCTAACGCTCTGAATATTCGAGAAATCTCATTAAAGAAAAATATACGCTCTCTGATAGGATTCGAACTTGCGTCCTTCTGGGCAGAAGAGTACTGTTGATGGCTCCGATGTGCCTTAACTGGCATGCAGCATCCTTGTTGTTGAAGCAAAGTTTGAATAGTGGCTTCAAACAAAATCTTTTGGTTACGAAACTGAGCAAATGTGAAACTTTCGAAGAATTTGTCACGTGAAGGATTTTGCTTAAATGCACTGTTCAAACTTTGTATGACAGGCAGGGCTGCTTCGTTGCAGAATCGGTTAAGGCACATTGGTGCTAACGACGATTTCCCTTTACCCAGGTGGTGCTGGTGGTGGTAGCGGATGCAGGTTACGAGTATTTACTAAAATAACATTTAAAGTGGTAAAAAATATATATACAGTGCTGTTCGACAAAAAATGACTCACCTGATTTTTTTTTTTACTAAATGTTCTCTTCTCCGATGAAACGAAAGTTGAGCTAAATTCAAAGGATAAGCGATCTAAAATCCGAAGAAGAAGCTTTGAAAGCTCTTTGAATTTAGCAGTAAGTACTGTCAAGCATCCGTTCAATATAATGTTCTGGGGATGCTTTTCTTTTCATGGAACTGGTTTCTTAAAACTTATTGAAAAGACCCTCAGGAGCGAGCAGTACAAGAGAATTTTAGAGTCTTGTCTGCTCCCTTCTGCTGAAAGGGTGCAAATCGACCCCACCAACCTCATTTTTATGCAGGATAATGCTCCCGGTCACAAATCAAAATTGATGAACGAATACTTTGATGAGAGGCAGATGAGTGTTATGACATGGCCGCCCCAATCTCCTGACCTCAACCCCATAGAAAACTTATGAAGCATTATAAAGTACAGACTCTCGAGAAAGCAGTTGAGCAATAAAGAGGATTTGATTGTGAATTTCATACCCGAATGGAATTTAATGCTTGGAGATGATATTTGCCAGAACCTAATCAAGTCAATGCCAAAAACGGTTGAAAAGGTTATTCAAAATAAAGGAGGACCCATAGATTATTAAATATTTCGAACTATATTACCTATTATAAATAAATTATCCCTCTATTATTCTTTATTTAAAGCTGTTCGGTTATGTTTCTATTGCTTACTAGTTGCAGGAAATAAATAAGTCTTTCCCTAAATCTCATTTTTATCCCAAATTATAATTATCAATAGAATACCTTAGAGTGAGTAAACTTTTTTTACTAGGTGGTCAGGAAGGGGTCTTTATATTAGTAAGATTAAAAATTAGTTTGACCCCAAAAACAATAGGTGAAAAACTTTTTAATTAAAAAAAAAAACCAGGGGAGTCACTTTTATCGAACAGCACTGTATATGGCGTACCTTCATTTTTTCTCCTCCCATTGATCCTTGTACCAATTTTCTTCCATCCCTCTTCCTCTTTCTCTCCCGTCTAAGACCGGTGCAAAACTCTCGTACCCTAAAACATGCCAGCCCCACCCAATCTATAATACGGGACTCCTAAATTTATGATATGGGGCTCCCAGACTCTATGACATCTCTATTTTCATAAGGTAGTAAGTAATACAAATTTTATTGTAACCTAATTAAGTACATAATATGTGATTTGTCAGCCATTAAACAAAGAGGAAGTTTATGCTTAACATAAGGAAGAGGCAGGTGAAATTTCTGTGACACGTAATGAGAAAGGAAGGCCTGGAGAACCTGATACTCACGGGACGAATAGAGGGAAAGAGAGACAGGGGAAAGCAGTGCATGACATACGTGGCTGGCTTGGGTAGGTGGATGGTGGTGTCTGGTCTGGGGGAGTTGGCAGAAACACAAAACCTGTTGAGAGCCACAAGGGATAGGGGGAAGTGGAGGGCCATGATCGCCTACGTCCTGAAAAGACACGATACATAAAAAGAAAAAAATTATGTAGAGTAATGAATCATACACAATATAGGTGAACAATTCAACTCGAAAAATAGAAAATAAATACAATGTATCTAAATACAAATTAGAGACCTGTCATAATAGATCATTCCATCTTAAATAAATCAACAATGTTTTACAGCAATTTTTAACATTAACTTGAGATTTTTTCTGTTATAATGTTGAATAAATTGAAAACAAATTCACAGATTTAGACGAGGAAAAATACCCCAGATTTACGTCAAGTACCGGGCAATTTTTGAATCCTTTCTTAGTCAGTTGCGCTGAGTTGAATTTGTAACATATATAAATGTAGGTAGAAAAAAAAAATTTGCTATTAATCAGTTTTCTGTGTTAAAGGTGCCTCTGCATTCACCAGAACTCAGTACCAAAGAGCACCTTTGGGATGTGGTGGAAAGGGAGCCAACCAGTCTAAGGGAATTGTGGGAAGCCATAATAGCTGTATGGATATACATTTCAAAAAGATCCATCCAGAACATCGTTGAATCAATACCAAGAAGAAATGAAACGGTTCTAAATGAAAAAAGGAACATAATCAGCTACCCAGGGACAGGACAAAGGCCTTGTGCCCCACCTCAAATCTATGAGACGGCCCCCCCCCATTCTTCTGCATTACTATTTTCATAATGTAGTATATAATAAAACAGAAACTTTATTGTAACTCAATTATGTACAATAATGGATCATATGCAATGTAGGTGAACAATTCAACTAGAAAAATAGAAAATAAATACAATGTATCTAAATACAAATTAGAGACATGTCATAATAGATCATTCCATCTTAAATAAATCAACAATGTTTTGCGGCAATGTTATGGAGTAGTTTCACAGTGGAGGCTTGTATATGTACTAAGTCGGTCCTAAAATAGGTTCGACGTACAAAACGTTAGGAACTTGATATAATAGGTAATGACGCAGAGAAATCTAATTGTGATCGCTGATACTTTAGTATCCGACTAACGGTCGTCCGGCATCGACTGACTGAGCGACCCACTGGATATTCCGTCACCCCGCCACTGGGGCATCATGTGACACAAGGTCGGTTATTTATTGTGGGTTCTCCGAGCCCTTGGGCTCGGCCCAAAAATAGGCCCATTGAGCCCGTATAAACGGGCTCAGGGCCGGTTTACCTCACCGAACGAGACTCCGCCCCTCGGAGTAGCCTCGTTCGGGTTCCTCCTCGCCCGAAGGCAGAGAGTTCAACCGATCTGTCGTTCAAGACTTGAGCGAATGACTTGTTACTACTCCTACTTATTATAGGTGGGAGAGTGTTTAGAATAGGTGTGTTCCACTATAGCAGGCAAATTTTAACATCAACTTGAGATTTTACTTGTTAAAAACTTGAATAATTTTAACACTTTCAACATTATGGATAAAAATAGCAAATTTTATATAGTGGTTTTTCGAGATTTAACATGACTAAAACAAATTCAAGGATTTGGGCCAAAAAGACCTGAAAATGATGTCAAAATCTACGAAAACTTTTTATCCTTTAATAGTCAGTTGGGCATAGTTTAATTTATAACGTTTGTAAATGTGTCCTATGATAAAAATGGCGGCATGGTGGAGTAATGGCTAGCGGTTCGGTTTGAGGAATTCTAGAGCCGTGTTCGAATACATTACATTCGCTAAGGTGGGAAAGGTATGAATCTTCTTCTCCTCAACGCCATGGGTAAATAGCAGGACAGACCGGGTTCTATAGCCTTGGATGGCAACTGGTCTACCACAGAAAGAAATGGCAATCTACTGCGGGAAAAAAATCTGCCTCGTCAGTCATGTATCGAAAGATACATGATCGCCTTACGTGTATCACGCATGGCACATAACGACTAGACCGGCCCTATAGCCTTGGATGGCAACTGGTCTACCACGGAAAGAAATGGCAACCTATGCGGAAAAAATCTGTTTTGTCAGTCATGTATCGAAAGATACATGATCGCCTTATCGTGTATCACGCATGGCACATAACTGACTAGACCGGGTTCTATAGCCTTGGATGGCAACTGGTCTACCACGGAAAGAAATGGCAACCTACTGCGGGAAAAAAATCTGCCTCGTCAGTCATGTATCGAAAGATACATGATCGCCTTAGCGTGTATCACGCATGGCACATAACTGACTGACTATTAAATGTAGATATAAAAAAGTAAATGTTGATAAGGTAGCGAGGGCCACAAAGCACTGCCCGGGGTAGTATGTACCGGCTCTGACTCTATATATCTGGGTTGAAAGACGGAGAGGTATTCATTTACAGGGATCCACGACTTAGGACAGAGTTTGGTGGGGGTTGTATCATTTGTCAGTTGGAACGCACCCGCGACTTTCCATGAATAAGCGCTTATGTCATTCACCACTGTTGAAGCAATAGTAAAGTAATAATCTAACTGTTGAAGCTTGGATAAGCATGGAATAATAATAATACAACACAAAATGTACGTAAACAAAATGTATTGAAACAAGGAAAAGGTACACAATATTTACAGTTAGTTTTGGTATATTCTTGGGAAGACTGTTCCTGCAGAATGGGTTGACTTAATCGCAGTCGGGCAGAGTCTCTAGATTGGATCTCTTCTTACTTCCTCCCCGTCTTCCGGTACCAACCCATATTTATATGGTCGGTCCTCCACTATGTAAATTAGGTGGATCGTACCACAACAATTTTTGAAGGAAAAATTACGATCAATACAGTTTTGAAGGAAAAATTATTACCAGAAATACATTTTTGAAGGAAAAATTACGAGCAATGCAGTTTTGTAGGAAAAATTATTACCAGCAATACATTTTTGTTGAAACTTGGATAAGCATGGAATAATAATAATACAACACAAAATGTACGTAAACAAAATGTATTGAAACAAGGAAAAGGTACACAATATTTACAGTTAGTTTTGGTATATTCTTGGGAAGACTGTTCCTGTAGAATGGGTTGACTTAATCGCAGTCGGGCAGAGTCTCTCGATTCGATCTCTTCTTACTTCTCCCCACGTCTTCCCGGTACCAACCCATATTTATATGGTCGGTACTCCACTATGTAAATTAGGTGGATCGTACCACAACACTAACACACGGCAACACATTTCGATGACATGTTAACAAATGTTTACAAATGTTAATAAGATAGCGGGGGTCACAAAGCTCCCATGTTACCTGGGGCCCAATTAAGAGTAAAAAATCAGAGTTGTCAAACTTGACTACTACTGTTTGTTTTGTTGAGGATTTTAGCCTGGGAGGGAGAGGTGTGACTGTGGATAACATAGATAGATAGATAGATAGATAGATAGATAGATAGATAGATATAACCAATCTCTATTTTGTGTACAGAGAGATTCGAGTAGAATATACTAGAAATATGAAGAAATTGACATAGATATAAAAAGAATGAAATAGATATGAACAGACTAATAGATAGATAGATAATGAACTGAGATAGATAGATAGATAGATAGATAGATAGATAGATAGATAGATAGATAGATAATGAACAGACTGAGATAGATAGATAGATAGATAGATAGATAGATAGATAGATAATGAATATACTGAGATAAATAGATAGATAGATAATGATTTGGTTTGGTTTGGTTTGTTTTACAGCATATCAACCTCAATGGGTTATTTAATGTCGACTTTTTTTCCTGGTAATATTTTGTTTTGTCAAAAATCTATTACTGGTAATATTTTTTTCCTCAAAAATGTATAGCTGGTAATATTATTTTAAAAAATGTATTCCAGGTAATTTTTTTTTTTTCAAAAACTTATTGCTGGTAATAGTTTTTTTCTTTCAAAAATTTATTTTTGGTAATAAATTTTTACAAAGTATTTCTGGTATTAAAACCTATTTTTACACTTTCATAATGCTTTTTACCTCAGTTTCGGGGTTAGCTATTTGCCCATAGCTGGGACCCTAACAGGTTCTACCACCCCGGGTAAGGATGAACTGGGGAACACCAACAATTAAGAGGAGGTTCCACGCCGCTTCTCAAAACTTCCTGATCAGACGCCTTGCTGTTGGGCGTAGTTTATCGTCTTACACTGGACGCGGATGTAGTTTATCGACATATCCAGGATGGGATAGATAATGGATATCCTGAGATAGATAGATAGATAGATAGATAGATAGATTGTCCATTATCTATCTATCTATCTATCTATCTATCTATCTATCTATCTATCTATCTATCTATCTATTCCTGTTCATTAAGATATGAACCGACTGAGATATCGATAGAAAGTAGAGGTGAAAGAACTGCCATAGATAAATGGATCGATAGCTACATATAAAGATAGATAGATTTCTCTTGTATTACTTATAACAAAAATTCTATACCCCTCCAATCATTTAACTATACAAAATATTATTTCGAGGATTTGTATACGCGATAAGTAAAAATTTGCCGCTACCTTATATGAACATTAGCCGTTGGTTGTGACATTAGAACGTCAGGTGGATATGTCGTCTTGTGTGTGTCCAGTATTATTCGCTGTAACACCAAGGAATAGAGAATAAATACCTAAAGGGACACGTATTTTCATTTTGGAATGAACGCTTAAAATTAAAAACATGAAAGGCTGTGCAAACGGATATTACAAAACAGCGCATGCGCACATGAACTTTATTGTGTTTTCCAGTCAACACAGCGGAATTCTACGAAAGAAGAACAAATCCAAAAAGCGAAACCCCACAAATGATGAGCTCACAAACAAGGCAAAAAACAGACAAACAAAAAGAGCAAAAATGGAGTCAAAAAATGTGAAATGTTTTAATGAAAAAAGAAGGTGCTGGAATGTCTGTTTCAACAAATGTTTTTCTGAACAAAATTCCTGGCAAATACCTACTTCTGAAAGCGGCAAATTTCTCACCAGATTTTGAAGAGAGCAAGGAGAGAAAGGGAGAATGTGGGTGTGTTTGTGTATGTGTGTGTATGTTTGTGTGTGTGTGTGTGTGAGAGAGAGAGAGAGAGAGAGAGAGAGAGAGAGAGAGAGATTAAAAAAATCTTATCTCCAGAATTGAGACCGAATATTATTTCACCTTTTTCTTTTTTTCTTTCGTTTATATCATTTTTCATTTTCTTTTTTCATTCTTCTTCTTTTCATTTTTTCTTCTTTCTTTCTTTCTTTTTCTTATCCAGAACTTGATATTTTCTTTAATTTTCTTTCTTTCTCCTCTCTTCGTTCTTTCTTTCTTATGCAGAAGTCTATAGTTTTCTTTATCATTTTTCTTTCTTTTCCTTTCTTTTACACTCTTTCTTTCTTTCTTTCTTTCTTTCTTTCTTTATTTATTTATTTATTTATTTATTTCTTATCCAGAACTTGATCTTTCTTTAACTTTCTTTCTTTTCCTTTCTTTTCCATTCTTTCTTTCTTTTTTTCTTTCTTTCTTTCTTTCTTTCTTTCTTTCTTTCTTTCTCATTCATCTTCCTTTCTTGTCTTTCATTTTTCGTTTCTTTTTATTTTATTTTTCTTCTTTCTTTAGTTTCATTTTTTCTTTTTCTTCTTCTTCTTTCTTTACGTTCTTTGTTTTTTTTAGTTTTTTTTACATTTTTTCTTTTTTCTTTTCTTTCTTTCAATTTTTTCTTTTTCTTTCTGTTTCTTTGTTTCCGATCATTGCTTTTCTTTTTCTCTTTTTCTTCCGTTCAGTTTTCTTTCTATATTTCGCTTTTCTTTCTTCCTTTCTCTTTCTTTGTTTTTCTATTTCTTTCTTATTCTTTCTTTCTTTATTTCTGTGTGTATTGTCTCATTTATTATTCCCACACCCCGGTTGTCTTTTTATTTTGATTCTTAAAATTCTGTATTGTTAAATCATTTATATATTATTCGGTACAAATCGTAGAAGAAAATTGTTCTATTCTTTAGTTTCCTTCCTTCTTTTTGTACTATTTTTATTTATCTAATCAGCTTTATTTTTAACAAAAAACGGTCTGTCAAAAGGACGGTTTTTGTCTTAACAACGCCTTTACCGTTTAGTTCCGCTTTTTTTGGCGGTTGGTGAGTGGTGGGTACGTTTATTAAACTGCTAAATTATTTTTGTAAATAAGCCACCTAATAAATATACAATTTTTAACATTTTTGTTTCCAAGAGAATATATATATATATATATATATATATATATATATATATTAACAATTGTCCTAATGAAATGTGCTCTTGAAAGGGCGCGTGTCCTCTCCAAATTGTACAATGAATGCCTCGTTACTTATTTCTTTACAACTTGTTTGACGTCATCCCCTGTAGTTCCTATTGTCAAGAACACTGGCGAACCATCGGGTCCTTCAAATTATCGCTCTATTACTCTTTTAATTCTTTTTGACAAAGTCCTAGAGGCTCTAATCAACGCCGAATTAGTTAAGCATATTATTAACACGACCCTCTTTCGGATCTAACATTTTCGCCCCAGCCCCTCAAACTCTGACGTCTTACTCTCTGGGTCGAGGTGTCTACTCGGCCCTAACCGAACTTAACGGAGTGGCCGTAAGTCCTCTGAGCATCCGTAGATTATTCGACCGGTCCACTGGTTTAATCCTGCTTCCTGCCCACGTTGTGTTCGGTTTGATCCAGAAAGCAGAAGTGATGTCCATCCATTCACGGTCGACTGAAGATGTAGACACAGCTGGAGCGTCTGCGCTAAGAAATTTAGAACGCAGCAAAAAAAAAAAAAATGAATATCTGCAGAAAGCCGGACAAACAACTATTCAATGATTGAATTGTTTATGTCTTTTATGTAGCAGAAAAGAAAAGCATAGAAAAGAAACGGGTTACAGAAAAGAAAAGTAATTGACGTAAAAACGCATACACTGGATTCTGGACAGAGAGAGAGTGTTTTATGATTTCAGAACGATATACGACTCTTACGATGGGGGAATAAGATTTCTGTATGCGGCTTAAAGTTTATAGTAGCGTTCCTCCTCAACAGTAACAGTAGTAGTATTATTTATGGTAGCAGAAGCAGCGGTGCTTATATCAACAGTACATCCAATCTCTGACGTCACTTTCTCTCCTTCTTGAGTCTCCAACTCGTCTCTCCACTGTCTCTAGTCCAAATCTTGCCTGGGCTAATTCTCTTCTGTCTCCCTCTTCCGTCTGCCTCTTTTTCAGCCTAACTACGCGTTTATATAGAAAAACCCGGCTAGTTATAACCGACCCTTGGCCCTACCAATTCGCACGCGATTATCACGGGTTTCTGGCTGTTTCAACAAAAATCATGTGAATTCTAAAGGTCCTTCTTGCTTACTCAGCTCTATTCCAAGTTTTAATCAATAAAAATTATTCGTCCATTTCTGTTGTCTGCTGATGACCCAGATTCAATGGGTACAACTTCTCGCCTAGATCAGGTTTCACCATCAGTAAACAAAAAAGCTCTGATCTAATTTCGCTGTTCAAATCCACTCCAATTTCACTAAAAAATATACGTGTGTGTGTGTGTGTGTGTGTGTGTGTGTGTGTTTTTAAGCGTTTCACCCCAAGCAAGTCGGGAAGCCACTAGGACGCAAGGAGTTACAGAAGATTTGGAGCAAGATCAGATAGGAGTGATAGAGGAAAGGATGAGGAGAAGGATAGTGGATAGATCAAGGCAACTGGAGATGTCGATTGACATTACATTTGAATAGCTGGAGATTATAGCTCTCAGGGAAACTGGAATAGGGAAGGGAGTTCCACAGGCAAGAGGTGCGAGACATGAAGCTATTGGAGTAGAAGAGACGGCTACATTTAGGAGTTTCGACAGTGAAGGTTTGAGAGCGGGATGCCAGCCTCGTAGGGCGCGTGAACTCATGAAGTCTGGGTGTTCCCAGACTCTCTCTGTCACACGGATAAACAACATGGCTTCCGTTTCTTCTGGTCTCGTTTCGATGTGTTATACATAGTTCCCAAGAAAATTAACTAAACAAAGACAATTCTTCTCATCAGAATCCTTCTTGCATATATATATAAATCTATCATTCCTCCGTGCACTGAATACTGCTACCATTGATCGTTTTTAAAGAAGGGTCTGCAATATAGTCAGCTCTGATCTGGCATATCGACTTTCGTCATTTTATCACCGACGTAAAGTGACTTTTCTCTGTTGTCTCCGCTGTATGAATTTAAGCGTGCTTCTAGTTTAGAATCTCGGTCTCACCGTGTTACTACAGAACAAGCTAAATGCAACCGCCAGTTCTATTCTACTAGTCCTTGCACTTCTCACCTGTGGAGCTCCCTTCCAATTTCTTGTTTACCTGAACACCTACAATCTTCTTAAATTAAAATACAACGTTAATCGCTATCATTCTTCTTAATTTCTTTTATTTTCATTTACCTTTCCATCACTACTCCTCAATAAAGTCTTCTCATTCGCTTTCACTCCCTGTACTCACCTGAGTCCTAGTGCCATTATTACCTTGCTTCAGGTGAAATGATTAAAAAAAACATTAATGCTCTCAATATATTTCCATGAAATTATATATTAAGAGCAAATGAAAGAAATGTCTGGAAAGTACATTTTTCCAAAATATATAATTACAAACACCCGCCATTATTTACTTATAAAAAAGTAATCATGTTACCTCAAGCAAGGCAATAAAGCCACTAAGATACAAGGGATTGTTGAGTGTGGAAGGATATGAAAAATTAAAACATTATTAAGTACCGAGAACAAGAAAAGAAAAGAAATCAAGAAGACAGTAGATACCGATTGACATCGCATTTAAAATTTTAATACAGAATGTATAAATTTATGAATAAAATATTTTTCATAGTTATTCCTTTATAATATAATAAATAATACATATTGCACATGCTTCATATATTGAGTTGGTTCATATATTTTTATAATTTCGCAGATATGAAATTATTGGCAAACATGGATAAACGGGACATGGACCCGCAGGGTCTATATGGACGCCAGTTGAGAACCTTTGATCTAGTGCCTCACTGATTCTCTGTATAACGAGCGTTAAGACATCAGCAATGGACATAAAAAGACGAAATCCATACTATTTGTCGCTCAGGAAAGTGTTCCTGATGAGGTGAATAACTATCTTGTTGGTTAACGACTCAAAACGTTTGCAGATGATGCTGAGGAGGCTGATGGGTCAATATTGCAACGTGAATGAGCAGTCATTCTTAAAAACGGGGCATATAGCTGATACCTTACATAGACTTAGGAATTCTTTATGCTTTCGATAGCGGTTAAACAATTTAGTTTTTTTTTTTTTTTTTATTTTTAATCAACCAGGATTTTATCCGGACCGGTGTCTACTTAGAATTGTGATAGAGATAAAGCCTTTGTTCCCTGAGAGGGGGCAGTCAATTAAGGAATGGCTCTTGTCGTCTAACGTGAAATTAAAGGCAAAGTTAATTGCAATGAAGATTTTCTTTATCTGACGAGAATGAAATAAACCTTGGGCCATTTTATAATACATCGGCTCTGGTACGACTCGTATATCGAACAAATCGGTTTTCGAAGAGAAATGAAAATGCCTCGGTTATCGAACAAAATTTCGGTTCTCGAACAACGTTGCCGAATTGAGTTAACACAAACAGAATAATTTCTGAATATTTCCACTCGCAGTACACGTCGTCGCCTCGTTCTGGGAGGATCTCTGTTTTATGTGTTGTGTCTTTTTTGTCGTTATTTTACAAAATTACATAATGATACTATGGGTCTGAAGAAAGTAATCGTGAAAAGCCGAAACGTATGCTTTCTCTTGACGCAAATCATGAAATTATACAAAAATAAAAAAAAACACGAGGAAGACGTGCGAGTAATGGGTTTGGCGAGACAGTATGAGCATTCTAGATCGACGATAAATAAAAAAATTATAATGTTTAAAAAATTAATTACAGTAATTGATAAAATGTAAGTGTTTGAAAATAATTAAAATTAAGTTAATCTTCGGTATCGCCATAAGACGTAGTGTCAAAAGGACGGTTTTTCCCATGACACCGCTTTTATTTTAATTACCTTCACTCCCCGGCAATGTTTATTATTTTAAAAAGCGATGAATAGAAGTGAAATAAAACCTAGACATATGATGAAAGTGAATTTATACATTTTTTTTTATACATTTGTGCTTGTCAATTTACAATAAAAATATTAAACACTATTTATTTATTAGATTGTTGATTTACAAGATTAATTTTATATTTACAACATTCTAAAACTAATGCAATTGGAACTAATACGATAGTTATCATTTACCAATTCATCAAAAATGAATATGAAAACAATTATTTATTCATAAATTTATAAACATTTACGAAATTATTAAAATGTGTGAACCAACTCTAAGGAAATCCTTATTATATACCATTTTATAAAGTTCGAATCAATTGGCAATTAGCTGATGTTTTGCCAAATAATATAATAAAAAACTAGTGCAAATAAACATGAAGTATTGTAACTATTTACACTATCAACATCGTTCAGGCTGTTGTCCTCACCTCTACTGGCATATTCAGTTTGAACAATCTAGTGTAAATAATAAATGAATTTGTATAAATAAACAATGTAATGAATAGTGCAAATAAATATGAAGTATTGTAACTATTTACACTAGCCGAATTTAGGTAAAAATGGCAGCGGTAAAAATGGCAACGGAAAAAATGGCAGGGTAAAAATGGCAACGGTAAAAATGGCAAAAATGGATAAATAGGTAAAAATGGCAACGGTAAAAATGGCAAAAATGAATAAATAAGAAAAAATGGCCAAAGAAAAAAAATATAGATGAATATCTCACAATGAGTTTATTAAAATCTTGGATACAATCCATAATGGAAAAACCTGAGAAGTTTGTCAAATGAAAAAGAATATTCAGCTAAAGCTCCCGCCTCCCATGAGATTTTACTTTTTAGGCGATTACGTCTGAACACACTGAAAAACTTGGGAAAAAACAATTATAGGTCCACTTGATGAGGGCTTCTGGTATTGAAATCAGAAACCGACATTAAGCGGTGATTATCGGAAAACAGTTCCTCGTCAGTTTTGTACACTTAGAGTTGTTTTTTTTTAATTTCACTAGTTTGAACACGTGGAAATCAGTAATGCAGTCGAATAACAAAACAATATATTGGATACATTATTACTATGACGTTTAATATACTTAAATTTTGTTACATTTCTATTTATAAAAAAAACTATTAGACCATTTAAAAAATAGAATAAAGTATTTAAAAATGTTTTCAATATAAACTATTTAAAAAGTATTTTCAGACAAAAAGTAAAAATTCCAATTATAAAAAATAATAAATAAACTATTTAAAAAATATTTTCAAAGAAAACATTCCTATTATAAAAAATGTTTTATTTGATTATTTGTAAGAAAAAACATTCCAATTAAAAAAAATGTTTTATTTGAATGGGATTCCAAACCTTCGCTTTTGCGATTCCGATTAATCGTCCTAACACTATATATATATATATATATATATATATATATATATATATATATATATATATATATATATATATACACTTATTTTATATAAATATATATATATTTATTATTTATATATATACACTAATACACTTATATATATATATATATATATATATATATATATATATATATATATATATATCCCCCCCCACCCACTAGAGTAAATATCTATTTAAAAATATTTATTTTAAAATTTTGAGTGGGGGTGGGGACTTAGCCCTATTTTAAACTAGAAGGACGGGAGCTTAGACCCATCCTTCTCGAACGGTCATAATTTTCTGTTGTCGAATTGCCATTTTTTCCTATTTATCCAATTTTGCCATTTTTACCGTTGCCATTTTTACACTGCCATTTTTACACTGCCATTTTTTCCGTTGCCATTTTTACCGCTGCCATTTTTACCGAGCACCACACTAGCCACATCGTTCAGGCTGTTGTCCTCGCCTCTACTGGCATATTCAGTTTGAACAATCTAAATAGTGTAAATAATAAATAGTCTAAATAAACAATCTAATAAATGAATTGTGTTATTTTTATTTTTGTTGTCAATTCTCAAGGACAAAGAAAATCTATAAATTCATTTTATTTATTTATTAGGCTATTTATTTGCAATAGTTTCTTTATAAATTGGCAAATGATAAATATGGTATTGCATCAGTTCTAATTCCATTAGTTTTTAGGAAGTAAATATGAAATTAATCTTGTAAATAAACAATCTAATCAGTAAATAGTGCTTAATATTTTTGTTACTGGCACGTTTAACGATTTCTTTCTTTCGTTCTATCTATCTTTCTTTCTTTTTTTTGTTTAATTTCTTTCATTTTTTGTTTCATTATTTTTTTCATTTATTCGTTAATCCTTGCTTTTCTTTCTATTTTTATTTTAAAGCTTCTGTATTTTTATTCAATTACAAAATACTCGGAACTAATCGTAAAAGAAACGTTTTCCTTTCTTTCATTTCCTTCCTTCCTTCCTTCCTCCCCTTCCTTTTTTATCCTATTTTTAATTATCTATTCACCTTTTCTTCTTGACCCTCACCCTCGAATTCTATCATTTTATATACATTAACTCGTCACACCTTCTCTTCTTTCTTTTATTTTTACTGCTTTTATTTAATTTATTTCCCTTTTATTTTTCCTTCTCCCTTTTCATCGCCTTACTTCCTTTGTCTTCGTCTTCTTCATTCGTCTTTCTTTTTCCTTTTCCCACTTTTATTAGTAACCTTAATTGTTAAGACTCATTTTTATTTCCCCCACTCCAACCAACCAACCAACCAACCCCGTAACGACATTCTTGACATAAATATCACAAAACCTCTTCATTCAGAGGTCATGGCAGAGAGATTCAAACATCTTTCTCTTCGTTTTAATTCTGTACAGAAACGCGACGTCGATGGAACCAATCAGGATCCAGATCCTTCTCACGTGACTTCGGGCAAACATTTTGAAAAGCCACATAGAAATAAACGTGAAATAAAACAAACGTTTTCGGTTGACCTGAAAGCAACGAACTGTAAAACGCCTGGAAGGTAATAGTTTAAACGGCAGCTACTTTTTTACCGCGTGGAAGCTCATCTTTGACTGCTTCACCGCAGACAGATGAAGAAATTAGATTTGCTAGGTCCGCAACGAGGAAGCTTTAAGAAAAATGGAAGAAAAAAAAAGGCAACGTGGACTTACGTGTCCACAAAATAAAAACAATGAAAACGAAGTTCCAAAAAGACGTTTCTTTTCCCCCACGACACCACTTTTTTTAAAAAAAAAACTATTTTCGCCTCTCTGCAATGTTTATTGTATTTAAAAAGCGATAATTAAAACGATAACAAAACCTAAATATATGAAAATAAATTTGTACATTTTCTTTGTTCTTGAAAATTGACAACAAAAATTAAAAAAAAAAAAAAACTCTAATTGTTTATTCAGTCAGTTATGTGCCATGCTTGATACACGCTTAGGCGATCATGTAACTTTCGATACATGACTGACGTGGCAGATATTTTCCCCGCTGTAGGTTGCCATTTCTTTCTGCAGTAGACCAGTTGCCATCTAAGGCTATAGAAATTGGTCCGTCCTGCTATTTACCCATAGCTGGGGGAGGAGAAGAGGATTAATGTTTCCGAAGAATATTAACACGTAAGTGAATGTAATGGATTTGACTGAAATTCGAACTCGGCTCTCAATCCTAGCCGCTATCCATTAGTCCACCGCGCCTCCTTTGTTTATTAGATTACTTATTTAGACAATCTATTTATGACTAGCAGTAGAGCCCGGCATTGCCCGGGGATGTAACAGTAAGAGATAGATCAAGTATCGACCATCATAAAGACTGAAAAATAAAATTGACAAAGATTATTGTTTAAGGTTGATGGACACGCATGTCTTAATTATTTTTTGTTTTTTTGTTTTTACGAATTGGTCAAACTCAAACAAAAACATTGTTTTCAATCGTTATGAGTCTACCGATTGAATAGAATTTTATTATAAACAATTCTCTTGTAAATGGAATTTTTAAAGCATTCTGAATGTAAAAATAAGGAAAAAAGTGTGCAAGACAATAAGAAACACTACCTGCCAAAAAAAGTGAAGTTTTGTTGAAATCGGTTGAAAAATGTAGGAAATCCGATCCCATAAACACACACACACACACACACACACACACACACACACACACACACACACAACCAACCTGGGTTTTATAAGTATAATTTGATATGAGTTGTCCTCCTTTCATTCTGGCGACAGAATCGTGTTTTCAAATTGATTCCATGCAAAAACAATTGTGTTTTTCCAATTTTTGGCGCTGTCAGAACCACCACAAGGTAATTTTATGTAGTCCTGTGAAGTTTTGTTGAAATCGGTTGAAAAATTTAGGAAATCCGATCCAATATATAAACGTACACACACACACACACACACACACACACACACACACACACACACACACACACACACACACACACAAAATCTGCGTTTTATAATAAGTAAGATTTACGCTTTTTTACATTGTTCAGACCTAATATCACAATAAAGATGAGGACAAGAACCCGAACAATGAGGATTAGGTACCTCCAAAAATTCGATATACCTAAATAATATTAAATGTATTTTTCATAAATGAAAAATCCTTTTTGAAGCCTTCCGCCAGCTCCAATTGAAAGCTAAAAGATTAAATTTTCTAATTCCAGAAAACAAAATTAACTGTGGTGCATTTCAACTAGAAATTATAATGATATTTAGTCGATTCTTCATCAGAAAAAAACAAACAATCGAAACCGCCATTTTAAATTTTTTTTAGAGAAATGTAAACAAAACTTAATTTTCAGTTTCAAAAATCCCACGAAAATAAAATATATATTCCTGAAATGTTACTTTCGTAAAATCAGCAAATTTAAAGTTAAAATAAATATTATTTACTTATGGCATAAATTTTTTGATAAGCATTTCTTGACCATGGGGTCTTGTTATTTATTCTCACGTCTCCACGTGCCATGTTTAATGGATGTTAGTTATCAGTTATCTCCTGTTAATTCCCCTCTCCAAGTTCAATACCTGGTTAAGGCGGTGGAGAACTTGAAGAGGGGAATTAATGGGAGATAACTGATAACTGACATCCATTAAAACATGACACGTGGAACTAGAACGGTCTACCCCAGTGAGCGAAATAAATTCAGTTCGACATTCCAACCACCTGAAGAAGGCCGGAGCGGACAAAGGCCGAAACGTTGTGATAAATACGGCGACAAAGGTGAGGACAATAGTCCGAATAATGTAAATAGAGTAATTTAAAATACTATAAAATTTATTAAATTATTGTTTTTTTTCTGTAATAGTTATAGGAATTCTGTCGAAGGACGAATATTTTCTATGAAAATTTCTCGGACATTCAGGCTGGTAAATGTTATTTAATACTGTTTATTATAAATATATGTATGTCTATAATATAAGATATTTCATTTTCAGATCATCACAATTTTTGTTTTTCACAATAAACACTACAATATTTATCCTGTAATAAAGAATACGCTGATGATGACATTTGCTATGTCGAAAGTACTCGGAAATAAACGAAATATGTATCAACGCGGCGATTATCTCTCGTCCTTCAATAATGACACCAAAAAGATTATCTATGAATATAAATGGATTCTATCGAAAATAAGTAGACAGAACATGTCTAAATTATTCAACAAAAAATGACGGATATGCAATGTAATTGGCCCTGATCTGACATCTCGTCTGCAGTCACTCTCTCACAGATATGCCGGAGCCTCCCTCTGTCTTTTTTTTACAAATACTTTCACGGTAACTGCTTTGATGAGCTGCTTTCGCTGGTTCCCAGACTTCATGAATTTAAGCGATCAAATTGGCTGGCATCTCGCCCTCACCGTTTCACTGTCGAAACTGTTAAATGTAGCCGTCTCTTCTACTCCAGTAGCTTCATGTCTCGCACTTCTCGCCTGTGGAACTCCCTCCCCATTTCTTTTTTTCCTGATAGCTATAATCTCCAACTATTCAAATGTAATGTCAATCGACGTCTCCAGATGTCTTGATCTATCCCCTATCCTTCTCTTTATCCTTCCCTCTGTCAATCCTCTTTGCTCTCGCTCCAAATCTCTGTAACCCCTTGCGTGCTAGTGGCTTCCCGCCTTGCTTGGAGTGAAACGCTTAAAAAAATGTCTCAATGAAAACATGCTACAGAAATATACGCATTTATATCTATAACAGTAAACCTCTAATCTTGTATGTATTTATGTGTGGTTCCGAGATACAGCTTAAACGATATATAAAATCGCAACCACTTTAGGAGATTATTGTCTCTTGAACCCCTACCGAGTGCAATGCCAAATTCAATTAAAATTAGACAAAAGCCTCTCGTTTTTCTATTTTTACGACATTTTTAATCGGAGATTCTGTATTTGTTTTCAATACACGTTCTTATATAAATCCGCGTATATAGACAAACACTTGCATATTAAATTCCATCTATTACGTGTGTAAAAAATAATAAATATGCATCAGGCATTATAACAATATTATTAAATAAATTCAAATATGTATAACGCAACATATATTTATGCAATTCACTCGACTATATTAGAACATTTTTTATAAACAAATATTTCGGATGTTTGGCAATTACTTGTTTACTTGGCGAAGAAACTATGTGGGTGTGTCATTGTAAAACGTAATGTGTGTGGCTGGAAGATTATGGCACATGACTTGATGGTAAATAAATATATAGATGCCCTGTGGTATCCCGCTGTTAGTTAAAGAAACAATTATGTATAATAAAAATATAATTATCGTTTTGACAAAATTACCTAGAAAAAAAATGAGACTAAGTGCACAAAAAGGAGACATCTATACTTTATGTTATTTCAATAAATATGAAGCTCCCTAAGCAGAAGATTTCTGCTTCTTTTTGTTTTTTTTTTAAATGAACTTCACTTTTGAAAATTATAATATGGTAAATACTAAAATTGGTATAAAATGTATAAGTGGCTAGTATTATTGTTATGGGAACTTACCCATAATAACATAATGGACTATTCCATACGTAATAAATACTGCGCCTCAAGAGGAAGCAGGGAGTTCAGTCCGAAGTCGGGCGACCGGCTGACCGGCTGATCGGTTGAACTCTCTGCCTTCGGGCGGGGAGGAACTCGAACGAGGCTTCGCCGAAGGGCGGAGTCTCTTTAGGGAGGTAAACCGACCCTGAACCCGTTTATACCGGCATATTTTTGGCCGAGCCCACGGGTCGGGAGATCCCACGTTAAATGATGATACCCCCGTGGCAGTGGGGGGACTAAATACTGTTCAGTCTGAAATCTGGAGTGAGGTCCGTCAGAAGTCCGTCAGAGCAAGTCAGTCAGTCGAGTCAGAGGCAGTCCGAAACAGAGTCGCGTTCAGACAATTACTACTAAACCTGATTGTTCGTACTAACACATTTCTACTTCTCTGTATATATTCCTGTTTGTAATATATCTGTGTTATTCCATATCCGCCTTCGAGTTATTCTTTATTGGTTCTAGCTTGGACTATCAACGTGGTACAAGGAACCGGACCATAACAAAGAGGAAGCCAACGGTTTTATGGGCGTCTAGTAAATTTTAATTATAAAGTGTGCTTATAACATATATAAATGTATATAAACTCTAACAGTTTATTCTATCTATCTATCTATCTATCTATCTATCTATCTATCTATCTCTTGCTGTCCACTCATGCCTATATGCATAAATCTAACTTATTTGCATATTCCAAACACGATTGAAATATATATTTATATATATATATATATATATATATATATATATATATATATATATATATATATATATATGTAGGTAATAATGTAATATATATAAATTCTCGGTGAACACAGACACAAAGTTTCATAAGTTTTCACTTAATTTTCAGGAAGTCGACAACTGTTTTTTTGTGAAAAATACTCACTTTATATCCCTGCGTATATATATATATATATATATATATATATATATATAGATAGATAGATAGATAGATAGATAGATAATATTAGTGGAAAATATACATACATATGCAAAATATATAAATACCCATACATGTATATTTTCAGAAAAAATTTCCAAGAGGAAGAATCCAGGTAGAACTCAATGTCTAGGACAGAGTAAGGATATAATAAAAAGGCTCAAAACACTAATATTCCATATATATATATGCACACGTATTAGAATCAATATTATATTATATATATATATATATATATATATATATATATATATATATATATAAATAATGGTCATAATTTATTCCATCGTATTTACGATTACGATTCCAATGGAATAAATTATGACCATGGAATATTAGTGTTTTAGCCTTTTTTTTATATATATATATATATATATATATATATATATATATATATATATATATATATATATATATATACAAACACTCACAAACATATAAAGCTTGGGATGACCCATGCCCTTTGTGCTCCATGAAAAATTGCACATTATTAAACTTCTAAATAATAATAATCTATTAAATAATAGACACGAGTTAACGGTTTTTTGTAGACATCATCAGGTTTTTGGTTTGAAATTTTTAGATAATTTATATAACTTGTTTAACAAATAGCCCAATCATCAGATTCATAGTAGGAATAATTAACTACAAACATGCATACAACATAACACCCTTCATAATCCATAGCCCAAATAAGTAGTTTAAATACCTTACATAAAAGATAACTCTTTATGAAGTCGTCAAAAAACAAAAGTTACGAAAGTTTTCCTTTTTTATATGCACAATTCCCTTTCATAATAAAATAAAATAAAATAAATAAATAAATCTCCATAGACAAGCAAACTAGACGAAGGTTAATACATCTTCCGTTTCATTTTAGACACCCCCACCTTTCCCCGACTTGACATCTTGAAAGTATCTCTATACCGCTACTTATTATTAACACCCTACACTCGCCTACCCAATTTAAACAATTCGCCCTAGCTGTTACCATGGGGATTTTGATTTCAATTTTTAAAACAAGTAAATTTCAGATATACGTTATTCCAACAAAAATTTCGCTTGAACATGGAACGGAGCCCATTTTAATTTAAACTCAATTTAATTTAAAGGATTATATTGTAGTTTTCGGCTCTTGTTTTGAAACATGAGACCTCTTATGTAGCGATTTGGAATCATATTTTTTAAATAAATATATATATATATATATATATATATATATATATATATATATATATATCATTTCCTTTACTCCTACCAAACGGAAAAAATGTAAGGATGCTGGAAAAAGGTAAATAAAAATTTAATTAATATGCAGATTTATATATACATATATATTCCTATAGGTATGAATTAACTATAGATGGATAAAAAGGGTGACAGTGATTTTTTGAAAAAGACCGTACACGCATGCGCTGGCACATGCGCGTACACGCACACATGCAACCAACAAATGAAAGCGGTCACTTGTTACATTTAATGAGACACCAACCGAGTGAAATAGGAGGATAGATAGAAATGTAAATACTTCACACAGAAGTTACATACATTAAGTAAAAATATGTCAGCTTATTGCTCGGGCAATCCCAAGTTCACCTTTGAACTAATAAATAAAGCGAGTATGTGTGAATGGATACCTGAGTGAAATAGCCAGGAAACCCATCCTGCTTGAAAGCAAACTAATAAATGATTGAAGAAGAAGAAGAAGAAGAAGGAAGGAGGAGGAGGAGGAGGATGCGAGGGTAACAAGAACAAGAAAATGGGTAAAGAAGAAGAAGAAGAAGAAGAAGAAGAAGGAGGAGGAGGAGGAGGATGCGAGGGTAACAAGAACAAGAAAATGGGTAAAGAAGAAGAAGAAGAAGAAGGAGGAGGAGGAGGAGGAGGAGGAAAAAAGGTAAAGAAGAAGGGTAACAAGAACAAGAAATGGGTAAAAAGAAGAAGAAGAAGAAGGAGGAGGAGGAGGAGGAGGAGGAGGAGGATGAGGGTAACAAGAACAAGAAAATGGGTAAAGAAGAAGAAGAAGAAGAAGAAGAAGGAGGAGGAGGAGGAGGAGGAGGATGAGGGTAACAAGAACAAGAAAATGGGTAAAAAGAAGAAGAAGAAGAAGAAGAAGAAGGAGGAGGAGGAGGAGGAGGCCTTCTTGAGGGTAACAAGAACAAGAAAATGGGTAAAGAAGAAGAAGAAGAAGAAGAAGAAGGAGGAGGAGGAGGAGGAGGAGGATGCGAGGGTAACAAGAACAAGAAAATGGGTAAAGAAGAAGAAGAAGAAGAAGGAGAAGGAGGAGGAGGAGGAGGAGGAGGATGCGAGGGTAACAAGAACAAGAAAATGGGTAAAGAATTTAGAAGAAGAAGAAGAAGAAGGAAGAAAAGGAGGAGGAGAAGGAAGGATGCGAGGGGTAACAAGAACAAGAAAATGGGTAAAGAAGAAGAAGAAGAAGAAGGAGAGGAGGAGGAGGAGGAGGAGGAGAAGAAGAAGAGGGTAACAAGAACAAGAAAATGGGTAAAGAAGAAGAAGAAGAAGAAGAAGAAGGAGGAGGAGGAGGAGGAGGATGTTGAGGTAACAAGAACAAGAAAATGGGTAAAAGAAGAAGAAGAAGAAGAAGAAGAAGAAGGAGGAGGAGGAGGAGGAGGATGCGAGGGTAACAAGAACAAGAAAATGGGTAAAGAAGAAGAAGAAGAAGAAGAAGAAGGAGGAGGAGGAGGAGGAGGATGCGAGGGTAACAAGAACAAGAAAATGGGTAAAGAAGAAGAAGAAGAAGAAGAAGAAGGAGGAGGAGGAGGAGGAGGAGGATGCGAGGGTAACAAGAACAAGAAAATGGGTAAAGAAGAAGAAGAAGAAGAACAAAGAAGGAGGAGGAGGAGGAGGAGGAGGATGAGGGTAACAAGAACAAGAAAATGGGTAAAAAGAAGAAGAAGAAGAAGAAGAAGGGAGGAGGAGGAGGAGGATGTGAGGGTAACAAGAACAAGAAAATGGGTAAAGAAGAAGAAGAAGAAGAAGAAGAAGGAGGAGGAGGAGGAGGAGGAGTCGTAAAGGGGTAACAAGAACAAGAAAATGGGTAAAGAAGAAGAAGAAGAAGAAGAAGAAGGAGAAGGAGGAGGAGGAGGATGAGGGTAACAAGAACAAAAAAATGGGTAAAGAAGAAGAAGAAGAAGAAGAAGGAGGAGGAGGAGGAGGACCTGGGTAACAAGAACAAGAAAATGTAAAAAGAAGAAGAAGAAGAAGAAGAAGGAGGAGGAGGAGGAGGATGCGAGGGTAACAAGAACAAGAAAAACTGGGTAAAGAAGAAGAAGAAGAAGAAGAAGGAGGAGGAGGAGAGGAGGGAGGATAGTGAGGGAAGAACAAGAACAAGAAAATGGGTAAGAAAAAGAAGAAGAAGAAGAAGGAGGAGGAGGAGGAGGAGGAGGATGCGAGGGTAACAAGAACAAGAAAATGGGTAAAGAAGAAGAAGAAGAAGAAGAAGGAGAAGGAGGAGGAGGAGGATGCGAGATAATTATGCTTTAAAGAACAAGAAATGGGTAAAAGAAGAAAAAGAAGAAGAAGAAGAAGGAGGAGGAGGAGGAGGAGGGTGCGAGGGTAACAAGAACAAGAAAATGGGTAAAGAAGAAGAAGAAGAAGAAGAAGAAGAAGGAGGAGGAGGAGGAGGAGGAGAACAAGAAAATGGGAGAAGGTAACAAGAACAAGGATGCGAGGGTAACAAAAATGGGTAAAGAAGAAGAAGAAGAAGAAGGAGGAGGAGGAGGAGGAGGATGCGAGGGTAACAAGAACAAGAACAAGTAAAAAGAAGAAGAAGGAGAGGAGGGGAGGAGGTAAAGAAGAAGAAAATGGGTAAAGAAGAAGAAGAAGGGAGGAGGAGGAGGAGGATGCGAGGGTAACAAGACAAAAAATGGGAAAATGGGAAAAGAAGAAGAAGAAGAAATGGGTAAAGGAGGAGGAGGAGGAGGAGAACAAGAAAAGGGTAACAAGAAGAAGAAAATGGGTAAAGAAGAAGAAGAAGAAGATAAAGAAGAAGAAGAAGGAGGAGGAGGCGAGGGTAACAAGAACAAAAAAATGGGTAAAGAAGAAGAAGAAGAAGAACAAGAAGGAGGAGGAGGAGGATGCGAGGGGTTAAGAACAAGAAAATGGGTAAAAAGAAGAAGAAGAAGAAAGGAGGAGGAGGAGGATGCGAGGGTAACAAGAACAAGAAAATGGGAAGAAGAAGAAGAAGAAGAAGAAGGAAGGAGGAGGAGGAGGATGCGAGGGGTAACAAGAACAAGAAAAAAAAGGAAGAAGAAGAAGAAGAAGAAGAAGGAGGAGGAGGAGGAGGATGCGAGGGTAACAAGAACAAGAAAATGGGTAAAGAAGAAGAAGAAGAAGGAGGAGGAGGAGGATGCGAGGGTAACAAGAACAAGAAAATGGGTAAAGAAGAAGAAGAAGAAGAAGGAAGATGAGGTAACAAGGAAATGGGGAAGGAAGGAAGAAGAAGGAGAAGGAGGAGGACAAGAACAAGAAAAACAAGAAATAGGAAGAAGAAGAAGAAGAAGAAGAAGGAGGAGGAGGAGGATGCGAGGGTAACAAGAACAAGAAAATGGGGAAGAAGAAGAAGAAGAAGAAGGAGAAGGAGGAGGAGGAGGATGCGAGGGTAACAAGAACAAGAAAATGGGAAAAGAAGAAAGAAGAAGAAGAAGAAGAAGAAGGAGGAGGAGGAGGAGGAGGAGGGTAACAAGAACAAGAACAAGAAAATGGGTAAAGAAGAAGAAGAAGAAGAAGGAGGAGGAGGAGGAGAGGAGGATAACAAGAACAATAAGAAAATGGGTAAAGAAGAAGAAGAAGGAGGAGAAGGAGGAGGAGGAGGAGGATGATGGATAAAAAAGGTAACAAGAACAAGAAAATGGGTAAAGAAGAAGAAGAAGAAGGAGGAGGAGGAGGATGAGAGGGAAAGAACAAGAAAATGGGTAAAGAAGAAAGAAAATGGGAAGAAGAAGGAAGGAGGAGGAAAGAGGATGCGAGGGAAGAAAAAGAAGAAGAAGAAGAAGAAGAAGGAGGAGGAGGAGGAGGAACAGGAGGGTAACAAGAACAAGAAAATGGGTAAAGAAGAAGAAGAAGAAGAAGAAGGAGGAGGAGGAGGAGGAGGGATGCGAAGAACAAGAAAATGGGGTAAAAAGAAGAAGAAGAAGAAGAAGAAGAAGAAGAAGGAGGAGGGAGGAGGAAGGGTAACAAGAAGAAAGAAAATTTTAAAGAAGAAGAAGAAGAAGAAGGGAGAAGGAGGAGGAGGAGGATGCGAACACAAGAAGAAGAACAAGAAAATGGGTAAAGAAGAAGAAGAAGAAGAAGAAGGAGAAGGAGGAGGAGGAGGATGCGAGGGTAACAAGAACAAGAAAATGGGTAAAGAAGAAGAAGAAGAAGGAGGAGAAGGAGGAGGAGGAGGATGCGAGGGTAACAAGAACAAGAAAATGGGTAAAGAAGAAGAAGAAGAAGGAGGAGGAGGAGGAGGAGGAGGATGCGAGGGTAAAGAAAACAAGAACAAGAAAATGGGTAAAGAAG
>CAHIKZ030000634.1:770000-787500 GCA_903632075.3 Acanthosepion pharaonis
AGAAGAAGAAGAAGAAGAAGAAGAAGAAGAAGAAGGAGGAGGGAGGAGGAGGTAATTTAAAGAACAAGAACAAGAAAATGGGAGAAAGAAGAAGAAGAAGAAAAAGAAGAAGGAGGAGGAGGAAGAAGAAGAAAAGAAGAAGAAGGAGGAGGAGGAGGATGGGAAGAAGGGTAAGAAGAAAAAGAGGAAAATTACGGGTAACAAGAAAAAGAAGAAGAAGAAGAAGAAGAAGAAGGAGGAGGAAGGAGGATGGAAAGAAGAGGAGGAAGAAGAAGAGGTAGGAAGAACAAGAAAATGGAAAAAGAAGAAGAAGAAGAAGAAGAAGGAGGAGGAGGAGGAGGGAGGATGGAGGGTAACAAGAACAAGAAAATGGGTAAAGAAGAAGAAGAAGGAGAAGAAGAAGAAGAAGAAGAGGAGGAGGAGGAAGGAGGAGGAGGAAATGGGTAAAAGAAGAACAAGAAAATGGGTAAAGGAAGAAGAAGAAGAAGGAGGGAGGATGCGAGGGAAAAATAAAGAAGAAGAAAAGGGTAAAGAAGAAGAAGAGGAGGAGGAGGAGGAGGAGGAGGGATGAACAAGAAAATGGGTAAAAAAGAAGAAGAAGAAGAACAAGAAAATGGGTAAAGAAGAACAAGAAAGAAGAAGAAGAAGAAGAAGAAGAAGGAGGAGGAGGAGGAGGAGGAGGGTAACAAGAACAAGAAAATGGGTAAAGAAGAAGAAGAAGAAGAAGAAGGAGGAGGAGGAGGAGGAGGATGCGAGGTAACAAGAACAAGAAAATGGGTAAAAAGAAGAAGAAGAAGAAGGAGAGGGAGAAGGAGGAGGAGGAGGATGAGGGAAGGAAAGAACAAGAAAATGGTAAAAAGAAGAAGAAGAAGAAGGAGGAGGAGGAGGAGAGGGGAGAAAATGCGAGGGTAAGAAGGAGAACAAAAAGAAAAGGGTAAAGAAGAAGAAGAAGAAGAAGGAGGAGGAGGAGGAGGAGGAGAGGGTAAAGAAGAAGAAGAAGAAGAAGAGAAAGAAGAAATGAGGAAGAAGAAGAAGAAGAAGAAGAAGGGAGGAGGAGGAGGAGGATGAGAGGTAAGAAGAAAAGAAATGGGTAAAGAAGAAGAAGAAGAAGAAGGAGGAGGAGGAGGAGGAGGAGGATGCGAGGGTAAAGAAGAAGAACAAGAACAAGAAATGGGTAAAGAAGAAGAAGAAGAAGAAGGGAGGAGGAGGAGGAGGGAGGATGCAAGGGGTAAAGAAGAAGAAGAAGGAAAGAACAAGAAGAAGAAGAAAGAAAAGGAAGAAGGGGAGGAGGAGGAGGATGCGAGGGTAACAAGAACAAGAAAATGGGTAAAGAAGAAGAAGAAGAAGAAGAAGGAGGAGGAGGAGGAGGAGAGGATGCGAGGGTAACAAGAACAAGAAATGGGTAAAGAAGAAGAAGAAGAAGGAGGAGGAGGAGGGAGGAGGATGCGAGGGTAACAAGAAAAAAATGGGAAAATGGGAAGAAGAAGAAGAAGAAGAAGAAGAAGGAGGAGGAGGAGGAGGAGGGTAACAAGAACAAGAAAATGGGTAAAGAAGAAGAAGAAGAAGAAGAGAAGGAGGAGGAGGAGGAGGATGAGGAAGGGAACAAGAACAAGAAAATGGGTAAAGAAGAAGAAGAAGAAGAAGGAGGAGGAGGGAGGAGGAGGATGCGAGGGTAACAAGAACAAGAAAAGGAGGAGGGGGAAAAGAAGAAGAAGAAGAAGAAGAAGAAGGAGGAGGAGGAGGAGGAGGAGGGAGGTAACAAGAACAAGAAAATGGGTAAAGAAGAAGAAGAAGAAGAAGAAGAAGAAGAAGAAGGAGGAGGAGGAGGAGGAGGAGGAGGAAGGAGGTAACAAGAACAAGAAAAAGAAAGAAGAAGAAGAAGAAAGGAGGAGGAGGAGGAAGGATGATGAGGGAAGAACAAGAAAAATGGGTAAAGAAGGAAGAGAAGAAGGAAGGAGGAGGAGGAGGAGGAGGGATGCAAGGGTAACAAGAACAAGAAAATGGGTAAAGAAGAAGAAGAAGAAGAAGAAGGAGGAGGAGGAGGAGGAGGAGGATGCGAGGGTAACAAGAACAAGAAAAATGGGAAGAAGAAGAAGAAGGAAGGAGGAAAGAAGAAGAAGAAGTAAAGGAAGAAGGAGAAGGAGGAGGAGGAGGAGGATGCGAGGGTAACAAGAACAAGAAAAGAAGGTAAAGAAGAAGAAGAAGAAGGAAGGAGGAGGAGGAGGAGGAGGAGGAGGTAACAAGAACAAGAAAATGGGTAAAGAAGAAGAAGAAGAAGAGGAGAAGGAGGAGGAGGAGGAGGAGATGCGAAGAACAAGAAAAAGAAAAGGAAAGAAAAGAAGAAGAAGAAGGAGGGGAGGAGGAGGAGGATGAGGGAGGGTAACAAGAACAAGAAAATGGGTAAAGAAGAAGAAGAAGAAGAAGGAGGAGGAGGAGGAGGAGGAGGAGTATGCGAGGGTAACAAGAACAAGAAAAATGGGTAAAGAAGAAGAAGAAGAAGAAGAAGAAGGAGGAGGAGGAGGAGGATGCGAGGGTAACAAGAACAAGAAAAGGAAAGAAGAAGAAGAAGAAGACGAGGAGAAGGAGGAGGAGGAGGGGAAGAAGAAGAATGAAGAAGGAAGAAGGAAGAAGAAGAAGAAGAAGAAGAAGAAGAAGAAGAAGGAGGAGGAGGAGGAGGAGGTAACAAGAACAAGAAATGGGTAAAGAAGAAGAAGAAGAAGAAGAAGGAGGAGGAGGAGGAGGAGGATGAGGGTAACAAGAACAAGAAAATGGGTAACAAAAGAAAAGAAGAAGAAGAAGAAGAAGGAGGAGGAGGAGGAGGAGGAGGGGAACAAGAACAAGAAAATGGGTAAAAGAAGAAGAAGAAGAAGAAGAAGGAAGAGGAGGAGGAGGAGGAGGATGCGAGGGTAACAAGAACAAGAAAATGGGTAAAGAAGAAGAAGAAGAAGAAGGAAGGAGGAGGAGGAGGAGGGAAGAGGGGAAGGAGGAGGAACAAGGTAAAGAAGAAGAAGAAGAAGAGGAGGAGGAGGAGGAGGAGGAGGAGGATGGAGGGTAACAAGAACAAGAAAATGGGTAAAGAAGAAGAAGAAGAAGAAGGAGGAGGAGGAGGAGGAGAGAGGATGCGAGGGTAACAAGAACAAGAAATGGGAAGAAAAAGAAGAAGAAGAAGAAGAAGAAGGAGGAGGAGGAGGAGGAGGATGCGAGGGTAACAAGAACAAGAAAATGGGTAAAGAAGAAGAAGAAGAAGAAGAAGAGAAGAAGGAGGAGGAGGAGGAGGAGGAGAAGAAGGAAGGAGAAGAAGGAAGAAGAAGAAAGGATGGGGAAGAAGAAGAAGAAAAGGAAGGACAAAGAAGGGAGGAGGAAGGAGGTAAGGAAGGAGGAACAACAAGAAAATGGGTAAAGAAGAAAGAAGAAGAAGAAGAAGGAAGGAGGAGGAGGAGGATGCGAGGGTAACAAGAACAAGAAAATGGGTAAAGAAGAAGAAGAAGAAGAAGGAGAAGGAGGAGGAGGAGGAGGAGGAGGATGCGAGGGTAACAAGAACAAGAAAATGGGTAAAGAAGAAGAAGAAGAAGAAGGAGAAGGAGGAGGAGGAGGAGGAGGATGAAGAAGGAGGGGAACAAGAGGAAGATTTGAAAAGAAGAAGAAGAAGAAGAGAAGAAGAAGAAGGAGGAGGAGGAGGAGGAGGATGAGGAGGTAACAAGAACAAGAAAATGGGTAAAGAAGAAAGAAGAAGAAAAGGAGGAGGAGGAGGAGGAGGATGCGAGGTAACAAGAACAAGAAAATGGGTAAAAAGAAGAAGAAGAAGAAGAAGAAGGAGGAGGAGGAGGAGGAGGACAAAGAGGAGGAGGAGGGTAACAAGAACAAGAAATGGGTAAAAAGAAGAAGAAGAAGAAGAAGGAGGAAAGGAGGAGGAGGGAGAGGGTAACAAGAACAAGAAAAGGGGGGGAGGAGGAGGAAGAAGAAGAAGAAGAAGGAGGGAGGAGGAGGACGAGGAAGAACAAGAACAAGAAAATGGGTAAAGAAGAAGAAGAAGAAGAAGGAGAAGGAGGAGGAGGAGGAGGAGGAGGATTTGAACAACAAGAACAAGAAAATGGGTAAAGAAGAAGAAGAAGAAGAAGAAGAAGGAGGAGGAGGAGGAGGAGGATGCGAGGGTAACAAGAACAAGAAAATGGGTAAAGAAGAAGAAGAAGAAGAAGGAGGAGGAGGAGGAGGATGCGAGGGTAACAAGAACAAGAAAATGGGTAAAGAAGAAGAAGAAGGAGGAGGAGGAGGATGCGAGGGTAACAAGAACAAGAAAATGGGAAAAAGAAGAAGAAGAAGAAGGAGAAGGAGGAAGGAGGAGGAGGAGGAGGAGGATGGCGAGGGTATGAAGAACAAGAAAATGGGTAAAGGAAGAAGAAGAAGAAGAAGAAGAAGGGAGGAGGAGGAGGAGGAGGAGGGAGAGGGTAACAAGAACAAGAAAATGGGTAAAGAAAGAAGAAGAAGAAGAAGAAGGAGGAGGAGGAGGAGGAGGAGGTAGGAACAACAAGAAAAAGAAGGGGAAGAAGAAGAAGAAGAAGAAGAAGGAGGGGAGGAGGAGGAGGAGGAGGAACAACAAGAACAAGAAATGAAAAAGAAGAAGAAGAAGAAGAGAAGGAGAAGAAGAAGGAGGAGGAGGAGGAGGAGGAGGGAAGAACAAGAAAATGGGAAAAGAAGAAGAAGAAGAAGAAGGAGAAGGAGGAGGGGAGGAGGAGGAGGAGGAGGGTAACAAGAACAAGAAAATGGGTAAAGAAGAAGAAGAAGAAGAAGAAGGAGGAGGAGGAGGAGGAGGAGGAAGCGAGGGTAACAAGAACAAGAAAATGGGTAAAAGAAGAAGAAGAAGAAGAAGGAGGAGGAGGAGGAGGAGGAGGAGGAGGAGGGTAACAAGAACAAGAAGGAGGTAAAGAAGAAGACGATGAAGAAGGAAGAAGAAGGAGAGGAAGGAGCGAGGGTAACAAGAACAAGAAATGGGTAAGGAAGAAGGAGAAGAAGAAGGAGAAGGAGGGGAGGAGGAACAAGATGCGAGGGTAACAAGAACAAGAAGAAGAAGAAGAAGAAGAAGGAGAAGGGAGGAGGAGGAGGATGCGAGGGTAACAAGAACAAGAAAATGGGTAAAGAAGAAGAAGAAGAAGAAGGAGAAGGAGGAGGAGGAGGAGGAGGAGGATGCGAGGGTAACAAGAGAAGAAAAATGGGTAAAGAAGAAGAAGAAGAAGAAGGAGAAGGAGGAGGAGGAGGAGGAGGAAGAGGGGTAACAAGAACAAGAAAATGGGTAAAAGAAGAAGAAGAAGAAGAAGAAGGAGGAGGAGGAGGAGGAGGATGCGAGGTAACAAGAACAAGAAAAATGGGTAAAGAAGAAGAAGAAGGAAGAGGAAGGAGGGAGGAGGATGAGAGGGTAACAAGAACAAGAAATGGGTAAAGAAGAAGAAGAAGAAGAAGGAAGGAGGAGGAGGAGGAGGAGGGAGGATTTAACAACAAACAAGAAAAGGGGTAAAGAAGAAGAAGAAGAAGGAGGAGGAGGAGGAGGAAACAAAAGAAAAGAGGGGTAGGAGGAGGAGGGTAACAAGAACAAGAAAATGGGTAAAGAAGAAGAAGAAGAAGAAGAAGAAGGAGAGGAGGAGGAGGAGGATGAGGAGGAGGGTAACAAGAACAAGAAAAATGGGTAAAGAAGAAGAAGAAGAAGAAGAAGAAGGAGGAGGAGGAGGAGGAGGATGCGGAGGGGTAACAAGAACAAGAAAATGGAAGAAAAGAAGAAGAAGAAGAAGAGGAGGAGGAGGAGGAGGAGGAGGAGGAGGAAGGAGGAGGGTAACAAGATGAAGAAAATGGGTAAAGAAGAAGAAGAAGAAGAAAGAAGGAGGAGGAGGAGGAGGAGGAGGGGAGGGTAACAAGAACAAGAAAATGGGAGAAGAAGAAGAAGAAGAAGAAGAAGGAGGGAGGAACAAAAGACAAAGGAGAAGGAGGGTAACAAGAACAAGAAAATGGGTGGAAAGAAGAAGAAAAGGAAGAAGAAGGAGGGAAGGAGAAGGAGAAGAAGGAGGAGGAGGAGGAGGAGGGACAAAAACAAGAAAAGAAGAAAAAAAAAAAAGAAGAAGAAAAGGAGGAGGAGGAGGATGAGGAACAAGAACAAGAAAAAAAGAAAGTAAAGAAGAAGAAAAGAAGAAAAAGAAGAAGAAGGGAAGAAGAGGGGAGGAGGAGGAGAGGGAACAAGAACAAGAAAAATGGGCAAAATAAGAATAAGAAATAAAGAAGAAGAAGAAGAAGAAGAGGAGAAGGGAGAAGAAGGGAAGAAGAACAAGAAATGGGTAAAGAAGAAGAAGAAGAGAGGAAGGATCGAGGGTGGAAAAGGAGGAGGTCGAGTCAAGAACAAGAATTTTCGTTTAAAGAAGAAGAAAATAAAAGAAGAAGAAGAAGAAGGAGGAGGAGGAGGAGGAGGATGAGAGGGAATAAGCAAGAAATGGGTAAAGAAGAAGAAGAAGAAGAGGACAAGGAGGAGGAGGAGGAGGAGGTTAGGCACAAAACAAGAAACATTAAAGAAGAAGAAGAAGAAGAAAAGGAGAAGCTACAAGAACAAGAAAATAAAGAAGAAGAAGAAGGAGGAGGAGGAGGAGGAGGACTGAGAATTTTAACAAGAACAAAAAAATGGGAAAAGAAGAAGAAGAAGAATTTAAAGGAAGTTAAGAAGGAGAAGGAGGAGAAAGGAAATGCGAGGGTTAACAAGAAAATGGGGAAAAAGGAGAGAAAAAGAAGAAAAGAAGAAGGAGGGTAAAAGAAGAAGAAAGAGAAGAAAAAAAGAAGGAGGAGGAGGAGGAGGATCAGAGGGTAACAAGAAGAAGGAGAAAAATGAAGAAGAAGAAGAATAAGAAAGAAGGAGGGAGTGTAAAGAAGAAGAAGAAGAAGAAGAAAGAAGGATGAGAAGAAAGAACAAGAAAATATGAAGAAGAAGAAGAAGAAGAAGAAGGAGGGAGGAAAAGAAAAGGATGGAGAGGTCGACAAGAAACGAAAATTGGAAAGAAGAAGAAGAAGCCGAGAGAGAACAAAATCCAAGGAGAAGGATAAGGAGGAGGAGGGAGAAGGATTTTGGATCAAGAACAAGAAAACAAAGAAAAGAAGAAGACAGGACCATAAAGAGGATGAGGGGTAGAAGAAGAAATTCGAAGAAGAAGAAGAAGAAGGAGAAGAAGAGGGAGGAGGAGGAGGAAGAAGAGATATTTAAAGAAAAAGAAGAAGAACAAGAAGTTTTTGAGAACATTATTGAAAGTAGTGAGCTAGGAGAATGGCTTGAAAAACTTGAGATGAGGACAAGAAAAAGGTTGAAGAAGAAGAAGTCGGAGAAATTCAATAATGGGTAAAAAGAAAAGAGGAATGAGAGGAAAGGATGATAAGAAACAGGAGACTCTGGGGAAGAAGAAATGTCCATAAAAAAATGAAATTTAAAAAGAAAAAAAAGAAAAAAAGAAAAAAGAAGAAGGAAGAATAGATAGATACTGCTACTTTTAGATAGAAAATATCCAATGGGTAAATAATAATAATAATAAGAAGAAGTAAAGAAGAAGAAGAAGAAGAAGAAAATATTCATGCTAACCTAGATTCTAAACAAGAAAGACGAGGAATAAAAAAATTTAACTTTATGTCAAATTTTACTGAGAAGAAGAAGAAGGAGGAGACGCAAGAGAACATGGGGGATGGATATAGAAGAGGGTTAGAAAACAGAAACATGAGATTAAAGAAGCAAGAAAAAAATTGAAGAATAAAATGAGGAATTTTTTAAAGATTTTAGGAAGAAATCATGAAATTTGGAAAAGAATTAAAAAAGAAAGAGAAAATAGGTGGTTAGACAGATATTACGAGGAAATCCAGCCATAAGATGACGTAATTTATGAGAAGAAGAAGAAGAAGAAGAAGAAGAAATTTATTCGTTAGATTCTGAAAAATTTAGGCATTTAAAATCGTTTAACATTTACTTTTAGTGAGTTTTATGGAAAAAGACACAATGGATATAGAAGTAGAAACAGAAACATTTTACGACGTATTGAAAGGAGGAAGATATTTAACAAATCTGGAAAGACCAGAGAATATTTCTAACGACATTTTTTGGATTAAATTAATATTTTGTTTGGTTTATGGGAATGTCCAGGTACCAGGAGCATTTACGAATGGAAGATGGCGAAAAGGATATGACTCAATTAGAGATGAAGTACCAGTGAGCAGCCTAAATGACTTGCACACTTTATTTTCCACCAAAATATCTTTATAGATAACCTGTTTATGTCAAAGGCGTCCCTATTGTCAAACATTTACTGACGTATTAGAGATTTTGTTTACATAAATGTCCAGTGCCACATTCAGGCGAAGAGGAACAGAAGGAAGAACGACATTTTACCAAAATATACTAATCTGAACTTTGCTTGGTTTATGAAATATTTATTAACCCTAGAGATTATCAAACATTTATGTCAACCGTTAATCCGAGAAAGTGCAATGCGAAACTCTCCCGAAGGTTTACATCAGCCATGCTGATTGAAGGCACTCTTTTCTTTGTTTCTAATGACATTTTTCTGCCTCTTAATACTTTGCTTGGTTTATGAAAGGCATGAGGAGATTGTCAAACATTTACTGACGTATTAGAGATGAAGTATTTACATAGCAGTTCAGCGCACATTCGTTAGTTTCTAACGACATTTTCCCATTCTTTAATACTTTGCTTGGTTTATGAAAGGCATGAGGAGATTGTCAAAACATTTACTGACGTATTAGAGATGAAGTATTTACATAGCAGTTCAGCACACATTCGTTAGTTTCTAACGACATTTTCCTATCTCTTAATATTTGCTTGGTTTATGAAAGGCATGAGGAGATTGTCAAACATTTACTGACGTATTAGAGATGAAGTATTTACATAGCAGTTCAGCACACATTCGTTAGTTTCTAACGACATTTTCCTATCTCTTAATACTTTGCTTGGTTTATGAAAGGCATGAGGAGATTGTCAAACATTTACTGACGTATTAGAGATGAAGTATTTACATAGCAGTTCAGTTAACAATATTCGTTAGTTTCTAACGACATTTTCCATATCCTTAATACTTTGCTTGGTTTATGAAAGGCATGAGGAGATTGTCAAACATTTACTGACGTATTAGAGATGAAGTATTTACATAGCAGTTCAGCACACATTCGTTAGTTTCTAACGACATTTTCCCATCTCTTAATACTTTGCTTGGTTTATGAAAGGCATGAGGAGATTGTCAAACATTTACTGACGTATTAGAGATGAAGTATTTACATAGCAGTTCAGCACACATTCGTTAGTTTCTAACGACATTTTCCTATCTCTTAATACTTTGCTTGGTTTATGAAAGGCATGAGGAGATTGTCAAACATTTACGGGACGTATTAGAAATGAAGTATTTACATAGCAGTTCAGCACACATATCGTTAGTTTCTAACGACATTTTCCTATCTCTTAATACTTTGCTTGGTTTATGAAAGGCATGAGGAGATTGTCAAACATTTACTGACGTATTAGAGATGAAGTATTTACATAGCAGTTCAGCACACATTCGTTAGTTTCTAACGACATTTTCCTATCTCTTAATACTTTGCTTGGTTTATGAAAAGGCATGAGGAGATTGTCAAACATTTACTGACGTATTAGAGATGAAGTATTTACATAGCAGTTCAGCACACATTCGTTAGTTTCTAACGACATTTTCCTATCTCTTAATACTTTGCTTGGTTTATGAAAGGCATGAGGAGATTGTCAAACATTTACTGACGTATTAGAGATGAAGTATTTACATAGCAGTTCAGCACACATTCGTTAGTTTCTAACGACATTTTCCTATCTCTTAATACTTTTGCTTGGTTTATGAAAGGCATGAGGAGATTGTCAAACATTTACTGACGTATTAGAGATGAAGTATTTACATAGCAGTTCAGCACACATTCGTTAGTTTCTAACGACATTTTTCCTATTCTTAATACTTTTGCTTGGTTTATGAAAGGCATGAGGAGATTGTCAAACATTTACTGACGTATTAGAGATGAAGTATTTACATAGCAGTTCAGCACACATTCGTTAGTTTCTAACGACATTTTCCTTTTTCTTGATACTTTGCTTAGTTTTTGGAAGGTACATCTCGAAAACAGGAAGAATACAAAAATCTCTTGATAAATCTTGCTGTCATTTCATTTCGAGGAGTGGCGACCAGTTTCACTAAAATAGAACTTCAAAATGATAGTTACTGTTTAAAGATGTTTAATATAACATACCATATGTGTATGGACCTGTAGACTTCCCATGGAGCAAAGGATACCAACTTAACTAAGCTATTGTTGCTCTAGTTTTAGTTGCAAGTAAGTTTAACGAGATGGGAATTTACGCTCAACTGGTGTTGACATTCTTCTGTTTACCAAGCAAAGCTAGATTGCCTAGTCTGCCCTACTATTTACCTCATAACTAGGATTGCGTGAAAGAGATGACTTTATACCTTTTCGAAAAGTATTTGTGCGAAAGTGAATGTTTGAATTCGAAATCAGCTCGCTGATCCCACTTTCCGCTACATCCTATATTAACTGGAAGAAACTGATAATAAACAGTTATGAACATCATGCCAGAGACCTAAAAGAAAAAAAATGCGACGGTTGTACTCATCATTATTAGAGTACCAGGAACAGTCCAATGTATTATCTGTATGATGTCTGAGTTGTGTAGCGGTTAGCGATCTGGAAAGAAATTATCGGACCGAGTTCGAATTCCAGTCGTGTTCGTTGCGTTCACAATTAGCACAAATATCCTTGGGAATGTTATTAATCCAACTCCCTACTTAAGGGTTAAATAACAGGTTTGACTGGGATCTCTTGGCTTGAAGCTATATAAAGGAGGTCCAAGAATTACTTATCTAATGGAATTCAGTGAAATCGGTCATTTAAAAAAACAAACAAAAAAAAAACTCTTATTTCTGTTCATCATGTTTAATATGTGTTAGAAGAGAATAAATTTTTAATTTTGTTTTTAAGTTTATAATTTTTCTAATTTAATTTTTATACCTTTTCAGAACCCTATTAATAATAAATACAAACGAATGCATCTTGGTTGGCCCACACCCCCAGCCCCTGGGATTCAGAAAAATTAAAAGTTTATCGACCAAATATCAATAGTTTAGCTGAACTTAAAGAACTAGATTTAAGTAATCATACTTATTATAAAACCCAGGTTGTGTGTGTGTGTGTCTGTTCGTTTATATATTGGATTGGGTTTCCTACATTTTTCAACTGATTTCAACAAAAGGGTCAGGAAATGTAATATTGCCGATTCCCATATTCATTATTTATTTGTTTAAGAACCACGAATTAAAAAATAAAATAAAGCACAAAATGCGGGATATACTGTCATACGACAAAAAGGATTGTTTTAATGTAGTTATTGTTGACCATGTTTGCCGTAATCTCTGAATATGGAATCCAGTGAAGTCCGTAATCTCTTCCATATCAGAGATTGGCAGTGAAAATTCGGAGAAAGTAGCGCCTGTTAATTCTTTAAGTCTTCGATATCAGAGGTTGTCAGTGAAGATATTTTGGGAGAAAAAACAAAATGGCTGCCTTGATACACGTCGGATTGAATATTTTGAGCTTTCTGATTGGTTAAACCTTCTCTTGGTGGACTATAAAATGCTCACTAGTACAAAAACTACCCCAAAATACTAACAGTTATTATTCAAATAGAGGTACTACTATAATACTGACAACCCTCCAAAAAACGCGTTCTTATTCGTCTGTGACTAAGGATTTTTTTATTTGGTTAACCCCGTCGACATAGTTAAAAATTCATTTTCTGGCTAGATTACACTTTCATGTAGAAGATAACTGTCAGGGTTGGCAGTGATCTGGACAACTGTACTGCCTTTTTATCGGTATGTAAGGCACTTTTTTCAGAGGGAATAGTTTGGCCAACTGATCACTTACCCACTGTTTTCTAATAAGTATCGCGTGACACGTGGTAAGTAAACAGAGTGTTGGAATACGAAATAGTTTGTTTGTGGAGACGGAATGGAAGCAGTGTCTTCTTTCCCCTCTCTCCACTTTCCCATCCTTCTTCTTTCCTTTTTCCAGCCCTTACTCATATTTCTTCTAATTTTCTTTCTCTTTCTTCTCTTCTGTCTTCTTTTTCCTCTTTCTCCTTTCACCTCTTCGTCTCTCTTTCCTTCCTACGGCTTTTCCTCCTCGTCTTCTACTTTCTTTTTGTTCTTGTCTTTCATTTCCTTTCTTTCAATCATCTTTTTCCTCTTTCTCCTTTCACCATTTTCTTCTTTTTTTTTTCTTCATACTTGTTTTATCCCTCCTCTTCTACCTCACTTTCTTCTCGTCCTCCTCTTCAATCTCGTTTTTCTCCTCTCTCCTCTCTTCTTCCCTACTCACACCTCTTCTAATTCTCACTTCCTTTTTGTTTTCGTCTTTTTCTTCCTCCTCTTCAGTATTGTTTCCTCCTTCTTCCCTTTCTTCTTCCTCCTTTCCTTCCTTCCTCCTCCTCCTCTTGTTTCTTCTAATTTTCTTCGTGTTGTTCGTTTCTTCTTCTTCTTCTTCTTCTTCTTCTTCTTCAATCTTCTGTTTCCTGGCTATCTTCTTCTTCCTCTTTCTCTCCTTTCACTTCACCCTTTCACTTCCTCCTCCTCCTCTTCGAAGTCTTTTTAAAATTCAATTTTCTATGTCACTCCCACAATTTTGTGAACGAAATAAGAGACTCCGGCAATTTCGTTATCTGTAATTCTGCTTACAATTGAATTAAGTGCATTGACAATGTCGGTGGTTATATTATCATTAGTTTGCGATGCATCTATATTCGAAGGGTGCTATAATATTCTCGGTCTTACCCCCCCCCCGTCCTGGGTAAGACGATAAACTACATCCACGTCCTGGGTAAGACGTTAAACTACGTCCAGCTACAAAGCCTGTGATCAGGTTTTGAGGAACGTGGAACTACCTCTTAATTGCTGGTGTTCCCAGGTCCACCCTGAACCGGAGTGGTAGCACCTGTTAGGGTCCCAGCTATGGGCAAATCGTTAACTATTTGAAAAAAATTATAACCAGCAATAAAATTTTGAAGGAAATATATTACCAAAAACAGATTTTTGACAAAACTAAATATTACCAGCAATAAAAATTTTTGTCGTCATTAAATAACCCATTGAGGTTGATATGCCGTTAAACAAAATAAACTAAACCAATCTAAACCAAATAATGCATACTCTATTCATACAAAGTGAATCAGTGTTTTGAAAAAGTTCTTTTATTTTTCTTATTTGGTCGTATTTTAAGCGAATTGAATTAAAACTACTGCACTTTGTCAGTATGTGTTTTATGGTAAATGGCTCTTGGCATGCCACACTTACCGGAGGATCTTCCTTTCTTAGTATATACGAATGAATTATGGTAGCATGTCCAATATGGAACTTGGACATAATCATTTCGTCTCTTCTAGTTTGGTGCCAAATATAAACTACATCACCTGAAGACAACAAAAACAACTAAAATGGATAACACATGTAAGTCGAAGAGAAAATAGTTGGTGTACCACACTACTTCAGACGAAAGGCTAGGAAGGAAACTCCTATCAATAATGGAAAGAGTAATAACATCTACTGGACTGTAGAAATCTATTAGTGCGACTATTTATCAGTTTTAACAAATTTAGTGCAGGAGATAAAGAAGCAGAGGGTAGGCTGAGTAAGAGTAGTTTCGCACAATACCGCAAGTTATTACAAAACCAAAACATTAACATAAAAACTTGAGTCATTTTCTTAACTAGCTTCGTCAGACCAAGACTTTCATATGAATTGTCATGCATAGCACCAAATTTGTTCAGAAATATCTAAACTGTTGATAGCTAAAGCCGGTTTCGGGTGAATGAAGTTGTGTAGAATTTAGAGTGGACCATCCTTCTTCGAACCTTGTACACTGGTGCTACAGAATCACAAAGAACTGTACCAAAAAGACTGATTTAATTTGTTTTACGGCATATCCACCCTTTGGGTTATTTAATGCCGATATTTAATGTTTTTGAAACAAAATTGCTTAAACAAACAGTCAATTTTCTTTAAAATATTAAAACTCCTGTTATAGGTATTTTTTTTTATATTCTTGAAATCAGTTTGATTTCTCTTAGAAATTTGAATATGTAAAGTGAATCAGTATTTTGAAAAAGTTTTTTTTTTTTCTTATTTGGTCGTATTTTTAAGCGAATTGAATTAAAATTACTGCAGTTTGTCAGTATGTGTTTTATGGTGAATGGCTTTGTCATGATACAGATATCGGAGGATTTTCATGTTATTCGAATATATGAATGGGTTAGAAGAAAAGGAACAATAAAAACAAGAAAGAGACGAGAAGAGAAAAGAGAGAATGGTTAGAATAAGAAGAAGAAGAAGGGAGAGAAAATAATAATAATATGAGATATAGAAGAGGAGAAGGAGGAAAAGAAGGGAAAAAGAAAATAAGTTAATGGGGATGAAAGAGAAAATAGGAGAACAAGAAGAGAAGGAAAATTATGAACAAGATCGAAAAGGACAACTCAGGCTTTTACAGCCAAGACCTACCTTGTTACATCCAAGGAGTTGAATCACCTTCATTTACTACATACAGCTTTGGTATTTAAGTCGTTTGACCCCGAAAGCTTCTTCCTAAAAAAAACGTTATTTTGTGGAACAAATTTTGGTAGGGATGCTTCGAGTAACACGACAATCTTCTTCAAGTCTTGAGTCAGCCGTTATCTATCCGCTTTATCCTCGTAATCTTCACTTCCTTCTTACTACTATTACTTTCGTACCACACGCCTTATTTAGCAAACCCGATTTTCAAAATGGGCCTTAATGCAAATGATAAGTGGAGCAAAAGCCGAAATTGAAATCACTGGATAGAGGATAAAGAAATAAAAAAAACACCATAGGATTCAAGAATGTGAAAAACTTCTTTTTTTTTTTCTCCTTTTGAAAAACGTGTAAAAGAATTACAGAGCTCGGGATAAATCAACACACATTTTGAAAAATCACACAGCGTGTAACAGACTGTTAATAACTAACTAATAAAATATATTATCCAAGGATTTTTAAGAAAATTGATGTTTATCCATTTGGAAAGGGGGTAGGACCGAGAATATTATAGCACTCTTCGAATACAGATGCATCGCAAACTAATAATAATATAATCACCGACATTGTCAAAGCACTTCATTCAATTGTGAATATTAACCATAGACCGAACATTCCACATCAAAACTCACCTTACAGATAAATGGATAGATAGAAAATAAACAGTCCGTTATAGATAGATAGATAGATAGAAACAGGCTGAGATATCGAATGAACAAACTAAGATAGATAGATAGATAGATAGATAGATAGATAGATAGATAGATAGATAGATAGCGGCAGTACTAGATTGACAACAGATGTAACCGTAAGTTCTATGCTAACATATTGTTTTCTCGCACTTCTTGCCTGTGGGACTCTCATCCGACTTTTATCTGCAATGCAATGTCAATCGTTATCTACTGTCTTCTTAATTCCTGTTCTTTTATTTTACTCTCTCTTTAATAATGTCTTCTTTTTCTTATTCTTTCACATCCAGGTACTTAGTGGTACTATTAACTTGGGGTGAAAATAGTTTAAAAAAAAAAAAGAAACGAAAGAAAAGTCAGATATATAGATAGAAACTGAATAGACCGTTATAGATAGATAGATAGATAGATAGATAGATAGATACCGAAAAATGAAATAAATAATGGATCGAGATAGATAGATAGATAGATAGATAGATAGATAGATAGATAGATAGAAAGATGAGATAAATAATGGAAAATGAGATAATAATGGATAGATAGATAGATAGATAGATAGATAGATAGATAGATACCGAAAAATGAGATAAATAATTGATCGTTATAGATAGATAGATAGATAGATAGATAGATAGATAGATACCGAAAAATGAGATAAATAATGGATCGGGATAGATAGATAGATAGATAGATAGATAGATAGATAGATAGATAGATAGATAGATAGCAGAGGTTATTTTCCCGAACTCATTGTATGAATAAGCCTTTTCAAATGTTTTCAGCGGGCCAATAGGTCATAAATTGTGATTAACAATAGTAAGAACATTTACGGCCGACTGGTTGGTCCTGTAAGTACAATTCATCGAGTTGGTCTGCCATAATTGTTAGTCGAGTGCTCATTCGACTGGATTGCCGAGCTTCAAGCTCGGGGTCAACGAGTACAGTCTACCGAACTTTCTCTACATGCTTGAGGCTTCCAAAACAAAAGAATTTTCCTTATAGTGGAAAGCACAACAAGTGTTATTTTCTCTTTATTGTAAATTGAAACGTTCCATTAAGATTTAGGGGAAATGGCCTGCTGGGAGGCTAAGATAACTGCCTATTATCTACCTCAGAAACACCCCCAACACTTTAAAAATCAAAATCTTGCACTGAATCCCATAACCAATCTATCCTCTTTTTAAATCATTTCACCCCATGCAAGGCAATAAAGCCACTAAGACATAAAGGGTTAATGGAGGTGAAAGAATAAGAAAAAACAAAAACATTATTGAGAAGCGAGAACAATAGAAGAGTAATCAGGGAGACAGTAGATATCGATTGATATTGCATATAAATTTTGGAAGAACAAATTTGGCTAGAAAGTTTGTAGCTGGAAGAGAGTACCCCAAGCAAGAAAGGGCAAGAGAAGAAATTATTAGTATAGAACTTATAGTTACATCTAGCCAATTCATCAGTAAATTAATGAGACATACAAAAAAAACGATACTAGATCTTTCAAAGTATTCAGTTTATTTTCGTTTTAATTTTCATTTATTTTTTCTAATCATTTCACACCAAGAAAGACAATAAATCCTTTAAGATGCAAAGGGTTCTCCTTAAAAACTATTAAGGAGAAAGATCAATAAAAGAATAGGAATTAAGAAGACAAAAAATAACGATTGACATTGCGTTTAAATTTTTAAAGATCAAAGTTGACTAGGAAGCAAGAAGCCAGAAGTGGGTTCCACAAGCGAGAAGTGCGAGAAAAGAAACTGTTAGCATAGAGCTTACAGTTACACCAAGCTATTTCAATTCTAAAATGACGAGACCTTGAAGATTCTTCTTTCTATTTTATTAAAAATCTCTACATATATATCAGAAGCACCAGATCAGACAATGAATACCATGACACTTAGATATTGGCAGATAACATCCCTGCAACTAAAAATACTGCATCTTACATGAATTTCATTTGGTATGCATGATTTTTTTTAATAAATTATCCCCCCCCATGCAAGGCAGTGAAGCCATAAAGGGTGTCACTGGGTTTAAAAGAAGAAGAAAACGCAGAAGCATTATTGAGGAACGAGAACAATAGAAGAGTAATCAGGGAGATAGTAGATATCGATTGACATGTTGATTGATCAAAGTTGGCGGGAAAAAATGGGGCGG
>CAHIKZ030000634.1:790000-827500 GCA_903632075.3 Acanthosepion pharaonis
CACTATTGTTAATTTTTTAGACTTTTATTTTAAGAGCTTAACTTTCCAGTCAATCGAACATTTTACCCCGATATCTGAAGGAATATAATAAAAAACCTAAACAAAATATCAACGAAAAAAAATGGCTACCGAAAACAGTAACGCGCATGTGCGAAAGATTCCAAAGTTTGCCTGATATATTTCCTCCGTATCCAGATGCCTGACCCTTTCAGATTTGTCTTCCCAGCTGGCTTCCTGGCCGACCAGTGTTCCTGGGTGACACTAATTAACAGATGACTGTGTGGAAAAAGGCAAAGGCTTATTTGGTTGCATCTGGTTTTACTATTTTCGTTGTTTCAATTATTTGTTTTAGGTTTGAATCGGAAGAGATGCGAGTTTTCCGCGCCTGACTTTGGAGCTAGATAGGCAATTGCATTTAAATCCTTAATAAATGTGTTTATTTATTGCTTTTTTAAAAAATTCTATTGCTGTCATTGTTAAAAAAAATGAAAAAAAAAAGAAAGATAACCATGATTATCCGCATTTGGACTATTGTCCTCTTCTTTGTTACCATAACAAGGTTTCGGACGATATGCTCCTTGAACTACCTCAGGTGTCTGTCAATCCGGGTAACCTTCAGAAAATTTCGAAGTGAACCCGTAGTTTAATCAGTGGGAGTACTCTGTAAATTGTTCTTCTTCCACTCTCCATGTCTAATGATATCTCATCTTGTTCTTACTTAGTCCTGCCCAGTTATTGCTCACCCTGTTCCCACGGAGTATTAGTTTGCTCAGGACAATAGACTAGTAGATTAAAGTGTTGGATTGTTCTCGTTCTACTGTCCATGTCTAGTGATATCTCATCTTGTTCTTATTTAGTACTGCTCAGTTATTGCTCACCATGTTCCCACGGAGTCTTACTTGTTCTGCTTTTTTTTCAGAGTATGTACAAGGCTTGAAGATACGTTTACTGTGCCACCAAATTCACAAACCAATGCTTTAATCTACTATGCTATTGTCCACTTTGACAATCCCAAGTCTAGAAGTTGGAGCGATGAACTTTATGTTCTTATTGCCCGTCTGCTTGTAGCTGCCGGGTCGATATTCATCATGGGACAATCCCGAGTCTCGACCTTGGAACTATGAACTTAACATTCTCACTGCCTGCCTGCCTACCTGCTTGTTGCTGCCAGATCGACAGACACCTGGGACAATCCCGAGTATAGAACTTGAAACTATGAACTTAACTATGAAATTAACGTTCTCATTGCCTGTCTCCCTGTTCGCTGACGCCGGATCGACAGACACCGTGGGACAATCCCGAGTATAGAACTTGGAACTATGAACTTAACTATGAAATTAACGTTCCTATTGCCTGTCTCCCTGTTCGCTGATGCCGGATCGACAGACACCGTGGGACAATCCCGAGTATAGAACTTGGAACTATGAATTTAGCGTTCTTATTGCCTGAAGAAGGCCAGATGGCATAACTGCCGAAATGCGATAATAAAAATGAGATGAGATGAGGATGAGATGAGGGTACATGTAAATTAAGAAAACTCTTCATCCGAAAAATGATTTAAATATTAATGTCAACTATTTACTATGTTTTGATTAATTTTTCCCATCTTAATTTCCCGTCCTGGGTAAGACGATAAACTACATCCAACAGCAAGGCCTTTGATCAGGTGGCTATGAGGTGCGTGGAACCACTTCTTAATGCTGGTGTTCCCAGGTCCACTCTGAACCCGGGGTTGTAGCACCTGTTAGGGTTCGAACTATGGGTAAATAGTTAGCTCCAAAACTGGTGTCAAAACACTATGTAAGAGAAAAAAATAGGATTTAATACCATAAATACTTTGTAAAAAAAATATTTATTACCAGCAATACGTTTTTGAAAAAAAAATAGATATTAGCAGCTATACATTTTTGGAGAAAAGACGTTACCAGAAATAAAAAATTTTGTCGGCATTAAATAACCCACTAAGATTGATATGCCATAAATAAAAACAAATCAAACGAAACCCATTTTAATTTCAGTTGCATTTCATAGCAGCCCCACAGACCTTACTCTACTGCCGCTTAGGACCGGTGTGTACCACTCTCGAACCCCCAACCGTGAGTGGGAAGAGACAACTGATTGAGTCTGAGTGGGGGCAGGCATTGCTTTGTCACCCTTGCATTCTTACCAACATTTTCTTTTTCTTACATACCTTTATATACATTTCAAATTAAACTAAGCCCAACTGACGATTAAAGGATGAAAGATTTTCACGGATTTTAACGTCATTCTGAGGCGGTTTTTTTCTGTGTCCAAATCCGTGAATTTGTTTTACTCATGCTAAGACTCGAAAGAACACTATATAAAGTTCGCCATTTTTTTTTTATTCATAATCTTGAATGTGTTTAAATTATTTAACTTTTTAACACGAAAAATCTCAAGTTGATATTAAAATTGCCACAAATTACCGTTGAATTACTTGAAATGAAGTTGGTTGGTTAGTTGGGTTTTATGGCATATCAACCACTGTAGGTCATTTAATGCCAAATTAAGTTTATATATATATATATATATATATATATATATATATATATATATATATTAAATATACAGTACACAATTGAATGTATAGCTGGCAACATTATTTCTTTCCAAAAAAAACGTATAGCTGGCAACATTCTTCTGAAAACACCATCCGAGGCCTTCCTTGCTGTTGGACATAGTTTATCGTCATACCCAGGACTCGGGTGTAGTTTAACGTCATACCCAGGACGCCTTGAAATTAAATACTCTATTTTCTATTTACATTGTATTTATTTTCGATTTTCCTAGTTAAATTGTTCACCTTTATTCCATATGATCCATTATTGTACATTATTAACTTACAATAAAATTTGTATTTTATATGAAATTTAAGATGTAGTAGAATGAGGTGGTGGGGGGTTCTATCATAGATTAGGGCCGGGGCACAAAACACATAAACTGCTTCCGCTGACGCTAGTAGACAATATGGATCATAAATAAAAGCTTAAAGGTTTTCGGCGAGACCCGGAAAAGCACATTGGGAAGCATCTCTCGACATGACAATGAATGTTTTGCAGTCATGATGAGTGCTTGTACTGTCACTGCCTTGAACGTCTGTTGAAACGAAAATATACCCCAGAACACGGAACACACACACACATATATATATATATATATATATATATATATATATATATATATATATATATATATATATATATATATATATATATATATATATATATATATATATATATATATATATATATATATATATATATATGACGTCATTTGTTTACATTTGATACATTCAGTTATGAATGTACAAAGATTCATGGAAGATTGAAGTTTATATTCAACCTTGCTAACCTAACGGTCCTTTGTGCATGTCCGAGTAAATGATGGTTCCAAAGGCATGTCACGAATATTTTCTATTAAAATGATGGTTATTTAATACTGTATTAAGATGCAGGTTCGAATCCTGTCAATAGGACGAATATTTTCTATATTTTAAAATTTCAATATCAGATTCTCGGGACATTCAGGCCTGTAAATGTTATTTAATACTGTTTATTATAAACAGATCATTTTACTAAATACTATGCTATATCTTTACACATGTCAGATCACACCAAAAGGTGAAATGGTAGTGATAATATTATCTATAAAAGAACGTTAAACATAAAAAATTTTTTCAAGAAAATAGGTTTTAATAAATAAATTGTCGGACTTTGTCCATTTTTCTTTAATATATATATATATTAAGAAAATATAGTCTTAAGGTGTGCTATATTTATGGATTAAAGTGCTCAATATCAGATAGAGTCCAGTGCGTATCGCTCTTTCCAGTATCTAACCTTTTATAAAGTGTGAACATGATTAATTATTATTTTTCTTTTCGAGTTACATATGATATCCATTTGTTTCAAGAAAACAGGTTTCTCAAGTCAGAGCTGTTATCGCTCTTTCCAGTTTAACCTTTTTGTTAGAAATATGCTAGATCTTGCAATCGTCATAGGCCATTTATTTCAAGAAAATAGGTTTCTCAAGTCCAGTAGCTGATTGCTCTTTCCAGTATCTAACCTTTTGTTAGAAATGAAAGAAGATCTTCATTATTATATTATTATTTTCTTTTGTTACATATGATATCCATTTGTTTCAGTGTTGATTTCTATGTTCAATTATATATATATATATATATTTCTTTTATATATGACAAGAGAAAATACAATCGCTTAAGTATCTAACGATAATTGAGAACTTAAAACATCTATAAATTGATCTTTTCGAGTTACATAAAATTTGTTTGAAACTACCAGTAGCTTCTTTCCATACTATGAACTTCGGACATCTTATATATTATTAATCTTCTGAATTACATATGTTATCTATTTTATGTCAGATCGTTAAAAAGGTGAAATGGTAAGATAATATTATCTGGGGTTTCCAGTTTGATATAAGAACAGGGAAATATTTGTCATTCATTGACTTAGCAGCTGATTTAGTTGAAATTCAATCTTAAATTCAATGTTTACATCTTTAAAACAATTTATAAGAAAATCACCACCCTCTGTGGGATCAGGTTCAGATACCATTTACGTTTAAAGGAATATATATATATATATATAGAAATGAATATATATGGGATCCATTTTTTATATAACAACAAAAATTTATATAAAACATGTTGGTAATAGCAAAATTCAATTTGTTTATATACCCAGAAAATTAAACACAGATATATGACACATAAAGGCGTTGGTTAGATGATGAGACCTGGTTTGGAGAACTTGGAGAGGGGAATTGACAGGATATAAGCTGACATCTATTAAACATCGCACATAGAATCAAAAAAGTCTACCCCAGTGAGCGAAATAAAGGGTTCAGTTCGACTCAATGAAGAAGGCGGGAGCGTACAAAAACGTTGAATAAATATGGCGACAAAATGAGGACAAATAGTCCGAATAATATAGTGTTTAAAAGTCTTGATCTGATAAGGTATTTGAACATGATTTGAAAACGTTTTTGGTAACAACCAGGCTGAGCGTAGATTGAGGATCCATCATTTTTAAAAGAAAAGATGTACCGTAAGTTCTATGATAGTTTCACAAATTGTGGCCCATTGATCTCTCCTTTCCAACAAAAATCATATTAATTCAGTCGTTTGTCTTATTTTTATAATTTCTATTTCTTTTTTAAAATTAATAGGTATTTTTTTAACTCATGATTCTAACACTTGTAAACCTTGAGTCACAGGCTGCATTTCGTTCCTTGGAATAAAAATCCCATGGTCGCAGTATATATATATATATATATATATATATATATATATATGACCGTGTGATGTGTGTGTGTGAGTGTGTGTTGTGAAAGTGTGTGTATATATATATAATAAAATTATTTAAAAATATGATTCCAAATCGCGACATAAGAAGTCCCATATCAAAAAACAAGAGGTTCTCTGTTCCATCAAGCGATTTTTTTTTTTTTTTCTATTTTCTATAAAATACAAGCCATATATATTGATTTATTTTTCATTTATATATCATCTTCAGAGCTAACAATTTTTTTTTTTGAATAAACCCATTTCTCCAACCAAATATATATATATATATATATATGTTTATATATTAAGTTGAAAATCCCAAGGAGGATGAAATTCTGTGTTTCTTATCCAGAATATAAATAAATATAAGCATCTTATTGTTGGGAATATATATAGTCTGTGTTTTTCTTTAAATATATATATATATATATATATATATAAAATTATTTATTTAATAATATGATTCCAAATCGCGAATAAGAAGTCTCATATTTCAAAACAAGACCGAAAACTTCAATATAATTATTTAAATTAAATTGAGTTAAAATAAAACTCTGTTCCATCCATTGCGAATTTTTTTTGAATAACGTATATCTAAATTTACGTGTTTTAAAAATTGAAATCAAAATTTCCATGGTAACAGCTAGGCGAATTGTTTGTTGGGTAGGCGGGTGTTGGGTGTTAATAATGAACTATCAGTATAGAGTTACTTTCGTAGATGTCAAGTCAGTGAAAGGTGGGGTGTCTCAATTTGAAACGGAAGATGTATTAATGGTAAAGTCTATGGAGATTTATTTATTTTTTATTTTATTTTTTTATGAAAGGGGTTTGATATGCAATTAAACAAAATCAACCAACCAATCAAGAAAGTTAAGCTGATTGTTTAGCATTTTTTTTGTTCAGTGGCATATTAACCGTTATATTTAATTCCGAAATTTAAATATTTTCTGCGCAATTTTATTTTGGGGGAGGATAATAATGATTTTAGTAATAGACATTTTACTAATCAACCTAAACATGTTACTAATTAACAGATAGATCGGTAACGGCCCGATTTGTATTTAGAGTGAAAAGGAAAACATGTGTTTTTTTTTTTTATTGTAGAATCAAAAAGGTAGACATAGGTCTAGTTTACACTAAAGACATGTGACAGGTTTACACTTAAGTTAAGAAGGTTGTAGGGATATTATTATGATAATAAAATAATTTAAATACCAGCTGGGGGAGAAGAGATGGATTCATACCTTTCCCAAGGTTATTTGCGAGTAAATGGTTATAACGAACTCAACTGGAGCTGAAACTCGGCTCTCCGATTAAGAATTTCAAGCCGTTATCCATTACGCTACCCGCACATCGAAGCTTACACCACCTGTTGTTCCCAAGCGGTCACCCATCTAGGTACTGATCAGGCTCGACGTTGCTTAACTTCGGTGATCGCACGATAACCGGATTAAGTCGATCGATTTAGCGTTAGATCAGAACACTTAATGTCGAATATAAGTCTTATAGGGCAAAAATTACATTGCATTAACAGATAGATCGGTAACGGCCCGGTTTGTATTTAGAGTGAAAAAGAAGACATATGTGTTGTTTACAGTAGAATAAAAATGGTAGACATAGATCTAGCTTACACTAAAGACGTGTGAGAGGTTTACACTTAAGTTAAGAAGGTTGTAGGGATATTATTATGATAATAAAATAAATTAAATTCAAAATTAAATAATAAAATACTCCCAGTATGCAAAAAAATAAAAACGTTCCTGTCGGAAATACGAACATCCCGCCAAAAGACGTTTAATTAAATCTCTCCACCACGAACCTTGGTACGGGTAACACGTGTCCAACTTCTCTCTGTGATAAGGCATCTAATACTACGGAGTAAATTCTCCCTTTTATCACATCTACCATTAAACAATTGTAACCTAAAACACACACACAAATACACACAAAAATATAAATAAATTGTATGAAATTAAGATACAATTTACCATGATTTTCCTGTTATTTCTGTACGTTTTATTTTCTGTTATATATACTTTTATCTCCGTGAACATTATATTTAATATCTGCTGCTATGATGTGATTGAACCCCACAAGGTACACAGATGTTCGTTTTACACAAGAGTCAAAAAGTTAGATATAAGCACTGTTTACTCTCGGGACAAAAAGGTAGACATGGCTCCCGTTTATAGAAGAATCCAAATGCAAAGCATAGGAACGGTTTACACTAGAGTAAAAAAAGACAGAGACACGGTTTACGCTACGATCAAAAAGAAAAGGTTTCAGCTTACTCTTAGGTTAAAAAGACAGACATAAAAAGATAGATCCTGTTTACACTAGGATCAAAAGGTTAGACAAAGGTTCGATTTACTCCCCAGTCAAAAAGATAGACATAGGCTTCGTTTACACTGGTGTCAAAAAGTTAGATATAGGTTCGGTTTACATGGAGGCAAAAACTCGAGCTTATTGTTTGTTGTAATGTTGTCTTTGTTCAAAATAGAATCATGAAGGCCAGAGTTAGAGAGAGTATTGAAGGAATAGACGGCAGCTATGTAGAGGAAACAAAGAAGGAGTGGTTTATTAAATACTCATACATAGAAGAGAAATACTTGAGTAAATCAACTACTACTCAAATCCTACTCTAATGTGACTACTTGCCATATTTATAAGTAGGAACAGCCCATTGTCACAGTAGTAGGGAAGAGAAGGAAGATGAATCCTACTCTATAACGCCTACACTTTAATTCATATTCTTCAATCTTACTGAATATCTTTTTTTACTTGGATTTACCTCCGATATATATATATATATATATATATATATATATATATATATATATATATATGTCATATTCATGGTGACGATGCGAATGTGTCATACAGGAGTCAGGTTTCAATTAATAATAGCCACGAGCATTTTAAATGAAATGTGTCATATCACCGGGAGTTCGAATAAAAAAGTTAAAAAGATTGCCCCGTTTAAACACAGACCCATTTTACATGGGGTCACATGTTTAGGCATAGATCAACGGTTGAGTTTACTCTCGGATTAAAAAATTAAACAACGGTTGAGTTCATTCTCAGATCAAAAAGTTAACGTTTGAGTATACTCTCGGATCAAAAGGTTAAACAACAGTGGAGTCTACTCTCGGATCAAAAGGTTAAACAACGGTTGAGTCTACTGTCGGATCAAAAGGTTAAACAACGGTTGAGTTTACTCTCGGATCAAAAGTTTAAACATCAGTTGAGTTTACTCTCGGATCAAAAGGTTAAACATCAGTTGAGTTTACTCTCGGATCAAAAAGTTAAACAACGGTTTTCATTCTCGGATCAAAAAGTTAACGGTTGAGTCTACTCTCGGATCAAAAGGTTAAACAACAGTGGAGTCTACTCTCGGATCAAAAGGTTAAACAACGGTTGAGTCTACTGTCAGATCAAAAGTTAAACAACGGTTGAGTTTACTCTCGGATCAAAAGGTTAAACATCAGTTGAGTTTACCTTCGGATCAAAAAGTTAGATATGGGCTCCGTTTACCCCAGAGTCAAAATGGTAGACATTTATTCCTTCATATTAGAGTTAAAAAAATTAATCATAAATCCAGTTTATATTCATTGTATGTAAATATGCATCCATTAGTTTTGTAAGGGGTCATAGAGCTCAGCAGACGATGCTATTTGCGTATTCTAAGCTCCGTCGACTGGGAATTTGCTTATTAAGAATCTTACATCATATACAATGATAAAAATATATGTTTAAACGTCATTCATTTCAGCGTTGGTCACTATGTAACAAGAATTTTACCCTTGAGTAGCAACTATTACTTCTTATTTGCTTACGCTTAGAAAGTACTAGCAGAAGAGCCCGGCGTTGCCCGGGGATGTAACAGTAAGAGATAGATCAAGTATCGACCATCATAAAGACTGAAAAATAAAATTGACAAAGATTATTGTTTAAGGTTGACGGACACGCATGTCTTAATTAGTTTTTTTTTTTTTACGAATTGGTCAAACCCAAACTCAAACAAAAACATTGTTTTCAATCGTTATGAGTCTATTGATTGAATAGAATTTTATTATAAACAATTGTCTTTAAAATGAAATTTTTAAAGCATTCTGAATGTAAAAATAAAGACAAAAGTGTGCAAGACAATAAGAAACGCTACATGCCAAAAAAAGTGAAGTTTTGTTGAAATCGGTTAAAAAATGTAGGAAATCCGATCCCATATATAAACGAACACACACATACACAAACTGGGTTTTATAATAAGTATAACTCGATATGAGTCGTCCCCCTTTCATTCTGGCGACAGAATCGTGTTTTATCGTGTTTTCAAATTGATTTCGTGCAAAAGCAATTGTGTTTTTCCAATTTTTGGCGCTGTCAGAACCACCGCAAGGTAATTTTACGTAGTCCTGTGAAGTTTTGTTGAAATCGGTTGAAAAATGTAGGAAATCCGATCCAATGTATAAACGTACAGACACACACATAATCTGCGTTTTATAATAAGTAAGATTAAAAATGGCTAATATTTCAAAAATAGCATTTATAGACATAGCAAAATGCGTCTGCAGAATGTTTACAACCTTTTGATATCGTTTGTAACGAATGAATCAATGCTGAATTGTCTTCACTTGTTCAGCTTGAAGTATATATTTATTATTGTAAAATACAATAATTGCGGCATATGGCCAAGAAAGTGAGGAGTGGGTTGAGGCTGGTCATCATTAACTACCCTATACCTCGCTAATCCGATTCACGACCCATTCATTCAATACCAAAAGAAGACATCCTTCGCCTTTTACTCCATCATATACCGCAATACCACATACACAATACCACATACTCATATTCTCTAACATTTAGTAACCTATTTCGCCTTAATAGCCCATGTTGTTAGACACTTTCATGACGGTCGTCCTCGGGTATAGAATCCAGAGGTTGACAGTGAATATTTCGGAGACAGTAGGAAAGCGTAGTGCAGGTTCGCAGTGGATATTGCAGCAGAGCGTAGTTCTTCCGTCATGTTCGCCGGACAAGTTACCTCTGGTCCTTCCGGTGAAAAAACAAAGATGGCCGCCTTTATACACGACGGATACAGTGTTGGGCGGCTTCTGATTGGACAACCTTCTATTGGTCGACTATAAAGGGAAATAAGTCATTTTGACTCGCTCACTAGTCTATGGTATATACCCAAAAAACCGTAACACATGTTGCCTTGCTTGGGGTGAAATGATTACAAAAAAAAACAAAGATGCGTTTTTGAAACGGATGTATTTAACCTGTACAGTAAGACTATCCGACAATAACCAAGAGTCATACCACGATGCGTTACACTGTGTAACATGTTTTTTGTCTTTGGGTAGTAATTGTTATTTCCTATTTGCTTCTGATTTTCTTCAAACTTTGATTTTGTTATCAGGATAATGATATTTACCTATTCCCATGGCGAATGGCGAATGTGAACATTCTCGTACGCACAAAGAAGGAAGAAAACGGCACATGATTCAAAAGTATCATTTATTTATTCTCGGATTACACAAAAGTGACCACAAAAAATTAGGAGTAGTTTTTCCGCTTATACTGCAAATTACTTTCACGAACCAGTCCCCTCCCCATAAGCACACATATCGTCTCCAATCATGTTTTCGTTATACGATCCTTGGTAGCGACGTTCAAAGTTCAGTATATCCTGGTGGAAGCGATTACTTTGCTCTTCTGAGGACGCGCCATGTTCTCCTTGAATTTATCAAGATGGGCGTCAAGGGCATGGACTGTAAAGGACACCCTGCAGCCCATTTTATCGAAGTTGTACACCAGGGTGTCAACAAGCTCCACATAGTTTTCGGTTTTGGGATTCCGCGGAGGAGGTACGGTGGAGTAATGGATAGCGGCTCGGATTGAGGAATTGGAGAGCCGAGTTCGAATTCCAGTCAAATCCCTTACATTCACTTACGTGCTAATACCCTTGGGAAAGGTATGAATCTTCTTCTCTCCCCAATTATGGGTAAATATCAGGACAGACCGGGTTCTAAAGCCTTGGATTTCAACTGGTCAAAATACTGCAGGAAAACGTCTGCCTACATGATCGCCGAAGCTTGTGTTATCTATGGCACATAACTGACTGATTGATTCCCCAGTAAGCCCAGAAACCAAACTGTTCCACGCTGTTTTCTCTTGTCTTGATAAATTCGTAGCAGGCATAGCATAATGCGTCTACCGGATGCCTACAACCTCTTGATACCATCTGCGAGAAATGCATTAATCAAAACTTGGATATTTATTATATATAAAATACATAATATTGGCACAAGACCGAAGAGAAAATGAGGAAAGGCTGGTCATCACGAACTATTCTAGTCCTAGATAATCACAAGCACGAGACATTGATCCAATACAATTCCTCCATTTACCACAAGAACTCAACCTTCCCCATTCAACCCTACATAAACCACAATACCACATGTACACAGTGGACCAACCAAACACCCATTGATGTTAAAATTTCGTAATGTCTCTAAATTTTATAGCTAGAAATAAACAGAACAGTTCAGATTATGTTTTCTGCATTTATACTGCCATCTACGCTACCGGAACGTTCTAGAAATTCTTTAAAATTTTAGAAATTTATTGAAAGTTACTCAGTCTTCTGGAAAGTTCTAAAAATTCTCTTTTAGCAACTCAACGCTGAATCTGTTTGGAGTATAATGGAAAATAGGTTAGTTTAAAAAACATCGATGTCCAGGTCACAAAAGTTTTGGAGGGAATAACTGTCATTTCCTTTGCTTTCTAGACGGAACCAATTACGGAATAACACTTACTGACCAAACAGAAAAAAAAAGTCAAAATTTTATTACACATTATTTTCATTATTCGGACTATTATCCTCATCTTCATTGCCATATTTACCATATGCTAAACCAGAAAAAACTCCTGAGCCGACCAAGCATAGAAATGAATACAATATGGTTTCCAGAAATAAGGAGTGCTAGAGAAAAGCATTGAATAACATAAAATTTTGAATATAAGCTCTGGTAAAAATATGCAATAATAATAACAGAAAAAATGCAATATGAGCACTGGTAAAAATGATTGCTGAGACATTAGGTCAATAAATCCCAGAAATTCATACACAGACGTTCTCAAGGACACATTACCCATTGGATAAAGACGTTGGTTAGATCCAGTGACTAGACCCAAAGAGTTGTGAACCAAAACCTGGAGAGTTGAGTTAAAGGGAAATAACTGAAACACCCGGAAGAGGCATGGCATGTGTAACTAGAACAATCTATCCCGGTGGACGAAATAAAGGGTTCAGTTCGAAATTCCAATCACCAGCAGAAGGTCGGAGCGTACAACGGTCGAAACGTTAGTGAATATGGCAATGAAGATGAGGATAACGTAAATGATGTAAGTAATCACAATACCTCATCTCAGAGATATAGACAAATGATATGTCCCGTAAAGGGATATATTTGAGCGAAGTAGCTAAGTGGTTTTGGCTACTATAGCCAAGTAGAATACGGTAGCGGTAATCGACTGATACGCGTCCTTTTCGTAGGTAAGAAGTGTAGATTAATGGCGTAGTCCAATGGGCGTCGTTATAGACTTAGACTCTCAGACTAGGGCTCTTGACTCTCCTACACACCCGTCGGTATTTATGACGGACACCAGCCAATCATATTCCAGTGAGAGGGAACACAGGGGTATGCATATTTCATTATCTCAACAAATTTTGTTACACAGTATAATTAATCTAGTATGACGATAGGTTCCTATCCAATAGACTGTTACAGTCTGTTATGTCGTAAGTCACAGTCGTAATCAACCAAGGTAGAAAAAAAAATCAGAATATATAGGATAGTAACGAATCCTTGACTTCTAGCGAAAAAGAAATCTTATCACTAGAACATATCGAAAGAGCAAAGATCTCTTGTGAGACATTTGCGTAGAGAATACATCAAAATAGGGAAGTCGAGACGGACTACTGTGTGTATTTTTCCACTCCCTTTTGCACTACAGTTGGTACATTTGCTTTCACTTTATTCTTCTTTTATGTGCCGTATAGGACGCAGACGATCATGGCCCTCCACATCTTCCTGACACTTGTACCTTTTAATAAGTCTTGCCTTTTTGTTATTTATCCCAAATGACGTCACACATTATGAAAAAAATAATAACATAAAATAAAAAAAGAATGTAAAAACATAAAAATGTCTTTAAAATAATCGTCGGAATTTGTTTATTTCATAATGTGTGACGTCATTTGTTTACATTTGGATACACATCGTGCAGATATGAATGTACGAGAGAAAATCATGGAGAATTGTAGTTTAAAAACAGTAAAACTGAAACGCTCCTCTATGGCTAAATCGGTAAAGCACGTCAGGCTATATGACAGTTCAGTATAGGATACAGGTTCGAATCCTGTCGGATAACGCATATTTTACATGAAAATTTCTCGGACATTCAGGTCGGTAAATGTTGTTAATACCGTTTATTATAAACAGAGCATTTACTTAAATATTTGTATCTATAAAGAGAATGTATAAACATAAAAATATCTTAAAATAATTGTCGGATTTTGTCCATTTCATAATATATTTTATATTGTTAAGAAAATGGCCGCCAATAATGAATCCAAGTAAGACTTCTAATTCTTTCAGAACTGCCTCGCTTTATAGGTTGAAAGCAAATAGGAAACAAAACAGAAAGAAAGAATGAAAGAAAAAAGATAAATGCCAAAAAGAAAGACAGAAAGGAAGAAGGAAAAAAATAAACGCCAATAAGAAAGAAAGGAAGAGAAAAGGAAATATTATCGTCAATAAGAAAGAAAAAAAAAGTCAGTTGGAAACAAAAAAGAAAGAACGAAAGAAAGAAAGAAAGAATATGATAAATGTCAAAAAGAAAGATGGAAAGAAAGACAGAAAGACAATGAATAAACGCCAATAAGAAAAAAAGAAAGAAAAACAGGGGAAAATATAATCGTCAATAAGAAAGAAAGAAAGAAAGAAAGAGGAATTGTTAACGGGTGAAAGAAAGAAAGAAAGAAAGAAAGAAAGAAAGAAAGAAAGAAAGAAAGAAAGAAAATGTCAATTGGAAACAAAAAATAAAGAACTAAAAAAACTGATGAATCCAAAAAGAAAGAAAGACAGAGAGAAAGAAAGAGAAATTGTTAACGGGTGAAAGAAAGAAACAAAGAAAGAAAGAAAGAAAGAAAGAAAGAAAGAAAATATCAATTGGAAACAAAAAATAAAGAACTAAAAAAACTGATGAATCCAAAAAGAAAGAAAGAAAGACAGAGAGAAGGAAACAGAAATTGTTAACGGGTGAAAGAAAGAAATAAAGACAGATAGAAAATAATAAACGTGAACAATAAAGAAAGGCAGAAGAAGGGGAAAAGGAAATAAGAAAGAATGCGTCAATTAGAAAAAAAAAATGAAGGCAAGAACGGAAGAAAATCAAAAACACCAAAAAGAAAGGAACAGATAAAAGGCAGCAAAACGTAAAAGAAAATGATATATACGCATATAAGAAAGAAAGAAAGAAAGAAAGAAAGAAAGAAAGAAAGAATGGAGGAAATAAACAAACGAAGGAAAGAAGGAAGGAGGGAGGGAGGGAAGGAAAGAAAAGAACGAATGAAAGAAAGAAATATACAACACAAGAATATTTGGAAAAAAAGGATGTGAAAGAAGACAAAAAGATAAAGAGAAATCACGAAAGAAAAGTGTAGAACACAGAAAGGAAAAAAAAAAAGAGAATGGATAGCCAACTTGAATTCCACCATATTTTCTTTCAGTCGGTGCCAGCTGTGAAACAAAACATTCAAACTTAGACAAAAACGTGATTGGACACAAAAGACGAAATACGAAACGCGTAACACGAAACGAAGCAGGCATTTGCATGTTAAAAGCGCGGACTGTTGAGCAGAACCTTTGGAATAGATGCCGAAAACAGGATTCTAGAAATTTCAGACGAAATGAGAACTTCCATAAATTAGCCCTGTCAGCAAACAATGGCTGAAAGTTAAGCCCGGAAATATAACACTGACATTTTCTACTTTTAGCTACCGATACATGTGTTTGTTTTTATGTGAGATTTTTTTCTTTCTTTTTTGTCGAGATATTAAATCAGGAGAATAGATTTATAGTTTGCTCTCGCCTGGGACATCCGGGTGCTTGAGATGTTTTGGTATGAAGCCATATTTGCTATTCCGCTATGAATACAGTCCAAATAAAGAATCTCAATCACACACACACACACACACACACACACACACACACACACACACACACACAAGCCTGCGCCCACATTTATATACACATATATGCACACTTGGGCAAACATGCACACACTCGCGCAAGTCTCTATCCTACAGGCGGGATAGAGCAAGTGTCTTGCTGTGCTATTGTGGGATCTTCCACAACAAACCAGCCTTACCTCTTTTTAGGAAATGCACTCTTCCTATCTGGTAAATAACATCCTACTTTCATACAAATATCAACAAGTATTCATTGGTCGATCACCTCCAATCTAGCTTGCTGATTGGTCAGTTCCGACCAATCAAACCGCCTTCACGCGACCAATCTGTTTTCCCGCTTATATGCTAGAAGCCACATGACCATTATATAAACCGAACACGTGTGAACTCTCTGAGTCATTTTTCCTTTCATTCATCTCTCTCGCACGTCTCATTCCCTGCTACCAAGTGCCAAGACGTAACCTTCAAGAACTCCCGTCTTCGTCATTGCTGGCCAGACGTTAAAGACAATTACCAACATCCACGCAAGTACAAACTCAGAAATCTCTACTGAACTTTTACCAACTTTACAACTCACAATTCCAAACTTTCTTAATATGAACTCAGGTACAAATATTACCAAGTCAAAGAGACATGACCCTGTCCTACATTTTCAGTTCGTATGCATGTATCAAATATTAATAAATTCAAGTGTTATGTTTTGAAATCATTCCGTTCAGTTTATTCTATGTGCTATTTACGTCAAATATAAATTGCATTGCGTCCACGTATTGTCCTTAATCCCACCTTTCCTAGCCAAAGTTAAATATCTTTAACACTATCACAACTACAACTACACCGTCACTACAAGATAGATGATCCCGTCGGGAATAAACAATAATGGTAAACCTTACCACTACACTATGGCTAATTCCAGCGATCGGACGAACTACATTCCCTGGTCTCGACAATTCAAACCTTCACAGCAAGGATACGCCATGCTACATACATAGAAGCAAACCATCCGCATTCAATCGGTGAACAGTAATTTCCACTCAAACAGCCTCTTCCCGCGAACCACTGCTCTGTGGAACCAATTCCCAAGACAATTTTAACTTCTTCAATACTAGGGTTAACCGGTATCTTCCGCTTCTGTCGGTTCATTAGTGCGGGTAGACATCCGATTGCTTGAAGCCGGGATCGAAACCTGACAGATTTGGCATCAGTCAGAGTTTCTACCACTGAGCTATCAGAGGGAAAGGGAAATTTTAGCGTATTATTTTTTACGAATGTAAACAGACGCCAGACAGCCATAGTGTTCGATTCATTTAATGAAGAACGTTGTGTTAGCGAAGACGACTGCTGTTTAGAATTAACCTCTCTCTCAATAGTGCTCAACCGAAATTATCGAGAACATAATAATGTCATCCACATACAGGCCTGTTTATATATATATATATATGAAACATATATATATATATATATATATATATATATATATATATATATATGAAACATATATATATATATATATATATATATGAAATATATATATATATATATATATATATATATATATATATATATATATATATATGCATGTTTCATTAAAACGACTGACAAGGTACTACGGTTGAGCTTTTTATTTAATTTTTCTTGTGTTTGAACAGAAGCTTTCTTTTTTCTGGACAAAGGGTGTGTAAGAACTGTCCAAATGTTTTATATTTCCGAGCGCTTTCGGCTATACCTTTAGCCATTATCAAGGATGATTCGATTTTTCAGCTTAATTGAGTGTGTGCATTATGTGCATGTCTTAGTGTGTGGTAGGGATGTTTTTAATTTCCGAATACGGTTAGCACATTGTGGCTTTATTCGGAGTTAATATTGTTAAAGGTTGGATTTTTCTTTTTTTTATTAATAAAGCTTCCATTTTTTTTAGTCTATTTTCACAGGTGGATGCAGTTAATATATTTGTGTTTTCTATTAGAAACATACTAACTGCTATCACATAGCAGTTCAGTACTCTTTTCTTTGATGCCAACGAAATCCTCCTGTCACATAGCAGTCCTTTTCGAGATGTTGTGGCCAGTTTTACTTTGTCGGGTGTGTCGGACTTGTTACTAAGACAGGAGCAAATAGTCGAGTCACAGGCATAGATACCATATTGGGGACTGATGAAATCAGGAATGTCGTTGATGAAAAAAAAAAAAAAAACAAAGTTCCAGATGAGAAATGAAAATATCGAAGCCGGCTTTTACTCAAGGTGAGACCCCAGACGGGCATTTTTGAACAGGAAGTTTAAAAATTCATTCCAATGGACCTCACGAAGGAAATCATGAAAGAAGTCTCAATCCGTTCGTTGATAACAGAAAAGATATTCTGTTGTTATGAGGTTCTTGGCTGATGTGGGAACAGAAGAAGATCTTTGCAGACACCACAGCATGATAAGAGTTGCCAAGATGGCAGGGCTACATAGTTTGGTTCGGTTTAGGTTTAACGACCCATCAACCATTATGGTCATTTAAGAGTCAGTTTTTGAATTTTGGGATCACACTTTTTTAATGTAGTTAATTTGTTTTGAAGTTGGTGCACATGTTAGAATGGTTGTATGTATTAGATTGGTTGTACACATTTTTATTTTAATTAGATTTTGTTGTAGAGTCCTATTTTCTTTAAATATGCCATTAAATGATCTATCTTGGTGTGTTCAAATAATTCTTTCATTGTTTTTGTATTGTAGTACTTTTTCCGTACAGATGAAAAGTCAGCGCAGTCCATCATGAAGTGTCTTACAGTGTATGTGGCATGACAGACTGTGCACCATAGCGGTTCCTTTTTTTCAAGTAGGAATAGATGAGTTATTTTAGTATGTCCAATACGGAGTTGAGAAAGGATAACTTCCTCCCTTTGTGATTCCCTGTAACCCTGTAGCCATTCACGTAGAGTGGGTTTTATTGTGAGTAATTTATTTAAATTGCAGTTGTTCCAGTGGATTTGCCATTTATTTTGGATATATGATTGTATTTCTATTTTTAAATCTGTGTATGTGTTATGGGGCCTTACCCATAATAATAATAATAATAATGGATTATTCCATACTTAATAAATACTGCGCCTCAGGAGTAGGCAAGGAGTCAGTCGCTCAAGTCTTGACCGGCTGTTCGGTTGAACTCTTTGCCTTCGGGCGGGGAGGAACCCGAACGAGGCTACGCCGAAGAGCGGATTCTCTTTCGGGGAGGTAAAACCGGCCCTGAACCCTTTTATACGGGTTCAATGGACATATTTTTGGCGGAGCCCATGGGCTCGGAATGCCCACGTTAAAAAGGCCTTGTGCCACATGACACCCTCGTCGGGGTGGTGACTGAATATCGTCAGTCGCTCAAGTTTTGACCGAATGTTCGGTTGAACTCTCTGCCTTCGCGCGGGGAGGAACCCGAAGGAGGCTACGCCGAAGGGCGGACTCACTTTCGGGGAGGTAAACCGGCCCTGAACCCGTTCAATGGGCATATTGTGGGGCTCGGAGAACCCACAATAAATAACCGACCTTGTGTCACATGCTGCCCCAGTGGGGTGGGGGTGACTGAATATCGTCAGTAGTTCAAGTCGAGTCAAGAGTCGAGTTAGAGGCAGTCCGAAACAGAGTCGCGTTCAGATAATTACTGCAAGACATTGGAATAGTGATACTGGTCGAGACTACATTGTTCTCTCTACTAAACCTGATTGTTCGTACTAACACTTTCTACTTCTCTGTATATATTCCTGTTTGTAATATATCTGTGTTATTCCATACCTGTGTTCGAGTTCTTCTTTATTGGTTCTACCTTGGACTATCCCCGTGGTACAAGGAACCGGACCATAACAGTATGGAATCTTATATGTTTGGTCAATGGCCTCTTTATGTGCATTTTTGGCGGCTGTGTCAGCCTGGAGCTACATAGTACGACATGATTTAGAATTAGAGGTAAAGAAAAGATCTAGAAGAGAAGTGTGTCCATCAGTGTTACGTGAGAGATTGGAAGCACAGGGTTTGGATGCCAGCGAGGTAAGTGACAGAGTGTTTAAGTCACCTAGCATGGTGGGCATTAATGTCACTGTTGTGGTAGGATCCACCTAATTTGCATAGTGGAGTACCGACCATATAAATATGGTTGGTACCGGGAAGAGAGGGAGGAATCAAGAGATTCAACCAGAGACTCTGCCCGACTGCGACTCAATCAACACATTCTCCAGGAACAGTCTTACCAGGAATATACAAAGACTATATGTAAATATTGTGTACACTTTCTTGTTTCAATACATTTTGTTCTAAGTACATTTTGTGTTGCATTATTATTCCATGCATTAGTCAAGTTTCAACAGTCACCAAACACAAATATATTTGCAAACGGGTGTAGGGAGATGGCCTTGTCTATATTATCAGAAATGCCTACTAGCACACAACAGTCATGAGAGGAAGGGGAACGGTAGAGAAAGAAGAGATAGCTGACTGGGTTTAATAGAGAGAGACGGAGACACATGTAAGAATGGTCTGGAGATTCGAGACAAAAAGAGAATTCCCTAGCTAGTGGGAGATGTTCGCGGATATAAACTAAGCTATGCATGTAGACATTAGAGTCCTTTCTAAAGAGAGAAAGCTTGCCAGGAATCAATAAATCAGAGAAGGGAATTGCAGAGTTAAGATTAGTTTCGCAAAGTGTAAGGATGTTCGAAGACTTTTCGGAGAGGAACGATTCCAGATTGCAGAAGTTGGTATGAATACCAAGAACGTTGGAGAAAGAAAGGTTGAGTGGTTTATGTGTTTTTGTTGAGCTGATTTAGTTTTATGTCTTTGGTTGCTTATAGCCATAGTATGTTATTTTAGTAAGGCAAGACCTAGGGTAGTAGCAGCAGTCGGTCGTCTAATGTAACATGTGCGGGAAGGGAACTGGCGCAGACTGCAAAAAGTGTGGCCTCAGGGTTGCCCACCGGAGGTGCTTGCAGGGACACCTTTCCTTGCGCGACATGGCACTGCAAGAAACCCGATATTATGCAACTATTGATCACAGCAGCTTCTCAAGACGCCACGCAAGAGTTTGGGCTCCGGACTAACAGTCGAAAGCAGTAACCAGAAAACTGCCAACCCGGTACCCTCAGTATGAAGAGACGTAGGTACCCTCCACACATCACAAAATATTTCACGACAGAACCACTATTAAGGCCTGAGAAGAAGAAAGGAACTGGGACCCTATTCCTAAACAGGAAATAAGGGATTAGCTTCTAATTCTATTCAAAAGAAGGGGGATGAGTGTGAACCGGATGATAGGAAAGCCTACCTCTCCCATTAAAAAGTTACTTTTTAAGTCGTTTTGAACAGTCAGATGTAAATTTTAACAGTAGAGAAGCAATGCAGTTATTAATAAAAAGAGTTGAAGTTAATGCATACAAGATTTCACAGCTTCAGCATCATATCTTCATGGTTAGCTCATAAACTTTTCAGTCGGCCCTCGTAGTTACTTTTGATGTCCTTTTTGGGCTGTCAGATGTCAGTTTACCTGGAGAGAAACAATGCATTGATTTATAAGAAGAGTTATAATTAATGCATGCAAGATTTCACAGCTCTAACATTACTCTTTTATAGTCAACCCATAAACTTTTAAGCCCACACTAGTAATTACTTTTTAAGTCTTCTTTGAACAGTCAGATATAAAGTTTAACTGGTGAGAAACAATGCAGTTATTAATAAGACGACTTGAAATTAATGCATGCAAGATTTCACAGATATCTAATCCTTCATAGTCAGTCTATGAAGTTTTCAGCACGCCTTCGTATATTCAGTGTAACCAGGTAACAATTGAAAGATTTCCGATGTTTGGGTTTATCTAATTCATTTTAACGACATTTTAATATCTAACACTAAAAGAGTTCTGGCTTTCTCCACATTACTTTCATTGATGAAGACTCATATGAGTCGAAAGCTTCGACGCTGAGCTGATTTTTTCTTGCGGCAACCAGGCTTTGCATCTTTTTGCAGTGCTAGCACATTGAAATTAGACAAAAAAATCAAATAATCGTCGGATTTTAAAGAAACTTTCAGAACTTATTCAAAAATGAATTAAATTATTTTTCAAATGATTCTTTTTTTAGAAAATCTTCGTAAAAATTATCATTTTTATATATGTTAAACCCCGCTTTTTTAATTTTATGAAATTTCAAGAGGTTATTTTTGGACGGGCGCTTAATGTTTATATTAATTATAAGAACAAGCCTTAGGAGAATACAAATAATCAAATTTTATTTGATCAAACAGGACCCACAATAAAAGAAATTCTACTCTGAATCGTAAAATAAAAAATGCAATAAACTAGGATATTAATTAATTAGAAAAGCTTTTAATTGCTTGTATTAATATATGTTACTAGCAGTAGAGCCCGGCGTTGCCCGGGCATGTAACAGTAAGAGATAGATCAAGTATCGACCATCATAAAGACTGAAAAATAAAATTGACAAAGATTATTGTTTAAGGTTGACGGACACGCATGTCTTAATTATTATTTTTTTTTTTTTACGAATTGGTCAAACCCAAACTCCAACAAAAACATTTGTTTTCAATCGTTATGAGTCTACCGATTGAATAGAATTTTATTATAAACAATTGTCTTGTAAATGGAATTTTTAAAGCATTCTGAATGTAAAGATAAAGAAAAAAGTGTGCAAGACAATAAGAAACAATACCTGCCAAAAAATGAAGTTTTTGTTGAAATCGTTTGAAAAATGTAGGAAATCCGATCCCATATATAAACGAACACACACACACACACACACACACACACACACACAACGTGGGTTTTATAATAAGTATAACTCGATATGAGTTGCCCCCCTTTCATTCTCACGACAGCGATGCCTCTTAATTCTTTTTTTAAATTGATTTTTTGCAAAAGCAATTGCGTTTTTTCCAATTTGTGGCGCTGTCAGAACCACCGCAAGGTAATTTTACGTAGTCCTGTGAAGTCTTGTTGAAATCGGTTGAAAAATGTAGGAAATCCGATCCAATATATAAACGAACAGACACACACACACACACAACCTGGGTTTTATAATAAGTATGATGTATATTATTGTCTTAAGAAAAAAATTTTCGATTTTCGAGAATTATTTTTATTCTTTAGAATTCTAATTGGAATAATTTATGAACTTTTAAATCTTTTAAAATTCTGTTTTAATTTGTAGCATTAAGTGATGTTGAAAACTACTAAATTGAAAAAGATCGATATAAACCCGAGGAAGACCAGAAAGTACAACAGTCGAAACGTTGTGATAAAAACAACAAAGATGAAGACAATTGTCTGAATATAAAGAGTGTAAATAATAAATGGAAAAAGCTTACTACAATTCAGCGACCACAGTATTCTAAAAAGAATTGTAAGTTTCTAACATTTCCCCAAGAAGCGTCTTCATAATTAAGCCTAAAATACCAAAGTATATAAAATTCAATAAAATATGAGAGTGTTTAAAATGGTTAGTTAAAAATATATATAAAAAAGGCGATTACATTGTATTAGTCGTATAATTTTCCTACACTCATTCCCCTTTATAATTTAACTAGCAGCATGGCCCGGCGTTGCCCGTGCTTGATTCAAAAATCGTACGACTCATACAACAATCGTTATCACTTGACTTAAAATATTTTTGCCCTTCCTTGTCTTTAAAGGAGTACCCTTTGCCGTGCTGATGTTGCTACATGCCTTCTTGCCTATCTCACACTGCGAATTTTTTCTAAGCTCTATACTAAACATTAAATCTGTTACGAAAAAAAGAACTAAACAAAATGAACACAAAACGATCAGCTTTAAAAAAGAACTCGTAACTGGAAAAATTGAATGAAAAAAGAATGTTAACAACAAATACTTTTTCACACCCAACCCAGTTCTGCGGAATCAGAATCAACGTTGAGTTTAAGCAAGCGAATGATCCAATTGGAGTAAAGTGCCATGCAGATTTAAATTTTTCCCACTTGTGACGAATGCAGCTATCGATTTTTTTTGCATGCTAGCATGCTAGTTAACATTCGATTCAGTCAGCTGTTGGCTCTCACGGTGGCCAATAGAATCTTCCTGCCTATTCGTGGCAGCCAGCTATTGGCTCTCACTCTGGCCAGTAGAAAATGGCCGCAAACTACATGAAAACTGCCGTAGAATCATGAAAAAATCGATTATTTCCACTCTCGGTGGAAGTTGGGAAATGCAAAGTCGTTTTTGGCCTTCCTGCTCACTTGGAGCATGTGCATGCAAATTTTGGTGCAAATCCGTCGAAAATTGCGGCCGTGCATTCGTTACACACACACACACACACACATCCTGCTTTTTATAGATAGAGATTCTAGCAAACGTCAGGTTATCGATAGATGTGTCAACGCCTCATAAATCACCTTCCACCGCGGTTAAAATGCTTTATTTTAAACCAAAACTGAGTTATATTTCTTTTACTTCAGATTAATTTAACATTGAATCAGTTAAAGTTCCTCAAATAAACTTTCTGAGAAGTATATTTTATTTTTGAAAGATTTTTTTAAAAATAAAGATAGTTATTATTATAAAGATAATTATTTATTTATATAAAGATTTGACAATATGAAAAATTTTAGTCATTTTACTGATAATAAAAAAAAAACAGAAATATTCCAATCATTTTAAATTCGGTTTGAAGTAATTTGCTTATTGGAAATATTAAATTTAATCTAATACCTTAGAATTAAAACTAAAATAAAAGGTTCAAGAAAGATCTTTCAGTTTTTCAGTTGTTTGATAAATCTCTTAAACTTATTATTAGAGTCTATACTTATACTCCGTCTGGGCTTCAAATAAATTCAGCAACAATTTTGATCTAAAAAAATGCCACATTTTTTAAAAGAGAAAGTAATTTACTCGGAAGGAAAATTCTCGAGAGTGGAGCTATCGTATCTTATCAAAATATAAATCTACGCCCCGGTTTCTTTAAATTCTCACATTTCCTGAAAGAATTACTACTTTCCCAAGACAACATACACGATCCCAAAAATGTTAAAACATGAATAAGAAAACGGTTAAATCTATTACGTCATATTTTTGAAGATGTTCATCACATACGTCTATCCCAAACCATAATAATCTGATAATAATTTAAACACTATTCATTGATATATATATATATATATATATATATATATATATATATATATATATATTTCTTGAATATTACTCGCTTACTTTTGTCTTACTAGACTATGAATTATGGCATTTTGTGTCCGCCATATATTTTGACTGACCTTTCAACCACCTGATGAATATTCATGAACGTTCTCAAATTTAAAAGCCTTGAGAAAACAATGATATCCTTGCTCTTGTATATTAACACGTACAACAAAATAAATCCTTACACTTACCTTGATAAAGTCACTCAGAGGATGAAACGCGTCGGCTAAGAATAGTTTTTCCTCTTGTCTTTATATATATATATACATATATATATATATAAGTATAGGATTGGTGTATACGGGAAAAATTCCAATAACCCAAAAATATTATTCTTAAAAGAGTGCTCAATACAGAGTAGAGCAAATATAATTTATTCGAAAATTATAACATAAATATGTTAAAAAATGACTACAAAAGTAGGCATTTTGTTACAACATTTCTGGTGTTTTATCAAGTCATTAATGGAATATGCATACAACTGAGCTCCCCCTCACTGGAATATGATTGGCTGGTGTCAGTCATAGATACAGACGGACGTGTAGGTACGACAGTGTTTAAGTCTATGACGACGCGCATTGGACTATGCCATTGGCTATCCTATTGGTCTACACCTATTACCTGCGAATATGACGAGTACCGGTCGATTACTGTGATCGTGTACTATTTGCTTATAGTAGCCAAAACCACTTAGCTACTTCGATCAAATATATCCCTTTCCGGGACATATCACATATTTATGTTGTAATTTTCGAATAAATTATATATATATATATGTCTGCCTCGGGGTTCTTGATAGGCTCCAGAGGCGGATATGCAATATGGTTGGCCCTGTCCTGGCGTCTCGTCTACAGTCACTTTCTCACAGACGCGCCGTCGCCTCCTCTGTCTGTTCTACAAAATACTTTCATGGCAATTGCTCCGAGGAGCTGCATTCGCTGGTTCCCAGACGTCATGAGTTCCAGCGCCCGACAGGCGGGCATCCGCTCTCACCCCTTCACTGTCGAAACTCCTAAATGTAGCCGTCTCTTCTACTCTAATAGCTTCATGTCTCGCACCTCTCGCCTGTGGAACTCCCTTCCCTTCTCCTGTTTCCTGCGAGCTATAATCTCCAGCTATTCAAGTGTAATGTCAATCGACAACTCCAGTTGCCTTGATCTATCCACTACCCTCATCCTTTCTTCTATCACTCCTATCTGATCTTGCTATTTCCTTGCATCCTAGTGGCTTCCCGCCTTGCTTGGGGTGAATCGCTTAAAAATATATACATATATATATATATATATATATATATGCATAATAGTAATTTCGTCGTTATTGCAAATTTCTCAGTATTGTATAATTATGGTTTAGAAATTATAATTCATCCATATAATGTAAACTGCAATATCTAGCTGAAGAGTTGAATCCGTTACGGCATCAATCGGAACCACCAACAAGTTGTTTTTATGACATATCATCTTTTCTAGTTAAGATATTATTTTTTTTTTAATTTCACCCCAAGGAAGGCAATAAAGCCACTAAAACGCAACAATGAATGTTGGAGAATATGAGGTAAAAAAACGCTATTAAGGAGATAGAACGATAAAAGAGAAATAGATAACGATGACATTAGATTTAAATTTAGAAGGCCAAACTTGACAGGGAAGCAAAATGCCGAAGAGAGTTTCCATCCATTGCTATAGAACCCAATCTGTCCTGCTATTTACCCATAACTGGAGGGAGAAGAAGAAGATTCATACCTTTCCGAAGGGTATTAGTACGGGAAAAGGTATGAATCCTATTCTTCTCCCCCTAGCTATGGGTAAATAGCAGGACAGACCGGGTTCTATAGCCATGGATGGCGACTGGTCTGTTGTTTTAACGACTTAAAAAAGGGACCAAGGAGTGTGTATCAATAGGATATGTAGGATAGATAACTGATAACTTTAGTCTTTATAATTTTAAGATTGTGGTGATCGGGGAAGCATCCTCCCAGGAGTCTATTCTACAATGTAATAGTGTATAATTCCGTGGATGTCGGTTTATGAGAAAATATCCCTACGACACCGACCCCCACTTTATGTCCAGTATTTTATATTAACGCAACAAGGCAGTGCTGAAAAATTCTCGACTCTATGCACTTCTGAAAATCTAACAAAATGGATTTTAATGAATTCCAGTCGGATTCATTATAATCACTTTAAAGAAAAATGATTTAATATCAAGCAAGGCAATAAAACCACTAAGACGTAAAGAGGTTACTGAGTGCAAGAGAATATGAGAAAAAGAAAAAGGAGAGATAACAATAAGAGAAAATGAATTCAGAAGACAACGACTGACATTGCATTTAAAGTTTTGAAAATCAAAGCTGACTGGAAAGTTATATGTCGGATGAGAGTTGCACAGGCGTGAAGTGTGACAAAAACCCACGGTTACATCTAGCAATTTCAATTGTAAAATAATGAGACCTAACTACCAATCTAGTAGTACGTTAAGGTCTCATCATTTTACAGTTGAAATGGCTAGATGGAACTGAGGCGGCAAATACCCTTGTTAAAGGGATGAATCCATCTCCTTTCCTTGATTTAGGACTTGAATTTGTCAATGCAATATTCACTCGCAAAAATATGCTTCGGCTTTAATTACCACAAAAAGAGTTGTTAAGCCATAAATAAGCAAATCAATCAATTATGATTGTAAGTAATTCCTCTTGTAGTTCCTCTTTTACTTCGGACTTCCTGGATATTCACACGTTATACCCGTAGACTTCCCAGGATTATTCTGTAGAACCACATTTCTTTTGCTTCAAGTCACCTCTTTATCTGTTAGGAGGATTTCCAGCATTGATTAGATAGATATTGCATAGCAGTTCGTTGGATATAGTTATTTTCCAAGCGTAGCTTAGATGTAGCACAAGGCCGAAAGTATGGGGTATCTAGTGAGGATCGAACTCACTTTCAGTTGTAACTGATCTAGCGAGACAAGCTTGCTAAGCATTACACCACGCCGAGTTAGATATATATTGCATAGAAATTCATTGGCTAGATATAGCATAGCAGTTCATTATTATATATATTACATAGAAGTTTATTGAATAAATGTTGCATATAAATTGAGTGTGTAGATATTACATAGCACTTTATCGTTATAGATATTACATAGTAATTCATTGGATAGATATTCGATAGCAGTTCATTTTTATGAATATTAGATACTTGTTCATTGGGTAGATATTGCATAGGAGTTGATTGTTATAGATATTACATAGCAATTTAATGTTATAGATATTACATAGCATTTCATGAGATAGATATTGTTGTCATTGTATAAATATTTCATATCCGTTCATTGGATAAATATTACATAGCAGTACATTGTTATATATATCACATAGCTGTCCATTCGATAGATATTGCATAGCAATTCATTTGATGGAAATTCCTAGCAATTCATTCTTATACATATTACACAGCAATTCATTGTTGTAGATATTACATTGCACTTTATTGGATAGATATCGCATTGCCATTCATTTGTTATAGATCTTATATATGAATTCATTGTTATAGATATTACATAGCAACTTATTAGATATTGCAAAGCAGTCCATTTTTATAGATGTTGCACAACAGATCATTGGATTGATATTACATAGCAGTTCATACGTTGATATTGTATAGCAGTTCACTCTTATAGACATTATATAGCATTCGTTGGATATATATTGCGTAGCAGTTCATTTTTATAGATATTACATAGCAGTTAATCGGATATATATTGAATAAGCAGTTCAATGTCATACATATTAGCCGGTGATTCATTGGCCTGATATTATATAGCACTATATTGGATAGAGATTAAATAGAGGTACATTAGGTGGATGTTGTATAACAGTCTATTTCTATACGAATTAGATAGCAGTTCACCTGATAGATATTATATAGCAAGTTGGTCAGGCTTAGAATTTTTTAGTAATCACTCGTATCGACGCATGCGCGTTCACACGCGCGCTCGTAAATGACCGTTGGACGTCTTTGGCGCCCGTGTGTGTGTGTGTGTGTATTTGTGTGCGTGTGCGCATGCGCGTACGCGTGTGTGTGTGTGTGTAGACTAACGCATATTTACGAGGAGATTCTGTCTGAATGACTAACCGATTCTTGTCATTTATTTGATCCGGAGATTAGAACATAGCTCAGATTTTTGTTCGGCTCGCTTCGCGAAACCAAACCAAGGAATTCTAACGATGGTAGACGGGCTGATAAGCTAACTTCTTCGTCTTCTTCCTTTTTACTCGTCATTCAACTTCACAATGGATACCCTTATGGAATCCACTAGCTTGTCCACATAACCTTACCCCTGCCTCTCTCATTTCCAATACACACACACACACACACACACACACACACACACACACACACACACACACACACACATATATATATATATATATATATATATATATATATATATATATATATATAAATATATATCACCCCAAGCAAGGCAATAAAGCCACTAAGGCCCAAGAAGTTACTGAGTGTGAAAGGATAAGAGACAAAGAAAAACATTATTAAGGAGAGAGAACGATATCTGAACAGGAATTAAGAAGACAGTAGACAACGATTGATATTAATTTTACGTTTTTGTGATCAAAGATGACCGGAAAGCAATAGGCCGTATGAGAAATGCGGATAAGAAGTGCGAGAGAAGAAACTGCCAACAGAGAACTTACGGCTACATCTTGACACTCCAACTGTAAAATGACGGTAAGCTTTCAATCTAGTATTGTGCTTAAATTTGTAAAGCTGAGATGTCAAGGAGGAAAGCTCACCATAAAAATTGCCAAAGGAATATTTATAGAATAGGGACAAGGAATGTACATTACGGCAGATGAAAACTCACTGAGGCCCAGATGCCAGGTCAGGGATGATAACATTGCAGATTCTTCTAATCTCTAAATTCAATGCATGGACGTAGGGTAAATTGCTGAGCATGACACTAAACTAATACACACAAACACACACACACACACACACACACACATATATATATATATATATATATATATATATATATATAATAAAAAGACTTAAACACTAATACTCCATGGTCATAATTTATTCCATTGGAATCGTAAATACGATCCAAATCATCAGACCTACAAATTCAAAAATGAAAACAGAAAAAACAACTCCGGAAATCAAAACGAATTTAGAGAAAGAGAAAGTATGAGGAGGGGGGACATGAAACCTTAACAGAGAGAATTTTTAAGCCTTTTTATTATATCCTTACTCTGTCCTAGACATTGAGTTCTACCTGGATCCTTCCTCTGGAAAATTTTTTCTGAAAATATATATGTATGGGAATTTTTTAGATATATTTTCATATGTATGTATATTTTTATCTATATATTATCTATATATATATATATATATATATATATATATATATATGTGTGTGTGTGTGTGTGTGTGTGTGTGTGTGTATTAGTTCAGTGTTCAGCTCTCTCTCACGATATATATATATATATATATATATATATATATATATCGTGAGAGAGAAATACCTGGATAAATTGTCGTCATTTCGTAATTTTAATTTTGCGCATGCGCGTTCTTTCTGTTTGATTTTGTCGATGGCACAGTATAATAGGGTCCGTTGGCCAACATTTGTGAGAAAAAGAGCACTATGACGCAAATCACTCCGCCAGAAATTTGGAAACGGCATGTATTGCTCGGCATTCGTGCTAATACGAACATTTTATAGTGCTTGGGTGTCAATCTAAGGATATTTGCAGAGGATTACGAAGGAGTTGGATGAGTCTAATGGTGATTACAAAGGTGTTTGGTGTGATCACTAGTGATGGCGACGTTATACCTTCAATCATCTTCCCACAGGGCGTCAGACTCAACACGGAGACCTACATCAAGTGCCTTGAGGATGTAGTGCTGCCCTGGGTCAGAGGGCTGGCTGCTGGAAAACACTATGTCTTCCAACAGGACTCTGCACCATGCCACATAAGCAGAAGAACCCAGTCATGGCTGTCAGACAATTTCTGCAAACACATCACCCCTTATATCTGGAGACGTAACTTGATTTTTATGTGTTGGGCGCAGATGAACAAGAGACCAGCAAAACTCCTTGTAAGATGAACTGAGAGCTAGGATTATGACAGCATTCACACCAAGTAAAACAAAGAGACCGCCCATTGTCTGGAGGCCGTGGTTGAAGTCAGTGGAGATTTTATTGAATAAATTTAAGTTCATCGATACAGGAAAACAATATTTTAACAAAATGTCATGATCCTAACATATATATATATATATATATATATATATATATATATATATATAAGTAATGAAAATCTTGGTAATCCGTATGGATAATCCCAAGGAGAATGGAATCCGGAGAGCTCAATGACAAATCAGAGCGATTAATTTAATGAAAACAGACAACTTTAAGGGTCCATTGGTTATAATTTATTTCCCCAGAAATTAGTTTTCCTGGGTCATCAGGTTACACTTCAAGGGATGACCCAGGGAAAAAAGAAATTCCCTGGGAAATATGTTAACTTTCAATGGACGCTTAAATTATTCTCATTCTATTATATATATATATATATATATATATATATATATATATATTGTAAATGGTGTTTTGCCGAGTACTCTAGATCATCCATGTTATAGTTGTTCGCTCAGTAGCACTTGTAGTTTTTTAAAGGCCCGCAGAACCAAATTGTGGTTTATACTGAACGGATTGGATCAATTCGTGGCATGATTTTATAACATTCCCAAACACCACCACACGCTGTGATCGTCTCAAGGAATCTCCTTGATAAATCGACCACAATGTGATTTGAACCATTATAACCATTTACTCACGCGAAATATATATATATATATATAATTATTTTTTATAATAAAAAAAAATTATAACATAAATATGCTATAAAATCACTACAAAATAGCCATTTTGTTTTAACACCCTCGGTGTCTCATCAAGTGATGATGTTGAAGATAAAATAAATGGTTTTAAAAGTTTCAAATTAATTAACGATCCTTCGCTAGAGGAAAACATTGTTACACAAGCTAGAATGACCAATCAAAACCCAAGTATAGAAAGATTCAAAAGCTTGACAACGAAATCATGTTATAATAGCTATTCGGATCTTTAAAATACGGGTAATATTAAAAAGAATTTATTCTAACCAATAATTATTAAATTATATGATAAAATTTGATATTAAAATTAAAAACTGCCAATTTTAAAATCCAAATTTAATCACTATTAAGTTTAAAAACTATAAAATTACTGAGGAGAAAAGAAAAAATACATATGTTATTCAATTTATTTCTTCGTTGAAATTACGTTTGACAAGACGCTACAATATATCCGGTCATTTGACAATACATGTATATATATTTTAATCCAAAGTGTGTGAATGGGGTCTTGTTGGTTATTGGAATTCATTCCGTATACGCAATTATATATATATATATATATATATATATATATATATATATATATATATATATATATATATATATATTGATGCATGTTTCATTAAATAATATAGTTTCTTTATAGTTTTGTCAATTTATTTCATGTAAATTCTTTTCACATCGTCTGATAAGCTTAATAGCATTATCTTTAAAAGAAGAAAATCACTATATTGATCCATATTTTTTAATCCTATCTAAGCTTTCGGCTTACATAAGCCATTATCAAAGATGACAATTACATTACAATATATTAACCAAACCGAGGTTGTCGTTGTTTGGAAATCTTTCACGCAAACAAAAACAGACTATTTATTGCTTTGTTCCTGTATTGTAATTGTCATCTTTTGATAATGGCTTTGTCGAATCTTAGATAGGATTAAAAATATGGATCAATATGGATTTTCTTTTCTTTTAATGATAATGTTATTGTTTATCAGCTGATATGAATTTACATAAAATAAATAGACAAAACTTGTCTATATTTAATGAAACATGCATCAATGAAAAATGTTGTTTACATACACACACACAATATATATATATATATATATATATATATATATATATATATATATATGTGTGTGTGTGTCTGTGTTATTTAGGTGGCGAAAGCTTTAATCATTCATGATATGCAATAAATTTGACTGTTCTGGAATTCACAAGTTTATGAGAGGCTGGCTTGCGAATCAAAGAGTTAGTAAATTTTTTGTTCCTTGAAATTTGAAATTCCTTCGTGGCACGAATAGTCATAAATTGGTAATCTGTCAGACTGCAAGTCGTTTTGGCTGAATTCGTCCAACTCTTGCCAATTTCAAAGATAAACTTATACTGAAAAGCGACTCTCTGTCATCATCTCTTTACATGATTTTTTGCCTATGGCGGCTTGCAAGATTCCGTGACTTGTCTTCTAAATTTTTCGATGCAGTTCGATATTTTTTTTTTTATATACAGCGCCAGCTATCAGTCTTTGACCAATTGAGTATACTGTCCCTCTCTATGAATTTCGGTCAACTTCATTTTATTTGCTCAGACATATATCCCATGTCTAAGGATATAACGTCTAGAGCTACTTAGTAATTGCTCGCTCCGTTTCCATTGTGTCCAAGTGCACACTATCCAATTCACGCAGAATTGTCCCACGGAAGAATAACCTACTAGATTAAAGCGTTAGTTCCTGATTTTGCTGACATAGTAATTGTGGGTTCAATCCCTGGGCAGGACAGTGTATGCTTGGACTCAGTGGATACGGAGTGAAGTAAGTTTTAAGCAAAATGGAAAACAAAAATGATAATTATACAGGGTGACCCAAAAAAATGGGAACTTTTAACAATCCAATAAAACCAAGAGTGATGGAAGAAAAAATATTTTATTCATAGTAATTGAAACCTTAAAACATGCCATTTAAGAAACAATGATGGAATTTTCATTTTTTAAAAAATTACGTCCTGTAGATGGCGTCCTCCTGTACGAATGCATTCTTGAAATCTGCTGTTGAGATTCCTCATTGACTGCTGCAACATCCCAGCTGGGATACTCTGAATTTCATCATGAATTCTCTGTTTTAACTCATCCAGAGTCCTTGGTCGAGTTGTGTAAACACAGTATCCCAGCTGAGATGTTGCAGCAGTCAATGAGGAATCTCAACAACGATTTCAGAATGCATTTACAGAAGGACGCCATCTACAGGACGTATTTTTAAAAATGAAAATTCCATCAGTGTTTCTTAAATGGTATTTAATTTTATGGCAAATAAGATCCATCACTCTTGGTTTTTATTGGGAATTTAAAAAGTTGTATTTTTTGGGTCGCCAATACATAAAATCAGAAATAGGCAAATAAGATACATAATGAGGAAACACGGCTTGAAGAATTTGACACTCTCATGACGTATGGAAAGCAAAAAGGACATTGAGAGGTAATCAGCCAATTAGCTGACTAGCTTAAATGAACAGACGGCGGAACAGAAGGGTGTGATGGTAAAACAAAAAAAAAACATTATTAAGAGCAAAAAAAGGATAGGAAATTGTGGAGAGCCATGATCACCAGCATGCTGAAGAAACACAGCTCATAGAAAAAAAAAGACTATCTACCTAACCCAAAACCAAATAAATACTGACAGACTAAACAATAAACGGCCAATATTTACTTATCCCCGAACCAAGTTCAGGTGACTCTCGACTTACGACAGAGTTTCGCCCCTACGATACGTCGTAACCCGATTTTCCGTGTAAGTTGGAACGTACTCGCGAAAGTGAGCGAATGCGCAACAATCCAATATGGCGTACAACCAGGAAATGACCAACGTCGTTTTCTCACTAAGGCCGTATTCTTCCGCCGTGTCGTTTGCGTCGTATGTCCGAGGCAAACGGCACAAGTCGAAACAAGATTAACGGAGATTGCTACGTAAATACAAATCGTCTCAGATCGCGGCTGTCATAACTCGGTGATTTGATGTAAATGTTTAGATTAAAATATAAACGACTGATATTTACCTATCCCCCGCCAGGAGCAAGTAAATTCTTAGAGACGGACATATAAACGCTCAGTATTTACCTACCGTCGAAACAAGTAAACGCTTATAACCTCAAATATAATCAACCAATATTTACCTGTTCCCAACCAAATAAAGACTTATAGGCTCAACTATAAACGCCTAAAATATACGCATCAAGAGCCAGATAAGGCCGATAATAGAATGCTACTTTCATATTTTTGCGGGAGATGCCCAGTCCTGACTTTCCAGTCTTGATAGAATACAAAAGCGTCTCCGAGTCCTTTTGTGGAGCAAATGATTTCCACCCCCACCCCCAAACTCATAGGCGGGATGTGGTGGGCCGCTCACTGTTCTATCGTTACTTCTTGTGGAAAGTGCTCGGGCGAACTACATTCCTTGGTTCCGCCTGGTCTAACTTTCATGGCTAGGAGCCACAATGCCACTTACATTGTAGCAAACCAGGGCACCTCGAGGCGGTGTAATGGTTAGCAAGCTTGGCTCGCTAGAACAATTACCACTGAGTAGTGAGTTCGATTCTCACTGGGTGCCCCCTACTTTCGGCCTTGTGCCACATCTGAGCTACCCTTGGAAAATCACTACATTGTAGCAAACCAACCTCACCCCCCTCGTATTCCATCAATGAGAAGTAAGTCCCACTTGAACACCTTCTTCTCACAAACCACTGTTCTTTAGAACAGCTCTTTCCCTGGTTACTGGAATGTTGAAGTCTAGGGTTGACCGTTATCTTCCCGTCTTATCCATATAAACGGGTAGTTTATACGTAACTCTCTACCTTGAAAGGCCCCCGGGCCATGTATAGGGTAAATCTTGCTGTAAAAACAATCACCGATACAAGTAAATGCTACAGACTCAAATATAAACGCTCAATATTTATGTATCGCCGATAAAAAATAAATGTTTACAGACTCAACACATATAAACAACAAAAAGAAGCCCGATTTCTTCATTAAATAACTCAGAAGGTGTTGACATGTCGTGAAATCAACCAACCAAACCGAAACTTGTCATCTTTTTTTAGATTTCGGCTTTTTAAAAAGACTCTTTTCTGTATTCTTCATTAATTTCTATTCTTACTCTATTATATTTTTCCTTTGTGTTGAAGACATGGCGGTTTAATGAGGAAATAGAGCGTTTCATATGACATTCGAGGTTTTCACGCCAACAACAATAAAATCAAATTCGTTTATAAGTTTTACTTCTCATCAAATGAATTGTACTTTGAACTGAAATACTTAACAGGTGAGATATTTCCAACCAATTAAAGAAAAGAAAAGAAAAGAAATGAAGGAAAGAAAGTGTGTTAAAATAATCAGGGGAAGGAAGTTCGAAAAAAGTGAAGAAAGAAAAGAAAAGAAAAGAAAAAAGAAAAGAAAGAAATATGTTAAAATAATTAGGGAAATAAAGTTTGAAAAAGCACAGAAAGAAAGAAAGAAAGAAAGAAAGAAAAAAGCGTGTCAAAATAATCACAGAAAAGAAGATAGAAAAAGGGTTCATCAAGAAAGAATGAATAAATGAATGAAAGAAAGAAAGAAAAGAAAAGAAAAGAAAAGAAAGGTGTCTGAAATAATAAGAGCAAAGAAGAGTGAAAAAAGCGCAGAAAGAAAGAATCTAAAAGAAAAAAAAAGAAAAGAAAAAGAAAAGAAAAGAAAGAAAAGAAAGAAATAATGTATGTTAAAATAATCAGAGAAAAACAGAAAAGAAAGAAAAGAAAGAAAAAGAAAAGAAATGAAAACATAGTATTAAAATAATCAAAGGTAAAGAAGGTTAAAAAATAGAGAAGAAAGAAAGAAAGAAAGAAAGAAAAAAAAATAATGTATGTTAAAATAATCAGAGAAAAAACAGAAAAAAAAAAAAAAAAAAAAAAAAAAGAAATGAAAACATGAGTATTAAAATAATCAAGGTAAAGAAGGTTAAAAATAGAGAAGAAAAGAAAAGAAAAGAAAAAAAGAAAGAAAGAAATAATGTATGTTAAAATAATCAGAAAAACAGAAAAAAAAAAAGAAGAAAAAAAAAGAAATGAAAACATAGTATTAAAATAATCAAGGTAAAAAGAAGGTTAAAAATAGAGAAGAAAGAAAAGAAAGAAAAAAGAAAGAAAGAAATAATGTATGTTAAAATAATCAGAGAAAAACAGAAAAAAAAAGAAAAAAAAAAGAAAAGAAATGAAAACATGAGTATTAAAATAATCAAGGTAAAAGAAAGGTTAAAAATAGAGAAGAAAAGAAAAGAAAGAAAGAAAAAAATAATGTATGTTAAAATAATCAGAGAAAAAACAGAAAAAAGAAAAGAAGAAAAAAAAAAAGAAATGAAAACATGAGTATTAAAATAATCAAGGTAAAAGAAGGTTAAAAATAGAGAAGAAAGAAAGAAAGAAAGAAAGAAATAATGTATGTTAAAATAATCAGAGAAAAACAGAAAAAAGAAAGAAGAAAAAAGAAAAGAAATGAAAACATGAGTATTAAATAATCAAGGTAAAGAAGGTTAAAAATAGAGAAGAAAGAAAGAAAGAAAGAAAGAAATAATGTATGTTAAAATAATCAGAGAAAAACAGAAAAAAAGAAAGAAGAAAAAAGAAAAGAAATGAAAACATGAGTATTAAAATAATCAAGGTAGAGAAGGTTAAAAATAGAGAAGAAAGAAAAAAAGAAAGAAAGAAAGAAAGAAATAATGTATGTTAAAATAATCAGAGAAAAACAGAAAAAAAGAAAGAAGAAAAAAGAAAA
>CAHIKZ030000634.1:832500-875000 GCA_903632075.3 Acanthosepion pharaonis
ACAGACAACAAATTGTAAATATGGGGACTAGTTAGTATTTTCATAGAGACAAAGAGGTATTATGGTGATTGTAGTAAGAAAGGTACGTATGACTGTGTTGTTTTGGTCTAAGGAATATTGTTTTGTACGATTGGGTCAGTGTTTGCCGCTAGCTAAGTTATAATTAAGACAGAAGAAGACCGTCCTTTCCCCAATCCCCTTTTCAGGCCTTGTGCCACATTTCTGTATTGTACAGAATAAATATTAACTTCCTCTATGTTATCTAAACTTTAAGAATTCAAACGCGGTCGCACATTGGCGACACGATCTCCTCATTTTACAGTTGAAATAGATGAACCGTAAGTCCTATGTTAATATTTTCTTTTCTTGAACTCCTCGCTTGTGGAACTCAAGTTTGGTCTTCAAAAATTTAAATGCAATGTATTGTTTTCTTAACTCTTGTTTTCTTGTTGTGGTCGCTACTTAAGGTTTTTTCTCATATTCGTTCGCATTCAGCAAGCCCCTGTATCTTAGCGGCTTTATTGCCTTGCTTGGGGTGAAATGATTAAAAAAAAAATAACTGATAGAAATGCTGTTGAAACGAATGGGAATTTATCCGTTTCGTTTATTTATTTATTTTTTTCCTCATTGATTAAATCGGTTACTGCTTCGCAATGTTTATTCATCAATTACTGAGAGAGATTTTTTTTCTCAAACTTGACCAGTTGCCGGATGTGATTTTTTTTTTACACTGTGATGCAGTCAGACTTTTTTTTTTGTCTCAGTGCTTCGAGATAACATCGTGATTTTGAGGTACCACTACCTCCGTCAAATTTTGTCCCAAATTTCTACTTTTTTTTTTCACTGACAGGGAAGACGTCTGGATGTTGGTGCACGCATTGACCTAACTTGCAAAATTTATTTACGCACAACCACAAAGGTCTTTGCCCCTGTCTTTTGAAAAAAGAATTATAACTGGAAACTTTGCAGGACATCTTCGACATATGGTATTGTGTCCTTCACACGGTTTAATGAATAAAGATGGCCACTTAGCTTTCTTTCCAAGGTTGATAAAAATGGCGCAATGTCATTTAAAGTACGAGGGGAATTATAGAATTTTTTTAGACTGTTTTTAGTAGAGCCAGTTATGATTATCCTAAATTATTGCAGCATGGCCCGGCCTTGCCCGTGCTTGATTCAAAAATCGTACGACTCATACAGCAATCGCTATCACTTGACTTAAAATATTTTTGCCCTTCCTTGCCTTTAAAGGAGTGCCCTTTGCTGTGCTGATGTTGCTACATGCCTTACTTCTTGCCTATCTCACACTGCGAATTTTTTCCAAGCTCTATACTAAACATTAAATCTGTTACGAAAAAAGAACTAAATAAAATGAACACAAAACGATCAGCTTTAAAAAAAGGACACGTAACTGGAAAAACCGAATGAAAAAAGAATGTTAACAAAAAATACTTTTTCACACCCAACCCAGTTCTGCGCAATCAGAATCAACGTTGAGTTTAAGCAAGCGAATGAGCCAATTGGAGTAAAGTGCCATACAGATTTAACTTTTTCCCACTTGTGACGATTTTTTTGCATGCTTGCATGCTAGTTAATATTCGTGTCAGTCGACTGTTGGCTCTCACGCTGAATCTTCCTGCCTATTCGTGGCAGCCAGCCATAGGCTCTCACTCTGGCCAGTAGAAAATGACCGCAGACTACATGAAAACTGCCGTAGAAGCATGAAAAAATCAATTATTTCCACTATCGATGGGAGTTGCGAAATGCAAAGTCGGTCTTGGCCTTCCCGCTCACTTGGAGCATGTGCATGTAAATTTTGGTGCAAATCCGTACCTTCGTTACACACACACACACACACACACACACACACACGCACATCCTGCCTTTTATAGATAGAGATTACTATGCATCTACTAAACTGACCTGCCAAATTGTAGTATTCCAGATTTTTTGAAGACCGACGTAACAGCACTTTGGGCATACCCTACACAGCTGCCTAGTTTGAAAAATGAAGTCGAGATGTGAAGACAGCTTAAAGGCATGTTATACAATGGCATTTTATTAGCCCAACTTTCAAAATTTATTTACTCACAACTAAAGACATTTTTCGTTCCTTTCTTTTGACAAATAATTAGAATTGGAAATTTTGCGAGGCATCTTTGAGGCCATTAATATGGTATTGTGTTATTTAAACAGTGTAAATCTCGGACGTCAAAATTTCATTTAGTTTCTTTTGATTTTAGTTTCCGTTTGCATTTTTATATTCACCTCCCTTTTCTCGCGCATGCATAGTTACACCAACAGAAACATCTCCCCAGTCAAATAAAGACCTAAAGAACAAAATCATCGCTCAAAAATATTTTCCACTTTCTCATCCACTTTTCAAAGATTATTCAGGTATATAAAAATGTATAAATTGATGGAAACATAAACAAAAAGAAAGTAAATGTAACAGGCTACGCTATATACCGAAAACATATATATATATTGTAGAGGGCCGTGGCTGTGATGTTGTGAAGTCAGACGTAGAAGAAACGCATGTAAGGCTCAGATTCTCCTGCCCGCCGGGCCCAACTACATAAAAAGTTTGAACTTTGATTAAGTCCAAAGAAGAAGGCAAACAAAGCAAACAAAACACAAGACCGATAATATATGTATATACAAATATATATTAATAACAAGTTACAATACATGGAAACAGTACAAAAGATGAAGTGTATGTGAATATTCTGTATGTGCGTGTGTGTGTGAATATTCTGTATGTGCGTGTGTGTGTATTGTGCTTAGCGTGTTTCCACGCTATCACTTGTTAGCGCCTACATTTCGAGGTTGATAGCTGAAAGCCTGAGGAAAAAGAGAGATTTACCTCAAGGTGTCGGCGCACAGGCCTGAGGGTAAAAAAAAGATTTACCTCAAGGTGTCGGCGCACAGGCCTGAGGGAAAAAAGAGGAGGAAGGGTCAGCGGCTATTTATAGTCAGGGAAAAGAGACCCCTGGTGAAAGGGTTAACGAACTGAAGGAGGAGTTAACTCCGACAATATATATATATATATATATATATGTGTGTGAAAAGTGAATATAAATATAAATAAAATATATATATATGTATAATTATTTATATATTATATGCGCGGTACTTATGAAACCCAGGGTCACAAACTCACATCTATCAAAATATATATATATATATATATATATATATATATATATATATATATATATAAATGCAACAGATAAATTAGACATCAGGTGGTTAACGTTGGAAAAATTTCTAGAACACGGAAAGATGGCTTGCCACATAATTTCTAGAACACGTAATTAGGAAAGAGGGCTTACCACAAAATTTCTAGAACAGATAATGAGGAAAGATGGCTTGCCACATAATTTCTAGAACACGTAATTAGGAAAGAGGGCTTACCACAAAATTTCTAGAACAGATAATGAGGAAAGATGGCTTGCCACATAATTTCTAGAACACGTAATTAGGAAAGAGGGCTTACCACAAAATTTCTAGAACACATAATGAGGAAAGAGGTCTTACCACAAAATCTTTAGAACACATACTTAGGGAAGAGAGCTTACAACAATATTTCTAGAACACATAATTAGGAAAGAGGGCTTATCACCAACGTTAAACACCTGTTGACATGTTTAATTAGTCATAGAAACCATAGGCATTTTTGTCATAGTAACTTGCATGTTCCAATGTAACAGTTTATAATATATATTGCTCTACTCTTGTATGGAGACTTTTTAAAATTAATGTTATGAACGTTTGAATTTATATTCTTTTCGTTCTTTTACATTTGATATATATATATATATATATATATATATATATATATATATATATATATATATATATATATATATATATTCACTATTCAGTCTAATGCTCTTTATGTCAGATGTTTCTTTCTTTTTCTATTTTTAAACCTTCCTTCTACTTTTCGTAAACATACCCTATCTAAATAATATGAACTCAGTTAATTGATCTTTTGATTAAAAAAAAAAAACTTTTGATAAAAACAGAATTTACTTAGTTTTGGCAAGATTTATCATCTTACAATATGTGTCTTCTTTTTTTTCTTTTTTTTTTTTTGGCAGTTTGACACCAGTTCATTCTATATTATCGAATTTAAATCAAATATGTGTTTTCGTACCATAACTAGACTTTTGGCTTTTTTTTTTCTTCTTCTTCTTCTTCTTCTTCGGGTTCGTGGGCGATCCTGACTCTCCACAACGTCCTATCCTTTGTAGACCTTAGTAAACATTTTCTTTTCGCTATCCTTCCTATTAATTATTCCACGAGCCATTTACACGAGCTAGTTATGTAGGTTATTTGCTGCTTTCCTTCCTCCAACCTTCTTTGTATCAAATTCTCCAAGCCTTCTTTCCTCATTATGTGTCCTAGAAATTTTCAACTGTCTCTTTCTGATTCTCAATATAATTGCCCTTTTGGTTTCCATTTTGCTTAAAACTTCCCTGTTAATCACATGTTCAGTCCATGGTATTCTCAGCATCCTCCAGTTGAGCCCAATTTATTTTGTCCCAGATCTCTTACTCAGTAAAAAGATTTTCCAACATTCATTGTCATAGAGGAGGACTGATATTACATAATAGTTTATTACTTTTTATTTTATTTATTTATTTTTTGTAACGAAATTTTCCCGTTTCTTATTACTTTACTGAGCTTCTAGAAGTCCTTTTTCGCTATCCCAATACGCCGTCGACTTTCGCTGTCATATTTTCTATCCTCTGTTGAAGCACTTCCCAGATACTTAAATTTTCGAACTTGATTTTTTTTAATCTCAAATATGTAGTTTGTACCTTGGGCTGTTCCTCTTTCTGGCAACCGTACAGTCTCTTTCTTAAAATAGATGTTTAGTCTTCTCTTTTCTCTTCCCTTTACCCGTCCTGGGTATGACGATAAACTGCATCCGCGTCCTGGGTAAGACGGTAAACTACGTCCAACAGCAAGGCCTCTGATCAGGAAGTTTTGAGGAGTGTGGAACCACCTATTAATTGCTGGTGTTCCCAGGCCCACCTTGACCCAGGGTGGTAGCACCTGTTAGGGTCTCAGCTATGGGCAAATAGTTAACCCCCAAAACTAGATCTCGTCCTGGGTATGACAATAAACTACATCCGCGTCCTGGGTATGACGATAAACCACATCCGCGTCCTGGCTATGACGATAAACCACATCCACGTTCTGGGTATGACGATAAACTACATCCGCGTCCTGGGTATGACGATAAACTACATCCGCGTCCTGGGTATGACGATAAACCACATCCGCGTCCTGGGTAAGACGATAAACTACGTCCGACAGCAAGGCCTCCGATAATACGTTTTTGAAAAAATAATGTTGCCAGCTGTACGTTTTAGAAAAAATAAATATTACCAGCTAGACGTTTTTGAAAAAATAATAATAATAAAATTGCCAGCTGTACATTTTTGAAAAAAAATATTACCAGCTATACATTTTTGAGAAAAAAAAATATTAACAGAAATGGATTTTTGCAAAACAAAAATATTACCATGAAAAAAAAAAGTTGTCGGCATTAAATGACCCATTGAGATGTTGATATGCCGTAAAACAAGACAAACAAACAAACCAATCTTCCCTTAATTACCTTCTGCTGGAGTTCCTGCAGTTTCTACTTTGGCTTAAATCTAAATATTTATTATTATTATTATTGGTAGTAGTAGTAGTTGTTGTAGTAGTAGTTGTACTGTTGACAAAGAAACTAACCGTAAAAACTGATGCCTATAAAACAAGTACACTGCTAGTTTCTACAGCAATCGGACGAGTCCGTCTCGTACGACATAGCAGGAATACCAATTTGCAGATGCCACTTCATGCTAACTCTCGTCCTCAAGTTTCCAGCTGCGAATCGATCAGTAATACTGGAGCTATGTTGAGACATTCTTCTACGTTTGGCGTATTCTACAGACCTATCACATTGAAACTTTGAAATATTTAGACACTTACTCACTGGACGTCAAGAGTTCCACAAATTCAAAACACCGAACTCTAAGATTCAAAACACCGAACTCTAAGATTCAAACATCGAACTCTAAGATTCAAAAACGAACTCTAAGATTCAAAACACCGAACTCTAAGATTCAAAATATCGAACTCTAAGATTCAAAACACCGAACTCTAAGATTCAAAACATCGAACTCTAAGATTCAAAACACCGAACTCTAAGATTCAAAGCATCGAACTCTAAGATTCAAAACATCGAACTCTAAGATTCAAAACACCGAACTCTAAGATTCAAAACATCGAACTCTAAGATTCAAAACACCGAACTCTAAGATTCAAAATATCGAACACTAAGATTCAAAACACTGAACTCTAAAATTCAAAACACCGAACTCTAAGATTCAAAACACTGAACTCTAAGATTCAAAATATCGAACTCTAAGATTCAAAACACTGAGCTCTAAGATTCAAAACATCGAACTCTAAAATTCAAAACACTGAGCTCTAAGATTCAAAACATCGAACTCTAAAATTCAAAACACCGAACTCTAAGATTCAAAACACTGAGCTCTAAGATTCAAAACATCGAACTCTAAGATTCAAAACACTGAGCTCTAAGATTCAAAACATCGAACTCTAAAATTCAAAACACCGAACTCTAAGATTCAAAACACTGAACTCTAAGATTCAAAACATCGAACTCTAAAATTCAAAACATCGAACTCTAAGATTCAAAACATCGAACTCTAAAATTCAAAACATCGAACTCTAAGATTCAAAACATCGAACTCTAATATTCAAATGCTTCAAAAACAGAACCATCCTTTATTTTTTATAAAGTAAGCAAAAAGTTCTTGCTGTTTTTTTTAATATCGTGTGGGAAAGCGGTAGAGCATTTCTCGTGACCAATGCAGATGCGTTGTGCACACACACACGTCAATCATAGCTCGAGCAGCGACGAGGAAACATGGCGGTGTCGATGCAGCTCGTTTGGGATTGTCTGCTTTACGACTAAGGTGGGCTTCTTCGCTTGGCGAAAAGTGAGTCTCGTATGACACTCCCAAGCGTGCCAGGCATTGATTGTCACCACGGGACCCGGTGTCTCACAGCACAAGACCACCTCTACACCCACGTATCTGGTGGACTGGTCGACAAGTGGTGCACTGTGAGCTGCTAACAACGGGCCAAAGTTGGAACGTATGCAACAGGAATGAAGCAGAACGGGCCAGCATTGGTTAATCGCGGGTGGCCAGGGATACCATACGACGACTTGGTTGCCATTCACCTTACTCTCCCGGTCTCGCGCCGACAGTTGCCACCTCTTCCATTCCCTGGACAGCCGTCATCGTGGGAAATCCTTCGCAAATTAGGCGGACTTGCGTAGGCACTCACAGACTTCTTTGCGTCCCTGAGACCTCTTTTTTACTGCCAAAGCATTGCGCAGCTGGAAGCACGTTGGCAAATGTTTCTGGATGCCGATAAGGATTACTCTGAGGCAGAAACGTCGTTCAAATTTACTATATAACTTTTTTTAATAATTAAAAAAACAGCAAAGACTTTTTTGGTTACCTTGTATTTTATAACGTTGGTGTAACCCAGAGAGGGTTACTGAATGAGGAATAACCAAAACGGAGGTTGGAAATAAAATGGTAATCTCTATAACATCAACAAAATACAATACTCGCCAGCGGCGTGACGTAGGTAAACCACTGCTAGTTGTGGACTACATAGACACCACATTACCTCCACTTACAATAGTGTCCAACGTATTTATGAGGATTGGAACATACCCATTAGTGTTCATTGCAACGATATATAACAAATGGAATATATAGTTTTGATGATAGGAGACGTAAGGTCGGAGAACGTTAAAGGAAATTGTTTAATAATGATGCAATGGATTTATATGCAAAAAAGATTTTGCGGTAAATGTTTGAAATATGATCCGAAAATAATTATTAATGCTGTCACCAGAGTCAATGTTTACTAAGCCTGGCTTAGTAACACACAGTGGCACATGTGCGAGCCACACGTTTAGGCTTAAAATCATAGAAGCCCTAACGGACTGCGAAACATACCGATTAATCTTGTTGGACAACGAGGCGCAAAGACTTGTTTGTGTCACAAAATTTCCGGCATTTCATTGGTCAATTTTCCGGCATTTCATTGGTCAATTTTCCGGCATTTCATTGGTCAATATTTCATTGTGGTTCTTATTCCTTGTCTTTTTATTCTTCTTTGTTCTTTTTTTTACCTTCATTGCTGTGTTCTTTTCCTTTTCCTTTTTCTTTCATACTCCCACACCCAACACCAAATCTATTATTCGTCCGTGCATAATACTGCTGCCATATCTGGTCTTGTGCCCCTGCTATTCATCTCGAGGTTCTTGACAAAATCCAAAGAATGATCTGCAATATAATTGAGCCTGACTTGGGAATTGTCTACCGAGGCTGTGACGTTTCGAAGCTGCTGTCTAACTCTCTGCCTTTGGACAGAGAGGAACCCGGACGAAGCTTTGCCGTAGGGCAAAGTTTCGTCCGGGGAAGTAGACAGATCCCGAACCCGTTTATGCGGGTTCTAAGGGAATATTTTTGGCCGAGCCTACGGGCTCGGAGAACCCACGCTAAACTAGGCCTTGTGCCACATACATCCCTCGTGGAGGAGAGACTGTTAAATATTAACAGATCCTGATTAGGCATCTCGACTTCAGTCACTTTCTCATCAATGTGACGTGGCTTCCCTCTGTCTTTTCTACAAATAATTTCATGGCAACTGCTCTGAAAAGCTTTATTCCCTGATGTCCCGACTACGCGAATTTAAGCGTGCTACTAGATTAGCGTCTAGGTCCCACCCTTTTACTGTTGAAATCGCTAAATGCAACCGCCACTTCTAGTCCAGCTTTTTTTTTTTGCATTTCCTGCCTGATAAGTACCATCTTCAAAAATTTAAATGCAACGTTAATCGCCATATTTTATCTTCTTGACTCTCGTTCATCTTTTATTCACTCCCTACCATCCCCCTCACACACACCTACACCAAGTCTTCTGGGATATCTACATCCCCGATTTGAAAGATCTAACTTTAATATAATAATCTGTCAGTAGTTAAAAATCGACATTATTTTAATTTTACCTTTCTGTATTTTTTATTTATATAGCTGGCTTCTTATTCGCTTCCTCTTCCTTAACCCTCTTCCTCCTCCTCTTCTTCTTCTCCCCCTCACCTCTTCTTCTTATGCTCTTCTTTTTCTTCTCCGTCTCCTCCTCCTCTTCTTCTTCTGCTCCTCGTCTTCTTCTTCTTCTTCTTCTTCTCTTTTTTTGCTCTTCCTCCTCTTCTTTTTCTGCTCCTTTTTCTGCTCCTCTTCTTCTGCTCTTCCTCCTCCTCCTCCTTCTTCTTTTCTTTTTTTTTTGCTCCTCCTCCTCTTCTTTTTCTGCTCCTTTTTCTCCTCCTCCTCCTCTTCTTCTTCCCTTCCCCCTCCTCCTCTTTCTTCTTCTTCTTCTTCTTCTTCTTCTTCTTCTGTTCCTTCTCGTCCTCTTCTTCTGCTCCTACTACGTCTCTTCTTACTTTTCTCCTCCTCCTCCTCCTCTTCTTCTGCTCCTCGTCCTCCTCTTCTTCTTCTTCTCCGTCTCCTCCTCTTTTTTTGCTCTTCCTCTTCTTTTTCTGCTCCTTTTACTGCTCCTCCTCCTCCTCCTCTTCTTCTCCCCCTCACCTCTTCTTCTTATGCTCTTCTTTTTCTTCTCCGTCTCCTCCTCCTCTTCTTCTTCTGCTCCTCGTCCTCCTCTTCTTCTTCTTCTCTTTTTTTGCTCTTCCTCCTCTTCTTTTTCTGCTCCTTTTTCTACTCCTCTTCTTCTGCTCTTCCTCCACCACCACCTCTTTCTTTTCTTTTTTTTTGCTCCTCCTCCTCTTCTTTTTCTGCTCCTTTTTCTGCTCCTCCTCCTCCTCTTCTTCTTCCCTTCCCCCTCCTCCTCTTTCTTCTTCTTCTTCTTCTTCTTTTGTTCCTTCTCGTCCTCTTCTTCTGCTCCTCCTCCTCCTCCTCCTCTTCTTCTGCTCCTCGTCCTCCTCTTCTTCTTCTTCTTCTCCGTCTCCTCCTCTTTTTTTGCTCTTCCTCCTCTTCTTTTTCTGCTCCTTTTTCTGCTCCTCCTCCTCCTCTTCTTCTTCCCTTCCTCCTCCTCCTTCTTTTTTTTTTTTTCTCCTCTTCTTTTTCTGCTCCTTTTTCTGCTCCTTTTTCTACTCCTCATCCTCCCCTTCCCGCTCCTCCTCCTCCTCCTCCTCTTTCTTCTTCTTCTTCTGTTCCTTCTCGTCCTCTTCTTCTTCTGCTCTTACTACGTCTCTTCTTACTTTTTCCTCCTCCTCCTTCCTCTTTCTTCTTCTCCCGGTTTACTTAGCTTTCTCCTTTTTCATTCGCTTTCATTCATAAATTTATCCATCTTTTTCTACCTACCACCCGCCATAAATTATCGTTTCTTTCTTTATCCCATCTTTTTTTTGAAGTTTAATTCTGTTTTTCTTTTACTACATTTTTCATTCTATTCTCTTCCACCTTTTCCGCTTCACTTTTTTCGCTTCCGCTTTTAGTTTTTTTTTCTTTCTTTTTAATCTCCTTCATTTCCTAGTTAAAGCTTCTTCTTTTTTTATTTTAATCATTTCATCCGGAGAAAGGCGATAAAGCCGCTAAGACACAAGGAGTTACTGAGAGTGAAAGAAATTGAGGAAAACGTTACTGAGAACAAAGGACAATAAAAAGAGCAGGATTCAAGGAAACAGAAGATGACAGAGATGGCAGTTTAAAGTTTTGAAGATCGTAGTTGACAGAAAAGCTGGAAAAGTGTTTCACATGTTAAAGAAATAACTGTTATCATAGAACTTATGGTTGCATCTAACCATTTTAACATTAAAATGATGAGACTTAGCTGCCAGGGTAATTTCATAAAACCAACCTAAGAGTTTCATTTTCTTTCATCGCCTGTTTCATTCTAAAGTTAATTCTTATTTTTCTTTTTCATTCATTTTCTTTCATTTTCATTTTAATATTACTTAAATTTCACGTTTCATTTTCATGTTAAGTCTTTTTTCGTATTTTTTTCCCTATTTTAACACAACTTTTTAATCATTTTTTTTTACCGCTCTCATTCTAAGTTGAATTCTTTTTCAGCTGTCTGTATTTCAGTTCAGTTCCAACTCTCTAGCTGAATTGTTCTTTTTTCTTTTTCACTTCTTTAATTCACAGTTCTCTCTTTTTTTTTTTTTTTCGATTTCTTCATTTTTCATTCAAATACATTTTCTTTCTCGCCGCTTTTCATTCACACTTTAATTGTTATTTCATTTTTTTTTTTTACAACTCTTTCATTCTTTTTTTAATTCTCTTTCTTTTCCTGTTTGTACCTTTTTCATTCTCATTTAAATTCTTCTTTTCTGCCTATTTCATTCTACGTTTAATCGTTGTTTATTTTTCGCTTCTCTCGTTCCCAGTAACATTTCATTTTTTTTTTTTTCTTTTCCACTCTTTCATTTCTAGTTTAACTCTTCTTTTAATTTTTGCATTCTTTTCAATCCTAAAATGTCTTTCTTTTTTTCACTTCTTTCATTCTCCATTTTGGTTTTTCTTTTTCACCTTTTACATCATCTACATTCTTTTTTTTTTTTTGTGAATTATCTCACTCTTCTTCTTCTTCTTCTTCTTCTTCTTCTTCTTCTTCTTCTTCTTCTTCTTCCCACCATTTTAAAGAGGTGAAAATTATACACTATTCACTGATAACTATTCATAGACCCATTCTGCCCACTTATCTCTCTTCCTCCATCTATGAAGCCACATCGCCGCAATCAGCTCCATCGCCATTTGCTCCGCCGCCATGTTCTTATGAGAAGCCGTCCATAAGAGTGACGTCACAGTTTTTCGCTATCAGCTGGGGAATTAGCCAACCAGCAGTAAAAAATGTAGATTGTGGGACGCTATCTTTGAAATGTTGTAGACCCTTGACACTAAGACTTGACCTCAGATAGTTCAATACGTACAGATTTCCAATGGAAGGGCAAACATAATCATTATAGTCCCGCATCTTAGCCCTTATATAAAAATAGGCTATCTGGATGTCCAACATAGCCTGTGCCAAAATTACATGGAGTAGAATTATCAACACACACGCGCGCACAAACACGCACACACACACACATATATATATATATATATATATATATATGTGTCTATATTTCTGAGATGAGGTATTATGTACACTATTTATATTATTCGGACTATTGTCCCCATCTTTGTTGCAATATTTATCACAACATTTCGGCCGTTGTACGCTCCGGCCTTCTTCAGATGCTCCTCAAGGACACATGGCACAGTGGATAAAAGCGTTCGTTAGATCCGGTGACAGAACCCAAAGAGTGTGAGTTCGATACCTGGTTAAGGCAGTGTAGAACTTGGAGGAGGGAAATTAACAGGAGATAACTGACATCCATTAGACATGGCATGTGGAACTAGAACAGTCTACCCCAGTGAGTGAAATAAAGGATTCAGTTCGACATTCCAACTACCTGAAGAAGGCCGGAGCGTTCTGATAAATATGGCAACAAAGATGAGGACAATAGTCCGAATAATATAAATAGTATATATATATATATATATATATATATATATATATATATATATATATGCAGTGTTACATTAGAACATGCACATAACCACTACACACTACAAAACTGTACATCTTGTTTCAACGTTAAAATTTTTTAACGTTTCTTCAGGTGGGAAATCCCGATGCTACTAAAATATTTTATTCTGAAATTCTGTTAACAAAGCACATCTTCCACTTCTGTCATTGGAAAGTTTCCCATAAAAGGTAAAAAAAGAATTTACATTTGTAAAAAGAAAGGAAGCCACGTGATTAGTAAAGAGAGAGAGAGAGAGAGAGAGAGAGAGAGAGAAGAGGAATAAGAGGGAAAAAGCTAAGAAAAAGGAAATAAAGTTTAAGAAGAAAATGAGAGAGAGATGAGATAAACTAAGAAGTCCCACATCGAATTCACCCCATGCAAGGCAATAAAGCCACTAAGACACAATGGGTTACTGGGTGCATAAGAATTAGAAACTGAAACATTACTAATAAGCGAGAACGAAAAGAGTGATCAGGAGGACAGTAGATAGCGATTGACATTGCATTTCTGCAGATTCAAGTGGGATGGAAAGCATGGATCGGGAAGAGAGGTCAAAACAAACCAGAATTGCGAGAAAAGAAACTGTTATTAGGTTGGTGCAAAAATAATGACGTAATAATGTCGTTTTTTGACGTTAAAAAATACGTCAAAAAACGACATTATTACGTCATTATTTTTGCACCAACCTAATAGCATAGAATTTACGGTTACATCCAGCCAGATTAAATGTAAATTGATGAGATCTCGACGCCAGTACGGTACTTGCATTCCAAAAAAAAAATTGGGTACCATAGCGAAGAGTTCATCCGAACAATTACCATAAAAGTATTTATGGAAAAGGCATGAGGAGGCAAACTTACGGCGGTAGGAAAGTGAGTGAAACCGAGAAGCCAGATCAGGAGCAATAATATTGCTGATACTTTTTTGGAATTTACCAAGGGGCTCAGTGTATATAGCAGGAGCTCCGGACCATTAGCGGCAGTAACATTCTAAGTATGGACGAATGGTAGGCATATGGATATATAGGATAGATTTTGGAGAGAAAAATTGGTCCGCACGACACAGAGAACCAATTTTCTTAGCAGCTTATATATATAGTGTGTGTGTTTGTGTGTCTCTCTCTTCCTCTCTCTCTCTCTCTCTCTCTCTCTATATATATATATATATATATATATATATATATATATAATACAAAAATATATATAATACAAATATAAAGTTCGTCACTTGACTGATTAGTGTCACCTTCAACATTCCGACTATAAAGTTTCGTAGACTTACTCTCTAGCAATCGCTCCTCCGTCCAATTGATTATATATATATATATATATATATATATATATATATATATATATATATATATAATTATTTTATAAAAAATTTATAACATAAGTATGTTATAAAATCACTACAAAAATAGCCATTTTGTTTCAACACACTCTGTGTCTTATCAAGTGATGGTGTTGAAAAGAAAATAAATATATATATATATAATATTATAAATTAATTGACATTTTAAATCAATTAATTTATAATATTAATGCTCTGTAAATTTACATTGAGCACTATTTTGTAAAAAAAAATATCTATAAGAACCCCGGATTATATATCTTACTGTTCTTTATATATATATATATATATATATATATATATATATATATATATATAGTATGTGTTTTGGATCTTCTCTCTCTCTTTCTCTCTCTCTCTCTCTATATATATATATACATATAATATATATATATATATATATATTGATACATACATATATATATATATATATATATACATATATATATATATATATATATATATATATATATATATATATATATTATAAATTAATTGACATTTTAAATCAATTAATTTATTATATTAATGCTCTGTAAATTTACATTGAGCACTATTTTGTAAAAATAAAAATATCTATAAGAACCCCGGATAAATATCTTGCTGTTCTTTCTTTGTATATATATATATATATATATATATATATATATATATATATATAGTTTGTCTCTCTCTCTCTCTCTCTCTCTCTCTCTCTCTCTCTCTCTATATATATATATATATATATATATATATTGATACATACACATATATATACACACTGATATATATATATATATATATATATATATATATATATATATATATATATATATATATATATATATATATATATGTATGTATGTATATATGTATGTATGTATCAGTGGCGACGCCAGGTTTAGCCTGAGTGAGTCAACATTCATGTATATCTATTTCAAAGCAACACCAAAAAAAGACTTACGGCAACATCTGGACATTTGAACTATAAAATGATGAGAGTATGCCACCAACCTACCACTGTGCATGATTTTGGGGAGTTTAGGTACCAGTGTTGCTTTAGTTTATTCTATTTCTATTTATTTATTTTTTTTAATAATTTCACCCAAGTAAGGCAATAAAGCCACTAATACGCAAGGGACTACAGAACATGAGAAAATGAAATCGTCGTTAAGAAAAGAGAGCAATAAAAGCACAGAGATTATGAAGACAGAAGATAACTAGTGACATTGCGTTTAAATTTTTGACGATCAAACTTGACTAGAAAATAATAAGCCACAAGAGCCAAGAAGTGCGGGAGAAGGAACCGTTAGCATAGAACTTACGGTTACATCTAGCCATTTCAGTTGTAAAATGATGAGACTTTCCCGCCAATCTAGTATTGCGCATAAATTCATAAAGTCTAGGTACCATAGAGGAAAGTGATATTTATTTTGTATAAAATACAGAGCCAAAAGGGATCTTAAAATTAAACTTAGCTAACCACAATTATTGACCCAAACATACCACAGTATTCCTTACACCAAAACAACACATTCTTATTTACCATTCTTCCTACAGACACCATAATACCTCGAGACTCTATGAAATTCTAACTCGTTCCCATAAGTACAATTTGTCTTTGGAAGCGGGGTTAAAAATAACAATATTTCAAAATGAAACGGCAGTGAATATTTACAATGATTACAATTTATATACAAAAAACTGAACAAAATAGTGTTGGTAATAAAAACACCACAATCTTTAATTGTAGCAGAAGCATCAGTTAACTGGACGAAATTTATGCGGGACTTAAAAAATTCAAGCAACCATAGAGGAAAGTTAATCAGAAGTTACCATAAAAGTATTTATACAAAAAAGCAAAGGCAAGATACATTACAGCGTTCGGAAAGTAACTGAAGCCGAGATGCCAGGTCAGAATTACTAACATTGCAGACTCTTCTTTATATTTTATCGAGAATCTCTAAATCTAAAGTTATTGATGTTGCCGGTATACAGACATTAAATTACCCAATGTCTCACCCAAGTCGTGGACTTTCCCACTCGTTTCCTTAGCCAAACAGAGCAACATGCTTCCTTATTGGATCTATTTCTTACCCCCTCTTCTCGCTATTAACAAGATTCACAATACTGCCCTCTTGGTAACTCAGACCACTCTGTGGTAGATATTAATATCTCCGTCCAGCATCCGTTAAACAGGATCCCCACCATAAGAAATCTTTTCGGTACCGGCATGCTGATTGAAAATCATTTTTTTCTTGACTGACATCTTCAACCTCCTAAATGAAAATTGCGCTATTGAGGTCAAAGCCGGCATGGACGCTTTCATCTCTTCACGGAAATACCAGGTGAAACCGTAATCCTTTACCTGGATCACGTCAGCATGCTCGGCCGCCATGGCACACAGGGACCACTATTTCCGGTCATACCAGCGGGACAGCTCTCGTCATAAGAGGAGGTTATTTGCTACTGCACGTAACAAATGTTGCCAATTCCCTGTTTGCTGAGAAATTGAGGCACCGCATAGCGTCTGAATATTTTGGCTCTCGTGACTACTGGCGTCTCTGTAATAGGGTACTAAATAAGAACAAGGTCTCTATTCCCCACTCTTCAATCAATTTGAGGTGTTATCATCCTTTGCTGATGAAGCTGAATGCTTTGCTCATAAATTCTCCTCAAAGTCTACTCTTGACTCATCTGGAGTATCCCTGCTGATCTTCCGACTTAGAACTGATTCTCTGTTGCGTGATATGCATATAATGACTTCCATGATGTCTCCTATATATCTCTAACCTGGATCTCCACAAAACATGTGGACATGATGTTATCGCTGTAATAGTTATTAAGAAGTGTGCTTCCGAAATAGATTCTGTTCTCTCTAAATTGTATAATAAATACCTCCCTGCTTCCTGTTTTCCTGTCTGCTGGAAGTCATCATCTTTTGTTCCAGTTTTAAGAACTCAGGTGAACCGTCCGACCCATCTAACTATTGGCCTATTAGCCTTCTGCATCTTTCCGGCTATACCGGTGTGACATCTCTCGCAATAACTGGTGCCTATTTTCTATTGCTCGTAACAAATGTAAGCGAGTCCCTGTTTGGCGAGAGACTCTAACAACTTTGGCTCTCGTGATTACGTTTAGCTCTTTAATAGAGTACTAAATAATTACAAGGTCTGTATTCCCCACCCTCTTCAATCGATTTGAAGTGTTACCTTCCCCTGCTAATAAAGCTGAATGCTTTGCTCGTAAATATTCCTAGAAGTCTACTCTTGACTCACCTGGAGTATCCCTGCCTAACTTCACACTTAGAACTGAATCTCTGTTGAGTGATATGCATATAACCCCTTTCATGGTTTCTACTATCATCTCTAACCTTGATCCCCACAAAGCACGTGGACCTGATAGTATCCATGTAATATTCATTAAGAAGTGTGCTCCCGAACTGGCTCCTGTTCTCTCTAAATTGTATAATAAATGCCTCGTTGCCTCTTGCTTTCCTGTCTGCTGGAAGTCATCGTCTGTTGTTCCAATTAAGAACTCTGGTGAAACGTCCGACCCAACCAACTATTGGCCTATTAGCATTCTGATTCTTTTTGTGAAACTCGTAGAGGCCCTAATCGACGCTGAACTGGTCCATCGTCTCTCATAACAGGCCCTTTTCACAGACAAGCAGTACGGTTTTCGTTTCTCCAGATCAACTGCTGATGCCCTAACGATAATTGCGGAAAGAGTGTATCATGCTCTAGATAAAAACGGTGAAGCCCGGGCTTTAGCATTGAACAGGGTCATGCATTCAGGTCTTCTCTACAAGCTGAAAAGCTACAGTATCTCCGGGCATGTTTTTGAGTTGATCCACTCGTTCCTATCAAATCGTGAAATGAAAGTTGTCCTGAACGTCTAGATCCTTTCCTACTAACGCGGCTGTCCCCCAGGGTTCTATCCTTGGCCCTACGCTGTTTTTAATCCTCATTAACGAGCTTCCCGATGACATCAGCTCTCAACTTGGCATCTACGTCGACGACGCTACCATTTACTCCTGCTACGATAGTAAGGCTGATCAGTCAGACAAGGTCAAAATGGCTGCCGATGTCTAAAACGACCTTAGAACCGAGGTTAAACGGGGCAAAAGATGGCTAGTCAATTTTTTTTCCCCTCCAAAACTAAACTTCTCTCCATTAATCATCTGAGAGACCCCTCTGCTTTCCATCAATATGGCTGATGCTATCCTCATAGAAGGTGACACATAGCGCCTTCTCGGGCTAATGTTCTCAGCTGACATGAGCTGGATAGACTACATTGAATCAATTGCTATATCAGCCGATAAGAAAGTCGTTTTACTGTGTAGTGCTAGACAATCTTTCTCTCTGGAATCTATCTTACATATCTATAAGTCTACCATTCGTCTATGCTTAAAATATTGTTGCCATATGTAGTCCGGGCCCTCTACTATTTTTCTGGATCTCCTTGATAAGATCCCAAGAAGAATCAGCAATATTATTAGTCAGTCCTGATCTGGCGACTCGGGTTCGGTCACTTTCCCACCGTCGTAAGGTTGTCTCTCTGAGCCCTTTTTTTTTTTTTTTAAATAAATACTTATGTTGTGGAGTTATTTCGCAGTGGAGGCTTGTATTTGTACTAAATCGGTCCTAAAATAGGTTCGACGTACAAAACGTTTGGAACTTGATATAATAGGTATTACGCAGAGTAATCTTGTTGTGATCGCTGACTACTTTCGTATTCGACTAACTGTCGACTACTGTCGTCCGACATCGACTCGTATTTAATCACCCCCCACGAGGACCTCATGTGGCACAGGGCCGGTTTAACGTGGGATCTCCGAGCCCGTGGGCTCGGCCAAAAAATATGCCCTTTTAACCCGTATAAACGGGTTCAGGGTCGGTTTACCTCCCCGAACGAGACTCCACCCTTCGACGTAGCCTCCTTCGGGTTCCTCCCCGCCCGAAGGCCAAGAGTTCGACCGTTCAGCCGGTCGTCCGACATCGACTGACCCTCGTTTCTCTTACTGTTCCTACTTATATTAGGTGGGAGAGTCTATTAACTATAGAATAGGTGTGTTTCACCATAACTACTTACATCTTAATTGTTCGGATGAGCTTTTCGTTATAGTACCTAGACTGTATGAATTTAAGCGCAGTACTAGACTGATTAGGATATCTCATCAATTTACAGTTGAGCTAGCTAGATGTTGTTTTAACTTCTATGATGACAGTTTCTTATTCCGCACTTCTCGCTTGTGGAACTCCCATCGGGCTCCATGCTTTTCAACCAAGTTAAATCTGCAATAATTTAAATTCAATATCAATCGCTTTCTACTGTCCTCCTGATTGCTTTTTACTCTTTTTGTCTGTTGTGTTTTACGACATATCAAACTAAAAGGGTTATTTAATGCCGACAAACTTTTTATTGCTGGTAATATTTTGTTTTGTCAAAAATCTATTTCTGGTAATGATTTTTTTCCTTCAAAAATGTATTGCTGGTAATATTTTTTTCCTCGAAAATGTATTGCTGGAAATGTTTTGTTTTTTTTTCAAAAATGTATTGCTGGTAATATTTTTTCGTTTTCAAAAATGTATTGCTGGTAATAGTTTTTTTTCTTTATTGCTGATAATATTTTTTTCTTTTTTACAAAGTATTCCTGGTATTAAAACCCATTTTTACCCCAGTTTCGGAGTTAACTATTTGCCCATAGCTGTGACCCTAACAGGTGCTACCACCCCGGGTCAGGATGGACCTGGCAACACCAGCAATTAAGAGGTGGTCCCACGCTCCTCAAAACCTCCTGATCAGAGGCCTTGCTGCTGGATGTAGTTTAACGTCTTACCCAGGACGCGGATGTAGTTTATCGTCATACCCAGGACAGTTTTCTCTTTTTCTCCTCATGTTTCTGTTCCTAATTCCTCCACACCCTGTAACCTCTTGCGGACTAGTGGCTGGACTGCCTTTGCTTGGGGTAATACTGATTAAAAGAAATATACATAGCTAGTGGTTTACGACCAGTATATATTCTGGATTATTGCTGTCTCTTTCCCACCGGCCACATTTTCATTGAGATGATCACAGTTTTATTGGTAGAAAGAAATAATGTCGGATTTTAAAAAAAATACAGTCAATTGCTAAAAAAAATTCCTTTGTTTACGTTTCTGTTACGGAAATAAAGCTAGCAGTTCCAGACTTCGAAAGGTCACAACCCGAGTGGTGCATTTTTTAAGTGGGTAATTGAGACTTTAGTTATCATAATGGCTTCAAGCTGTCTTAATTAGCAACGGCACACCTCGGCTAGAGAATTGCCTTACCCGGCGGAAGTTTCGATCCTATCGGGAAGCATTTTTCACTTTAGTAAGACTTCTCGGTTTCTCGGCCCGGTGACTTTAATTTCACTGTTTACGATAATAACACCGATACCAGATACACGTGTATCCACTAAAAATAATGTAGACATTAGTTAAAAAAAATATTATTAGATTAAAAAGAATCCATCAGATGCTTAAAAAGGGGAAAAGTTGTGAGAAGAAATATAACAAATGCTGGTTACATCGAAACGTTAAAGATAAAGAAACGCTCAGCATTAAATTTCAGTTATGACGTCTTAAATTAAGCTCCTATCATTCAGCTTTTTATGACTTGTATGATTATTATTATTATTATTGTATATTTTTATTATCCTTCTTTGTGTTAGTTCTGATTTTGGGAGAAAAAAAACAAAGACACGATTCTGGAAAGTAAATGTATTATTCAGAACTTTCAATATATTTTTACCTTAATAATTGTTTCTCTTTTCGTCAGAAGCGCATTCTTTAAGTTGGAATTTGTGGAAAAACCTATTACGATTTCATCCGTAAAATTGTTATTTGTCGGAAGAAGCTCCTGCGAACGAAACGGGTCACTGCTCACTTTTTGCATCTTCTCAATCATGAGTTGCTGTGTTGAGGTACGACGATGACCTTTTGAACATATATATATATATATATATATATATATATATATATATATATATATATATATATAATGAGAAACCCGGATATAAGAGAGATTTTCTCTGGTCCCAAATTAGCCTGTGTTAATGTATATAAATTAGACCAAACCCGGATATAAGAGAAACCCGGATATAAGAGACTTCTCCGGTCGCGACAACTCTCTTATATCCGGGTTACACTGTATATATATATATATATAAATTATAATTTTTGCCGTGCCTTTAAAACCCAGTAAATTTAAAAATAAGTTACTTCAAAATTTGCTTGAGGATGAAATGGAACTCATGTCTTTAATTTAATTACAAAATTAAATTCGAAGCTTTTAGCTTCCATTTTTGAAACATGGTTAGAACTGTGTAGCGAAAAATAAAAATATTTTAAATCAGTTTATTTACTATATATATATATATATATATTATTGGAATTAAGATAGCTTTAGTAAATCACCATTTTCGTCTACAAATTTCGGAGGACTCATATTTTCTATAAAAATCTCTCGGACATTCAGGCCGGTAAATGTTGTTAATACTGTTTATTATAAACAGAGCATTTACTTAAATATTTGTATGTATAAAAAGAATGTATAAACATAAAGAATGTATTTATATATATTATATATATATATATATATATATATATATATATATATATATAATTATTTATTTAAAAATACGATTCCAACGGTACTTTTGTATCGAGCACTATTTTTTAAAATAATAAAAAAAAAATACTAAAGAACTTTGGATTATTTACCTAACGAGTTCTTTCCTATTTTCTATATATTTTACACACACACACACACACACACACATATATATATATATATATATATATATATATATATATATATATATATATATATATATCCTTCCTGAATCATGTGTGTTGTCCTTTTCTCCGATAACATAACAAGCTGTTTTCTCACTGATGGACTAAAATAAGTGACAGTGAAATGAGTATGTGATAAAACATTTGGACAAACCACTCACCCATTACTAACTTTTTCGGGGCCCTGACATTCTCAGAAAAGCTGTAATCTCCACTGTCAAGTTTGACAGTAACAAATCCTTATACAACGACGAAAATGGAGTTCATCGACCTAATTTTATGTGTCCCCAAAACGCCAACAGATGGCAATCAAAACTCACACATTTTTCTTCCTAGATTTTCTAATATTGTCATCTGGTGGTTCGCTAGGGTGTTTTTTTTTTCTATTTTTTTTTTTTTTATTGGGTTGATAAAAAAGAAGAAATCTAAAGCCGGAATGGTGACGTGCTGATTTCGAGTTTTTCGTTACTATTTGCATTCTGTGGAGTTTTTGTTATTTTGTTCCTGTGTTCTTGTTTGTTTTGTTTTTTTCTTTCTCTCTTTATATTTTATTTCCTCTTTACTCATTAATTCAGTTAATTTTTTACATCTTCTATTTCCGGGTTGAGGAGCGGTATTAGAAATGTCAGCTTTCCATAGCCAGTGTTAATTCTGGATCAAGAATAAAAAAAAATGCCTTCTCCATTGATTTAGTTAAAGGAACTTGCGTGAATGAAAAATCCTTACATATATATATATATATATATATATATATATATATATATATATATATATATATGAATATGAAAAAAGACAGACCACGTTAAGATTCCATGTAATTGCTATTTCACCATAACCCCTTTAACAGGGTTCTGGTTCATCGACTTACTTCCAAAAGCTGAAATGAAAAATGAAAAGAAATTTGGAAGTTTGAAATTATTCAAACATATATGTCGAATTTTTACATTGAGCTCTCTGGATATCATCCTCCTCGGGTCTACCCATACGGATTACCTAAGTTTGCATAAATAAATATATATATATATATATATATATATATATATATATATATATATATATATATATATATATATGTAAAAGAAAAAAAGAATATAAATTGAAATGTTCATAACATTAATTTAAAAAGGGCTTAATACAGGAGTAGAGCAATAGATATTTATTATAAACTGTTACACTGGAACCTGCAAGTTAACACGACAAAAATGCATATTTGTTTCGACGTCTACCATCAGGTCAGGGTTAACGACGTCTCATCTTTTACCTGATGAGACGTCTTTAGATGTCGAAACAAATATGCATTTTTTGTACGCTAACTTGCATGTTCTAATAAGCATATTTAAAAATGTATATATATATATATATATATATATATATATATATATATATATATATATGTGTGTGTGTGTGTGTGGAAAAAGGAATAAAAGAGACAAGAGAAAAAAAAAACTATTCTTAGCCGACGGGTTTCATCCTCTGACGGACATTATCAAGGCAATCATATGAATAGTTTTTCCTCTTGTTTCTATTCACACACACACACATATATATATATATATATATATATATATATATATATATATATATATATAGAGAGAGAGAGAGAGAGAGAGAAGATGAAGAAATCTAAAAGATGTGCTATATTTATGGGATAAAGTGCTCAAAATCAGAGATAAAGTGTGTAAATATAAAAGTGAACATAGAATTCAACACTTAGACGCGACAGTCTGTTTCATGCTAGATGCAATCAGGCCACCTGATCAATCATATATATATATATATATATATATATATATATATTTATATATATATATATATATATATATATATATATATATATATATATATATATATATATATATATATATATATATATATATATATATATATATATATATATATAACCTACATTGCAAACGTTCTTATTAATAATTCTATCTATAAGCAAGAGTGCCTAAATGAAAAGATTTGAAATTAGCAACAAACTTTAAATACTCCTATCCCCCCTTCTTTCTTTCTTTCTTTCTTTCTCACTGAAACCAAGTAGCGTCTCTGATATCTTAGTTCTGTGTTTTTCCGCGACCAAGACGGTATAGATTTTGCCATTAAATAAATCATAGAGCTTGATATACCGCTAAAAAAAAATAAATGAAAAAAATAACCTACTAACTAAACAGCTTCTCTGATATGTCTTTTTCGCATTTCCTCGCACTTAAAACGGAATAATCCATTATTTATGAGATAATGGCAGGGTGTAACGGTCGCGCGAACTATATAAGAAAGGGCGTGGCAAGTTTATGACAGAGATACTATGTTATAAACATCAACATGAGCTTTCACAAAGTATTATCTTGAAAAAGATCGCGTTAACCTGGGGTCAGGCAATTTTCTCTCTGCAGTAGACACATGTGTTAAATGAAAGCTACGCTTATAAAATCGCTAACCATATTTATTGATAAATAAAAGTTTGTTAAAAGAACTAAAACCGACTGAAATTATAAAAAACTTCATTTTTCTAGAGTAAACGCAACTGCCTTCTTGCTATTTTGGAAATTAAAACCAGGTTTTTTCTCGTCGGCGTTCATTCTACACATCTACAAATATATCATTCGTCCATGCATTGAGTACTGTTGCCATATATGGTCTGGTAGCCTTGCTGTACATCTCGAGGTCCTCGACAAAATGTAAAGAATGGTCTGCAATGTAGTCGGTCCTGACTTGACAATCACGACTCCAGTCACTTTCTCACAGACGTGTCGTGGCTTCCCTCTACAAATATTTTCATAAAAACTGATCTGACAAGATATTTTCCCTTGTGCTCCGACTGCATGAATTTAAGCGTGCTACTAGATTGGCATTTCGGTCCCACCCTTTCACTGTTGAAACGGTTAAATGTAACCGCCTCTTCTACTCCCACAGCTTATTCTCTCGTACTTCTCGACAGTGGATCCCCTTCCGCTTACTTGCTTCCCTGATAACTACAATCCTGAAATATTTAAATACAATGTCAATCGTCATCTTCTGATGCATTGATCTCACTTTTTTTTTTAATCCTTTCCTCAATCCAGTCTTTTATCTTATTTTCACTGTTTGTAACCCCCGCTGTGTACTAGGGGCACCCCCACCCGCACTTGCTTGGGGTGAAATGCTTAAAAATAAATAAAGAAAGAAAGAAAGAAATAAAATATTGTGTGGCGCTTTTCTAGGACTATAAAAGCACAGGGATAATCTTTCTCTTCATCTTAAGACATGTCCAGTTTTCCATCCTGGGTGGAGGTTTAGTCATCCGATCACGTGATGCATCTTTAGCACACACACACACACAGACACACACACACACACACATACTAACACTATAAATGTTTTTTGTTTTTTTTTTTATTTTACTCTTTAAACTGTGTACACACTAGCAGTATATTTTGTTATAAATAAAATAACCAAGGAAGTTAAGGAAAGCAATACAGAAATAAAAAAAAAGGAAGTTGAAAAAAGAGGACAGATTTTAATCATGTGGAACACATATTGTATCCTTGTGTGAACGCGTTGCTTAAAATGAGTTTGGTAAACCTGAACAAACGATTTTGTTAATCGTTAATCTTACTTATTATAAAATACAGATTGTGTGTGTGTGTGTGTGTGTGTGTGTGTGTGTGTGTGTGTGTACGTTTATATATTGGATCGGATTTCCTACATTTTTCAACCGATTTCAACAAAACTTAACAGGACTACGTAAAATTAGCTTGCGGTGGTTCTGACAGCGCCAAAAATTGGAAAAACACAATTGTTTTTGCACGAAATCAATTTGAAAACACGATAAAACACGATTCTGTCGGCAGAATGAAAGGGGGACAACTCATATCGAGTTATACTTATTATAAAACCCAGGTTGTTTCTCTGTGTGTGTGTGTGTGTGTGTTCCTTTATATATTGGATCGGATTTCCTACATTTTTCAACCGATTTCAACAAAACTTCACTTTTTTTTTTTGGCAGGTAGTGTTTTTTATTGTCTTGCACACTTTTTTCTTTATTTTTACATTCAGAATACTTTTAAAATTCCATTTACAAGACAATTGTTTATAATAAAATTTTATTCAATCGGTAGACTCATAACGATTGAAAACAATGTTTTTGTTTGAGTTTGGGTTTGACCAATTCGTAAAAAAATAAAAATAAAATAAAAATAAAACTAATTAAGACATGCGTGTCCGTCAACCTTAAACAATAATCTTTGTCAATTTTATTTTTCAGTCTTTATGATGGTTGATACTTGATCTAACTCTTACTGTTACATCCCCGGGCAACGCCGGGCTCTCCTGCTAGTTAATTATAAAAAATACATGAAAATATCTCCGTCTTGAAATTTATTCCTTTTCTCCTGTTATCACTACACATGATGAGAACCGCCATTTACTCGTGAACATTTTCGTTGCCACTGTTTTTAGCTGAACTAGAAATAGCGATCGTAAGAGACTTTAAAATAAACATTATATTAAGTGAGAAACATAAACTCAGAAGCTGGCACTAACTTTTATCTTGAAAAAGATCACGTTCACTTGGGGGTCAAACACTTCTTTCTCTCTCTCTCTCTCTCTCTCTCTCTCTCTCTCTCTCTCTCTCTCTCTCTCTCTCTCTCTGTGTGTAGTAGATACTTATTTTTAGCAATTGTGGACATTCGTACCCGCAAAAAACGGAGTGTCGAAAGGACTTCTTTTTTTTCCCATTGCCACCGCTATTATTTTAGCTACCTTCACATCATCGGCAATGCTTATTGTTTCAAAAAACAATCATTAGAATTAGAATAAAGCCAAAACATATGATGAAAGTGAATTTATACATTATTTTGTTCTTGAGAAGTGACAGCAAAAATGTTAAACCCTGTTTATTTTTTTTATTTTTTTTATTTATTAATTTGTTTATTTACAAGAATAATTTTATATTTTCAACATTCTAAAACAATTAGAAATAATGCAATACAATATTTATCATTTACAAATTTATAAAGAAATAAACCTGAGGAGCTTCGTTGGGGTAATGGATAGCGGCTCGGATTGATTAATCGGAGTGCCGAGTTCGAATTCCAGTTGGATCTATTACATTTACTTACGTGCTAATATCCTTGGGTATGAACTCTATTCTTCATCCTCAGCTGTGGGTAAATAGCAGGACAAACTGTGTTTTATAACCTTCAGTGATAACCGGTTTAGGAGAAGGAAATACTCTGAATTCAAAAAGCGGCCTGGAGAGAGCTGGGCTCTGTCAGGCTATCTTTCCTAAGAAACAAAACTTCTACTGCCGGTGGAGTATAGGTGGTGCTCTTACGGCCCTACGGGATAAAAAAAATAAATGTGAAAGCAATTTTTTTTATTCATAAATTTATAAATGTTTACGAAATTATTAAAATATGTGAATCAACTATAAGGAAACCCTTATTAATTACCATTTTATAAAGTTCGAATCAATTTGCAGTTGCTTGCTATTGCGCACATTTTTCCATTGACACCGCTTTTCTTTTAACTACCATCAGTGTTGTGAGACCGTAACATACCTACAACATGGACTCTTCCAGGACTATATAAAGTATGCGATATAACACTCTAAGAGAAGAGGAGGAAAGAGAGAGAGAGTATTCTAATAGCGTTGTATCAGCCGCGTACGACTACCAATATTGGGCACTAGCACATAGTAAGCTCCGCTTACACTTACACTATCTTTGTAACCTTTTTTGTTTAATATATCTTTCTTACCTCTAATCCGTGTTCCGTGATTTCCTTCCGTGGTTCCAACTTTGGGTCCACATCAGTGGCGACGAAGAATTCGAGAAAGGCATTCACGTCGAAAACTCAATACCTTACCAGTCCCACATCAGTGACGACAGAAAGATTCGAGAATTTCGTTCTCACCTTTTTGTTTAATATATCTTTCTTACCTCTAATCCGTGTTCCGTGCTTTCCTTCCGTGGTTCCAACTTTGGGTCCACATCAGTTTTCGAGAAAGGCATTTCGAAAACTCAATACCTTACCAGTCCCACATCAGTGACGACAGAAAGATTCGAAATTCGTTCTCACCTTTTTGTTTAATATATCTTTCTTACCTCTAATCCGTGTTCCGTGCTTTCCTTCCGTGGTTCCAACTTTGGGTCCACATCAGTGGCGACGAAGAATTCGAGAAAGGCATTCACGTCGAAAACTCAATACCTTACCAGTCCCACATCAGTGACGACAGAAAGATTCGAGAAATTCGTTCTCACCTTTTTGTTTAATATATCTTTCTTACCTCTAATCCGTGTTCCGTGCTTTCCTTCCGTGGTTCCAACTTTGGGTCCACATCAGTGGCGACGAAGAATTCGAGAAAGGCATTCACGTCGAAAACTCAATACCTTACCAGTTCCACATCAGTGACGACAGAAAGATTCGAGATTTTCGTTCTCACCTTTTGTTTAATATATCTTTCTTACCTCTAATCCGTGTTCCGTGTTTTCCTTCCGTGGTCCCAACTTTAGGTCCACATCAGTGGCGACGAAGAATTCGAGAAAGGCATTCACGTCGAAAACTCAATACCTTACCAGTCCCACATCAGTGACGACAGAAAGATTCGAGAATTTCGTTCTCACCTTTTTGTTTAATATATCTTTCTTACCTCTAATCCGTGTTTTCCTTCCGTGGTTCCAACTTTGGGTCCACATCAGTGGCGACGAAGAATTCGAGAAAGGCATTCACGTCGAAAACTCAATACCTTACCAGTTCATCAGTGACGACAGAAAGATTCGAGAATTTCGTTTCACCTTTTTGTTTAATATATCTTTCTTACCTCTAATCCGTGTTTTCCTTCCGTGGTTCCAACTTTTTCAGTGGCGACGAAGAATTCGAGAAAGGCATTCGTCGAAAACTCAAACTTTGGGTCCCACATCAGAGACGACAGAAAAGTTTCGAAAATTCGTCCTCACCTTTTTGTTTAATAAAACTTTTGTTCCGTCAACTTTGGGTCCAGTCAACTTTTGGCGTCATATTTGGACTTAGTCCTCAAAACGCAGTCATAGACTTAGACGCAGTAAGACGTAGTGCCAAAGGGACGATTTTTCCCACGACACCGCTTTTTTTAACTACCTTCACTTCTCGATAATGTTTATTGTTTTAAAAAGCGATAATTAGAATTGTAATAAACCCTAATTATCTCAAATTGAATTTATACATTTTCTTCCTTCCTAAATGTTGTAGATTCCGTGAATGGAATCCTGTCCAAATAAATAAACAACGCCAGTAATTGAGATATAAAAATAAATGTATTAAACGTAAGAATACAGACTTGAAGTGAAGATTAGTAGTCCAGGAATGCGGGTTAGTAAAAAGTATATGTACAAGTCTCTGTAAGTAAGACCGTAATCATCTCTCTATCTCTCTCTGGACTCTTGTATAACTCTCCGAGAACACCCTGTGTCTGTCTCCGTATATCTCAACCTGTCTCAACCGCAGGTATTGTCTTTGTCAGTATAAGTATACTTTGGACGAATCCATCTTATGTAAAAAGGGGAGAGCCCCACAAATTGACAACAGAAATAATAAACACTATTTAATAAATCGTTTATTTATACTATTTATTGATTATATTACTTATTGGAATGGTTGGCAAAACATTGGCTAATTGCCAATTGATTCGAACTTTATAAAATGGTAAATAATAAGGATTTACTTAGAGTTGGTTTTTACATTTTCATAATTTAATAAATGTTTATAAATTTATGAATAAAAAATTGTTTCCACATTCATTTTATTATGAATTGGTAAAAGATAAATATTGCATTGCATTAGTTTTAATATAATTGTATTAGTTTTTAGAATGATGAAAATATAAAGTTTATTTTTCATATTTTATTTTACGATACAGAGCAGATTTTAGGTAACGGGGGGTCCTGTTTTACAAAAAAGAAAATTGATGATTCAGATTCTCCAAGGAGTTCTGCTTTTAATTAATACAAACATTAAGTAGCACAAAATTTAATTTCTCGAAATTTTATAAAATTAAATAAGTGGGGGAAGGGACGGGTTAACAAATGTAAAAAAAAATGTTTTTACGACGATTTTCTAAAATTAAGGAACATTTATCAAATAATTACATTAATTTATGAATAATCCTGAAAATTTCATTAAAATCCTCTAATTATTTGTTTTTTTGCAATAATTTTCAAATCAATGTGTTTTTCACTGCCAAAAAGTAGCTAAAATTTCCTGTAATAATCTTGCTGCCGCTTCTCCGTGACAAGATTTTAAACCAAAATTTAGAAGGTTCTAAAAAGGATTAGAAATAGAATTTCATAATAATAATAAAAAACTATTTGGTCTTTCCTCTTAAGGATTTTTTTATTAAGATGGGGCATTTTTTTTCCTCAGGTTATCCTCAGTTATTAGCGAATCAGTGGAGGTACCTAAAATAAATAAGGATTAATATATTTTTTGGTAAATTCTCAAGAACAAAAAATGTGTATAAATTCACTTTCATCATATGTTTAGTTTTTTATTATACAGTGTAACCCGGATGTAAGAGAGTTGTCGGGACCGGAGAAGAAGTCTCTTATATCCGGGTTTCTCTTATATCCGGGTTTGGTCTATTTTGTTTAGGTAAAACAGGTTCTAATTTAGGACCAGAGAAAATCTCTCTTATATCCGGGTTTCTCTTATATCCGGGTCTCTTATATCCGGGTCTCTTATATCCGGGTTACACTGTAATTATAGTCATCGCTTTTTTAAAAACATTGCCGAGGAGTGAAGGTAGTTAAAATAATGGCGGTGTCAATGGAAAAACTATCCTTTTTGACACACCATTTACTTGTCGACACAAAAGTCTAAGTTTGCCGTTTTCCTTTAAAATAATTTTCTCTGCAGCACAATTAACTTCTTCCAGGAATCAAGAAATAACCATTTGGTTTTTATATCGAAAAAAAAAACAAAAAAAAACCTCCTACCTGCGTAACTATTCAAAATGGCACTTGTATGAAGGTACAGTGTAACCCGGATGTTAGAGACCCGGATATAAGAGAAATCCGGATATAAGAGAGATTTTCTCTGGTTCCAAATTAGAGCCAGTCAAACCCGGTTATAAGAGAAACCCGGATATAAGAGACTTCTTCTCCGGTCCCGACAACTCTCTTATATCCGGGTTACACTGTATTTAATATAAGAAAGCTGTCAATGAAAAAACCGTCCTTTTGACAGTCCGTTTTTTTTTCCGTCACGAAGGTCCAAGTTTGTTTTTTTTTTTTTTTTTTTTTTTTTTACAGAGAACTCACACAAGATTCAAATATTAATCTTGAAACACGAACTAGTAACTATAAATTCACATTCTCCACCCGAAGTTCACAAGATTTACATTCTTCTTCTACATTGACAAAAGCCCTACACACGAGGTGTTATTTTATTACACTTATTAATATTGTCATTTGGGTGGGGGGGGGAGATCAGACGACCACCCTGTTGGAACGATCTCACTCCGCACTATTGTGGAATAAGACAAGGCGTCCATTGAGTTTCTTTGAGGGCAGCCGTGGCGACAATGCGACCAGACAGGTGAGAACGTAGGTGATTTCGACGAATTTGTACTTCCTGCAGACATTTGCTTTTTTTTTTATTTTTTTATTTTTGTAATAAGATGCGGGCTTCCCATAAAATAAAGAAGGGAAAGACAAAAAAATTCAAAATGGATAGAAAATACCAACGTTTATGCCCAAACTCAAACGCAAATGAACATATATAGGTACACGTTTACCTGGGGCAGATACTTCGCTCTCTGAGAAAGAGAGAGATATGCATGATCAGACGTTTTATTAATAAACAAATGATTTTATAATCGTCGAAATGAAAGGCTTCAGAAATAAACATAAAAATTAAACAAAATATATATAAACTTGCAAGAGTACGTATATTTTATAAACATACACATCTGCACGCAAATACATATATATAGGCACCCCCGCACAAAAAGAGAGTGATACCTAAAGTTTAAAATGCATTTTAAAAATGAAAATCTTCCTTAAAGATTTTATTTTATTTTTAATTTCAAGCTAATAGATTAAATTTAATATTTCAACAAGTAAAATACTTTGCTTTATTTTAAACCGAAGTTAAATTGACTGATTTTTATTTTATTTTTTTTTTGTTTGTTACTATCAGCAAAATCGCTAAAATCGTCGATATGGATAAATCTGTCAACACAACATAATTCTCTTCATTAAAAATCATTAAAAAATAAAATATACTTTTCTGAAACGATATTTGAGACATATTAGCTTAGTTACCTCCAAACGTTCACGATACGTAAGGATTAAAATGAATTTTTAAAAATGAAAAATCATTTTTTGATAGATTCATTTTTTTTTAAATTTCAAGCTAATAGATTAAATTTAATATTTCAACAAGTAAAATACTTTGCTGTATTTTAAACCGAAGTTAAATTGACTGATTTTCAAAAAAAAAATTTTTTGTTACTATCAGCAAAATCGCTAAAATCGTCGATATGGATAAATCTGTCAACACAACATAATTCTCTTCATTAAAAATCATTAAAAAATAAGATATACTTTACTGAAACGATACTTGAGTCATATTAGTTTAGTTATCTCCAAACATTCGCGATACGTAAGGAAGGATTAAAATGAATTTTTAAAAATGAAAAATCTTTTTTGAAGCATTCATTTTATTTTTAATTTCAAGCTAATAGATTAAATTTAATGTTTTCACTAAGCAAAATACTTTGCTGTATATCAAAACTAATTTAAAATGTCGAGAAGGAGCTTTTGTTTTGAAATCAATAACATCGCTGATTTTAGCACCATTTTAATCTCACTAATCGCAATTTAATTCTCTTTATCAAAAATCTTTCAAAAATAAAATATACCTTTCTGAAACTTTATTAGCTGATTAAAGTTTACTTAATCGGATTTAAAACAAATATTACTTACATTAAAATAGAGGAAATCTGCTTTATTTTTTTAACACGGCGGTAGCTGTTTAAAGTGTTGGCATCTTGAATAACATACGGGGAGACATATCTGTAAAATTTACTTCAGGAATGTTATGTCAACGCCCTTTTTATATAATTTTCAACTACTTAAAATCTTTAAAAAAATAGGAAAATTTTTTCCGTAATCTAGTGTTTTATGAATTTTACGTAATTTGGCCTTATATTTACTAGAGTTGTCGCTCTTATTCTCTGATAATATCGTGTATGGACATCCGTATTTACAAAAATCGACACGTTTATACACAAAAAAATTCAAAATTGTTTTTAAAATATTAGTTTTCGATGAATTGCAGTAAGCTTTCCATTTATATTAGTAAATATAGTTTTTACTTAATAACAATATTACCTAACTGGAACCAAGAAATGCAAAAAATTTAAAGATTTAAAACTTTATAAATCATTCTAATTAAAATTTATAAAAAAATTAAAGCAAATCTTGTAAAACTTCATTATTCATCGATTTTTTTTTTCTTAATACATTAGTGTCCATAAAATATCTTATTCCTAAAAGCAATAAAAAAAAACTTTCTAATTAATTAATGTCTTAGTTTTATTGCCCTTTTATTTTACGATTCAGAACAGATTTCGTTAACTGGGGTTCCTGTTTTGCAAAAAAAGTAAATTGATCATTTAAATTCTCCAAGGAGTTCTGCTTTTAACTAATATAGACATGAGTGGCACAACATTTAATTTCTCGAAATTTCATAAAATTAAGTAAGTGTGGGGGCAACAGATTTCTAAAAAAAAAAAAAACATTTCTAAAATAATTGCATTTGTTTATGAATAATTCCTGAAAGTCCCATTAAAATCCGGCAATTTTAAGAATTTCCAAATATGTAATGTTAATCGACATCTCCAGTTGCCTTGATCTATCCACTTATCCTTCTCCTCATCCTTTCCTCTATCACTCCTATCTGATCTTGCTCCAAATCTTCTGTAACCCCTTGCATCCTAGTGGCTTCCTGCCTTGCTTGGGGTGAAACGCTTAAAAAAAAAAATGTGTTTTTCACCGTAAAAAAAAAAGACGCTAAAATTTCCTATACTAATCATTGACCAACGGGCCGACGAAGAAAAAAAAAACTGTTTTTAATCAAAATTTTGAACGTTCTAAAAAGGATGAAAAATATAATTTAATAATTACAAATCTTATGCTGTCTTTCTTAATAATAACATAAGGATTGTGGCATACTAATTTTTTAGCAAATCAATAGAGGTATCAGCATTAGCCGATTTAAAGTTGAATTAATTTAAATTGAAACAAACATTACTTATTTTTAATTTAAAATATCGCAGAAAAGCATTTTTAAATTGGAGATATAATGTTGTGCGACTGTTATAAAAACGCATTATTAGAAGACAATTACATTATTAAATGGATTATTCTACAATCGTACATTATTTTCCCAACAACCTAATACTATTTTCCGTGTATACAACCTTGTGTAAATTAATTGAAACAAAACGAATAATTCTGTTATTATTTACTTTTTTATATTTTTCCAATAAAACATTACTCAGTACACATGTTAGTATTTTGTATGTGCATTCTACGAACTCATTCCTTGCAGATTGACCAGAGATCCTCGATTGGATTTAAATCAGTAGAGTTTCTGGGCTAGTATATAGTACTTTGATTCGCTCACTGCTAAGACATGCTAGTGTGTTTGTGCAGCGTTACAATTTTAGTACACTTCCTTGGAGTAACGTCCATTGCAGAAAAATGGCCGTAGGACAACTAATCGACAGTCGAGACAATAGTGTCTGGTCGTGATTTGTTGCAATCACGGATGGCGCAATATTTTTCGAGGCCAAACTAATTTCATCACCCACCACAAAAATAGATTCATATTAATGCACACCACTGCAAACGACCTAATCTGAGAGAGAAAAAAAAAAAAGAAATCGATTAGACCCTCTCACTCCAGTAGGTCTAAAACTGACCGTATGGTGAAACAAAGTAAACTAAAGCGGTTGTTTCAATTGATTTGCACAAGGGTGTACATAGCGTGCGTCACGTATTTGAGAACAGAATTCTCAAAGAGACCTATGTAAAATTAAGTTCGGGCATACTTTAATCAATAGGAATTAATAATATATTTTCGTGCAACTATTAGAATAATAAAATATTAGCACATACAATGAAAAAGGTTTATTCTAAAATCGGAAATCATTTTCCTAGGAACTTAATACATTTAGATTATCCATTTTTCACTTTTTCCTCTCAAAAATGAATAAAAGCAATTCACATTCATCTATTTTATATCAACATAAAATTTCGTGGTAGATGCATGAAAATGTATGATTTGAAAATAAATGCTAGCATTAAATAAAATAAAAAAACTCCGAAAATATTTTACGGAAGACACTAAATTAGATTCGATTATGCATATCAAATTCACCTCAATAAAATCCTTATTACCGTACCGAGAGTGATAAAACTTTTTGAATATTTTTCTATTTATATAAGAAATAAACTGTGTATGTTTCAGCTTAAAAATGATTTAAATTGATTAAAAATCCGAATAAAAATTCAGGTATTACTCAAATAACCGAAGCACGACGAAGATTTTTATTGATAAAACATAAAAGATTCCGCCTTTAAAAACATATATTTAATTAACTCAATATATAATAGCCTCGACTTAGATAATATTTTACAATTTTTATGTTAATCGTTTTTAGTATTGCTCACCCAATACAAAACCTTAAAGACAGTAAAGTCAGTAAGGTTATTGAAAGTTGTTCAAGGGTGTAGAGCAAGGAGGTAACGAGTGCATATAATGCAGCTATGTAGAATAGATAACACTTGACCCTAGATTTTAAGTTGTTACTGTAGTGATAGGGGAAGCATCCTCTAGGGAGCTGATCCCAAAATGCAGCAGATATGTGCATGGATCTATTTGGGTGGAACTACCTCCTTACCAATAGAATACGAAGATGATTCGATTGTCTATATATAGTGTTATGGTCCGGTTCCTTGTACCACGTTGATAGTCCAAGGTAGAACCAATAAAGAAGAACTCGAACACGGATATGGAATAACACAGATATATTACAAACAGGAATATATACAGAGAAGTAGAAAGTGTTAGTACGAACAATCAGGTTTAGTAGAGAGAACAATGTAGTCTCGACCAGAATCACTATTCCAATGTCTTGCAGTAATTGTCTGAACACGACTCTGTTTTGGACTGCCTCTGACTCGACTCTTGACTCGACTTGAGCTACTGACGATATTCAGTCACCCCCCACGATGGCGTCATGTGGCACAAGGCCTTTTTAACGTGGGCTCTCCGAGCCCGTGGGCTCGGCCAAAAATATGCCCATTGAACCCGTATAAAAGGGTTCAGGGTCGGTTTACCTCCCCGAAAGAGAATCCGCCCTTCGGCGTAGCCTCCTACGGGTTCCTCCCCGCCCGAAGGCAGAGAGTTCAACCGATCAGCCGGTCGACCGAGATCAACTTGAACTGCTGACTCCTTGCCTACTCCTGGGGCGCAGTATTTATTAAGTATGGAATAGTCCATTATTATTATTATGGGTAAGATCCCATAACATATACGGGCACGACGGGTACTGGCTGTGAAGGTCTGAACTGGTGTCCTTAAGGACTGACATCCATCAGACATAGCACGTGGAATTAGAACAATCTACCCGAGCGAGCGAAATAAAGGGTTCAGTTAGACATTCCAATCACCTGATAAGGCTGGAGCGCACAACGGACGGAATGTTGTGATAAATATGGCGACAAAAATGAGGACAATAGTCCGAATAATGTAAATAGTGTACATAATACCTCATCTCAGAAATATAGACAGATACTGAAGGATCGGATAAATATGGCGACAAAGATGAGGACAATAGTCCGAATAATGTAAATAGTGTACGTAATACCTCATCTATGAAATATAGACAGATACTGAAAGGCCGAAACGTTGAAATAAATATGGCGACAAAGATGAGGACAAGAGTCCGAATAATGTAAATAGTATACGTAATACCTCATCTCAGAAATATGGACAGATACTGAAGGATCGGATAAATATGGCGACAAAGATGAGGACAATAGTCCGAATAATGTAAATAGTGTACGTAATACCTCATCTATGAAATATAGACAGATACTGAAGGATCGGATAAATATGGCGACAAAGATGAGGACAATAGTCCGAATAATGTAAATAGTGTACGTAATACCTCATCTATGAAATATAGACAAATGTTCTATCTACTCTGTCGGTTGAAGATTGAACACTCACAACTTAGACATTTGTTGTGACCTTTGAAGAACATTTGCCGATTTAGCTCAATTACTAGAACAGACAATTGAAGTAAGTGATTCTATTTTCCTTTTTGATTCTCTGTTAAGTAACATTGTCTTAATTGAGCATATCAAATGTTTTCTTTGGAGACATAGGAAATCGCATTAACTATATATATATATATATATATATATATATATATATATATATATATATATATATATATATATATATTTTACCTCCACAGATTAAAACTTGGTTTTGTCGGCAGAAGAAAGGACTTAAACCATGCATACAGAAGACACTCTGATTAATAGTAAATCTCATTAACTATATTTTTTTACCTGTACAGATTAAACATAATTTTGTCGAAAGAAGAAAGAATTGACTTCTTTTTCTGGGGTATGCTAAAGAAGAAGATATACTCAATGAATATCACAGATGCAAGACACTTGATTAAACACATAAAGACTGAATGTAAGCCTTTCCTATTTCTAGTAATTCATATTTTCTTTTTTCATGTTTAAACAAGAGTGACTTTAATACTAAATTTAAATATATTTTCCTATTTTACGATGCTAGGAGAAATCATTTTATTCCTGATGACTATTGTGAACACAAAACGCACATATTGGCAAAAATCTGACCCATCATCGGAGTTCTGATTTGAAACCAGAAATAGCGAGATTTCTCCAAACGGTTCAGTATCAAAACCTGTTAACATGATCCGACCAGGCACGTATTTTAATGAATAGAAAAGATCAATGATATAGATTTTGTACAAATGCCGGGTAAATTATTGATCATTTAATGTCTGGCTGTTCTTCATCCTGAATAAATTTACATATAGACATAACAGCGTAGAAAAATACCTGTAGTGGAGGATATACCAAGATTACAACCTTCCCCATGCAAAAAAAAAAAAAAAAAAATGATACGAACAGAAAATAACACCAGTGCTAGAAGTAAAAAATGTTACAGTTCTCTGGGACTTAACCATGCATACAGAAGACACTCTGATTAATAGGAAATCTAATTAACTATATTTTTTTTACCCGTACAGATTAAACATACTTTTGTCGAAAGAAGAAAGAATTGACTTTTTTTTCTGGGGTATGCTAAAGAAGCAGATATACTCAATGAAAATCACAGATGCAAGACACTTGATTAAACGCATAAAGACTGAATGTGCTAAAATTGACGTCAATGTGGAGTTTATTGCATCGAGTTCACATGAATCTTGCAAAGCGCACCAACCTTTGCATCACAAATGATGGCAATCATATTAAAGATGTCATTTGTTAATATACATTTTTGCCTATGTGTGAAAACTTTAGGGACACACTGTATATAAGAATACAATCGGACATCATTTTCCTAACAACGTAATGCATTTTTCACTTGTTCCTCTCAAAAATGAAAAAAAAAAGAGTAATAAAATGATTCATATTCATCTATTTTATTTCAACATAAAACTTCGTGATAGATGAAAGAACATGTATGATTTGAAAATAAATGCTAACATTGAATAAAAAGCTTTCCGTCTTTTCCATATTTTTCATACTCCGCTAGATTAGATCCGATTATGCATATCAAATTTGCCTCAATAAAATCGTTATTACCGAAAATAATAAAATGATAAAATGCTTTGAATATTCTTCCATTTATATAAGAAATCTGCTGCGTAAGTTTCAGCTTTAAAATTAATTAAATTAACTAAAACTGTTAATAATAATTTGTCAGGTGGCTTTCAGGTTTTATTCAAAAATTTTATTTTTATTGATAAAATATTAAAAAAAAATATTTATTATCCGTGGTTATAATACTAACAATATAAGATGCGCAGATCCAAAAGGAAAGCTAGAGGACCTCCTAGACAAAGTAGTAAAGGAGAGAGAGAAGAAAGGACTAACTATCAATTCTAGGCGGACAATACCAGTAAATCATTATTATGAAAAGAAAAAAAACATCTTAGAATCTAAAAATATTTTTTTGGAAAATGTTGATAAACCGTAAAAAATCCGTCAATCATACACAGTGTTGTAGCATACCTACGGACGATGATGGGTATGTTCCCATTTACATAAATATAGTAGTAAATACTGTATGTTGGTCTGCAGTCGGAGATTCGTCTCCAGCTGTGCTGGTCAAACACCCTGCCTCCGTGCAGAGAGGATCCCTAGACAAGGCTATGTCGAAGGGCAGAGTCCCGTCTTTGGAAGACAGCTACCCGACCCCGTTTTATACGGGGTCTTCGAGGGATTTTTGTCAGAGACTACGTGCTCGGATACCCCACATTAAATTCGGCCTTGAGCCATATCTGACCGCGTGGGACGGTTGGTAGATATCCTGCAGTCGGAGATTCGTCTCCAACTGTGCTGGTCAAACTCTCTGCCTCCGGGTAGAGACGATCCCCAGACGAGGCTATGTCGAAGTGCAGAGTCTCGTCTCGTCTCTGGAAACAGCTACCCGACCCCGTTTTATATGGAGTCTACGGGGAAATTTTGGCCGAGTCTACGGGCTCGGATACCCCACATTAATTTTGTCCTTGTGCCACATCTGATCGTGTGAGGCGTTTGGTAGTTGTCCTGCAGCTGAAGATTTATTGTGGAATTCACTTGACTCTTTTCTAGCAGTTGATTACTTCTACGCGCTGCTGGCGAATCTTATATGTGTTGTTCTTGTACCAAGTATTATCATTCATTACCAACCTTCGATTGATTATTCTATTCAGTAACCTTCTAGGCTACAACACACAGAATGCATTTTAGTTTCAGCTGCTTGTTAATGTCTAGCAAATTCACTTGTCCATCCTGACTATGGCGAATCACATGGTTAACAAGACCTGAAATGGGTAGAATATTTTCACTTATCGTCCGGTTCACACTTCTCCCCAGTCTTTTGAACAGGAGTAGTGGTTTATACCTTGTTTTCTGTTTAGGATTGGGTTTCCGGTTTCTTCTATATCCTTTTCATTCTGGTGCCTCCTTGCGTCTTGGTGGCTTTATCCCCTTGCTTACTCTTTAACCCTCTACCTCGAGTGACTCTTTGAACTTGTATATTGACATTGTAAAAAAACAGCTACGCACAGGACAAATATATATCTGAGCAAATTCTAAGACCGAACCATTTCTCATATTTCTGGCGTACCTTCTGATATTTTGTCGCGTTCAAGTGACCTGATAATATCCAATTTCTTCGTGAAATAGATGCCACCATTCTGAACTGTTTGAAACTAAATAATTGGAATCTGTAGAACTTCGTTGCAATAACTGTATGTTATGCTCAGTAGCGGACTTGGTCTAAAAATATTTGTTGCCATGAAAGGAAAGGGGACCGACCCACAACTAAAATGCTATCATTTAATTTTCATAATGACTAAATAGTTTTTTTCAAAAATACATATAGAAAAAAAGGGTACCATTCAAATTTTTGAGGGAAAAATTTGTATTTCTTAATTACAGCAACTACGGTGTACAGGTACTGTGTATATTACTGGCAGTAGATATCAAATGTAAATACAAAATATTATCATTAAATTTTTTATTTATTTATTTTTTAATTTAAAGTAATTTGTTGATATTTTTAAATAGTTTATTGCACAATTTACACACTGACAGAAAGTTCAAAAGCATAATAGAGCATTGTATGCAGTCCACTATATTAAGAGAAATTGTGTTCACTAAATGTGATTGTTCAAATCTGCCAATATAATTGCTTCTGCATGGAATTCATCTAACAATACAATTCCTTTTCAATGAATAGCAACATGTATTATTCCAAATTCTCCTTAAATTTCTTCATAACCTTGTCTTTGATCTTTAGCTTTAAAAATATCCTCTCACATTGGACTTGAGTAACTGATAATGTACAGTACAGATGACTTTATAAAATTCTTATTCCTTTTTTTATTACTAAAAGTAAAAAGGTTGTCTGTGTTTCTTTATTGCATTTTTATTTGATATAGGAACCCCACTCTATCAAGGGCCCACTTGCCAGAGAGCAAACTGACATCCTGGACAATCTATCACTGAGTATTTTGATTCAGAAAAAGATGAAAAGACCAACATTTTAAAAAAATACGTTTAGGTATAAACAAAAAAATTTATTTTTAAATCTTTTGATAGTACAATTTGTAAATAATGATTATTTTTGCACAGTGTTGATAGCTGGATGAAAATGAGATAGGAGAACGGACTCTACCAGCTGAAGTATTGGAAACTAAATTTTTTATCAAATTAATTCTGAGAATAAAATTCTTCAAAAATAGATATGGTAAAAAGCGAACAATTAAAATTTTTCCGTAGAAAAAAAATGTATTTCTTAGTAATTGCAGTGTACATGTAATGTAATTAATAGCAGGAGATATCAAATAAAATTAGAGAGTTTTATTGTTGCATTTTTATTTATTTTTAAAATTTAAATAACCAGAATTTGTTTGCAACATGCTGATTTAGCAAAATACTTAGTATTGTTGAAGATATCGCTAACATTTTCTTGTCAAGATTTACAAGCTCTACGTTTCCTTCAACTTCGCAAACGATGAAATTTGAACAAACAGATTTGCTTCGAAAAATACTTTGACAAAAACTTCGCGGTTTTTACGTACCTTACTAAAACCAACGTTACGTTTGACCCCCTTACCTGATTGCATTTCTCCATAAAATTTATTTTTGATCGGTCAATGTATGGAGCTTTTAGAGGGAGTTACAGACAGACGGACTAATGGAAATCACAGAATTTTTTTTTATACGTAAATTAGTTGATATTTTGAAACAGGTTACTGCACAATTTAAACATTAACAGAAAGTTCAAAAGCACAATAGACAACTGCATGTAACACCCTATATTAAGAGTAATCGTTGGCGTTCACTAATTACTTCTGCATCCAATTTATCTAATAATTCCTTTACAATGGATAACGACATGTATGATTCAAAATTCTCCTCAGACAGAGAATTTTTTAATCTTGTCTGGATGATCTTTAGCTTTGAAAAATGTCCTCTCACAGTAGATATGATTGATTGAATTTTACGGCTTATCAACCTCTTTTCAGGTTATTTAAAAGTCAGAAAATATTGTCAGATTTTAATGACTTTTTTAGGTAATACTAGTTTACTAATACAGATCTTACTAATTAATCCATAGCTGGGGGGGAGAAGAGTTGGATTCATACCTTTCCCAATGGTATTTGCGAGTAAGTAAATATAACGATCTCACCTGGAATAGGAATTCTACTCCCCAATTAACAATTCTGCGCCATTATCCATTACACCACCCGCACATCCAAGCTTCCAGCTCCTGGTATTTCCAAGCGGTCATCCGTCTAGATACTGACAAGGCTTGACATTGCTTAATTTAGGTGATTGTAGGGACCGGGTCTTTCAATGAGATGTGGCCATACGCCTCATACTGGACTTGAATAACTGATAGTGT